>OX424443.1:25317337-25563627 GCA_949152495.1 Lasius fuliginosus | reverse complement strand
CATGGCGCGTGTACTTGGCGCCTTTTTTTACCTTTTTTTAAAAAGGTAAGTTTTTAGGGTAGACTTTACATTAAACTCTTTTAATGTAAAATAGAACAGGCGTATGTACATGTTTGAAGGTTGGTAAGCAAGAGACAAGACAAATTAGAATCGTGTAACTACAACAAACTAGTAATAGTAATATATATGAATGTAGCGTTCCGTGCAGTTAATATTGAAATGCAAACTAGGCGGCTAATTAAAAATAATTCAAACTGTATTAAGCGTCATTTACTCCAACAAAGAATAAAATGGCAAATTACTACAATTATTTACAGTTCCGTTTATTAAGATATTTTTGAATATATGGGTTCAAACTCATTTAAAAATTCATACCGTTCGTTTCTGCTTTGGTGCCAAAATTTGCAAACATGGTGGCATGCCTTGTGATCTCTTGTGATAGGAAAAAAATAATTTGTCGAGAAGCAATGCCCGGAACAGTTCCGTTTATCAAGATGTTTTTGAAAATGCACGTTTAAACTCACTTAAAAATTCATCCCGTTTGTCTCTGCGTTTTGTGCCAAAATTTGCAAACGTGGTGGTATACCTTGTAATATCCTGTGATAGGAAAAAAATAATTTGTCGAGAAGCAATGCCCGGAACAGTTCCGTTTATCAAGATATTTAAAATATGCGGGTTTAAACTAATTTAAAAATTTATCCCGTTCGTCTCTGCGTTTGGTGCCAAAATTTGCAAACGTGATGGCATGCCTTGTGATCTCTTGTGATAGAGAAAAAATAATTTGTCGAGAAGCAATGCCCGGAACAGTTCCGTTTATCAAGTTATTTTTGAATATGCGAGTTTAAACTCATTTAAAAATTTATCCCGTTCGTCTCTGCGTTTTGTGCCAAATTTTGCAATGTGGTTGCATGCTTTGTGATCTCCTGTGATGGAAAAAGATAATTTGTCAAGAAGCATTGCCCGGAACAGATCCGTTTATTAAGATGTTTTTGAATATGCGCATTTAAACTCACTTAAAAATTCATCCCGTTTGTCTCTGCGTTTTGTGCCAAAATTTGCAAACGTGATGGTATGCCTTGTAATCTCCTGTGATAGGAAAAAAATAATTTGTCGAGAAGCAATGGCCGGAGCAGATCCGAAAATTACGTTATTTTTGCATAATCGCCTAAATAACCGTTTAAAAATATATCACAGTCGTCTCCGCGTTTTGTGCCAAAAGATGCAAGTATCAACGCATGCCTTGGAATCATTTAGAATAGAAAAAAATTTATTTGTTAAGAAACAATGTCCGGAACAGATCCGCAAATCACGATAATTCTGTCTAGGCGCTTGAATACCCGTTTAAATATTTGTCACAGTCGTCTCTGCGTTTGGTACCAAAAAATGCAAGTTTTATCGCATTTTTTGGGATCATTTGCATTAGAAAAAAATTATTTTGTTAAGAAGCAATGCCCGGAACAGATTCATAAATCGCGACTTTTCTGCATAGGCGCTTGAATACTCGTTTAAAAATTTATCCCAATCGTCTCTGCGTTTGGTGTCAAAAAATGCAAGTATCATCGCATGTCTTGGAATCATTTACGATAAAAAGAGAATAATTTTTTAAGAAACAAGGCTCGGAAGAGTGTATTATTGTAATATTTTCCTGTATATGCCCACTTATGTTTAACTTTACCAAAACCTTTACCTTCAGCAATGCATCTTTTATAATGCAAAACATACCCACCGCAATTTTTTCCATCATCACTTTTTTGAAATGGACGATTGCCAGTCTTTTTACTTTCTTTGAAGTGGATATTTTTTAATTTGCTCAAAGATGTTTGGCAAGCTTTTAAAAATTTGTTGAATAATTATATTACTCTTTTGTTATCTTTACCTTGCTTATGCGGATCTAGCAACATAACAGTTTTCTCATCAATATCGACAACTAACAATCTCCAATGCGATTGATATAAATATGGCAATAACATCTTTCCACATATCTCCTCAGTTATATTATACATAAGCCAATTCTCGCATGGTTTTTTATCAGAAATATCACCTAATACAAAAGTTGTATAATCTGTTGGTACATACATAATATTTTTCCAACGATTTATATAAAAGACAACGAAACAATCTATAATCGTTCCATCTATCCATTGATTTGGTTTTTATGTTTATATTGATATGAAAATAAATAGAATTTATTATCTGATATTATTGGCGTGCCTCTGATTGCAGAACAACGACCAATAGTTATACTCATTTCAGTATCTGTAAGCATGCGAACATACTTGTATTTTTTGGCACCAAACGCAGAGACGACTGTGATGAATTTTAAATATATATATGTTTCGTAATTTTGATGTTTTTAATTGTTTTTTGTTATTTTTTGTATCAAAAATATTTTATATTTTAAATATATTATTTTGGATGTAAATATAATTATTTCTTATAAATCTGCTTGTTATTAGCAAATTTTTAATTTTCGCTCCATGAACGCTCCAAACTTTATCACATATACTCAATCACATTAATATTTGACAAAATATATACACTTTAAAATTAGATTAAATTAAATTCTTGTGCGATAATAATTTATAATAAATTAAATAAATTTTTAAATAACTGTAACATCTATAAAAGCATATTATTATGAATTAAATAATTGCTTAATAATAATCAATAATAAACATTTTAAAATAAATTTATTTATTTAAATGATAGAACACACATTATATTTTAATACAAGAAATTAAATAGTATTATTAAAGATTAAATTCTTAGTCTAAAGAGAGAAAAAATATCAAAAAATTAATTATTGCCAAAACACTTTATTAAAATTAAATATTAGATTGCATTAAATTATAAAGAATGCAATTTTCTTCAGTACAAATCGAGTAATTCCTTAATCTTACCTCAAGATAAATTATGAGGTGAGATCGCAGTCGCGTGTGCGATTTATCAGGGAACTTTCTGATGATAAGGAATGTCTTGCGAATGACGGCTTTTTATAATGAATTTACGTCAACGATTGTAACGACTTACTTGAAGAGAATCGCGTTCTTTACAATTTAATGCAATCTAATACGTAATTTGGATAAAATAAATCTTCTATCGACAATTAATTGTTCGATAATTTTTTTCTCTTTACAACAAAACTTCTTCTCTTTAATCCGCATAATAATGTAAACCAACATAATGTCGCATCTATACGAGTGTCCTCGTCAATATGCAAACATGGAAAAATCCCAGTCGAATCATTCACGATGGACCGCAGCTTTCGCATCGGAAAAAAATAATCCAAAAAGCATTCACTTGTGTAAATTGGATAACAACGTAAATGATAATGTGTCAAGGTGGTGCAGAAGAATTTCAGGAAACCCGAGGAACGATGTTTGCCAGCATGACAATTCGCTTCGTCAACTTGATTCAACTAACGAAGATACGATTTTTTTGAGAATTTTAATGAGAATTCGGTACAATAAGTTTAATTAATAATTTAATTAGTATTCGGAACAAAAGTTTAATCATTAAATTTAATACGTTAAAAGTTTTCCATTAAAAAGTTTAAACAAAATTAAATAATTTTACAATATTTTTATAATTTTATAATTTTATTAATTTAAACAAAATTAAAAAATTTTAAATAATATAATAATTTTATTAATTTTGATTATATATTTAATGACATACGTAAAAGTCAATTTTTCAATTCAATTCAATCGAACAAAACAATTCAATTAATAAATATGATATAAAAATTAATAAAAAATCACTGTCCAATCAAAAAATATTTTCGTTAATTTATGGCACCTATTAATATAATTAAATTGGCGATATTGAATCGCGGATTCTTGTTGATATGTTACGCGAGATATAAAACTCGATGAAAATAAATTTTAATTAGAGAACACGCGCGTGAATCCCTTTCCAGATATCTGATCTGAAGATTATGAACCTGATAAAGCGTCCCGATATCAAACAATAACTCTATTGATTGAAGCGTCTCGTATTTTTAAAATCAAACGATTGTGTGAAAACTATTATCTTCGAGGAAATAAATGAAAAAACGGGATCGCGAGAATAATCGCAGCTTGAAAGTAACATTTTATTCAAGTCAGATTTTTATTCAACATTACAAAACCGCAATCCCTATGAATACCTATTCAGGTATGATTTCCTAAAAAGATGCTTCGAAATTGCATTATTATTTCTCCTTTTTCTGCGAGAAGCTCATTTGAAGATAAATGCAATCAGATCGCATGAATGACTCAATTATCATTCATCTCTCATCAGGAAATAATAATACTAAATTGACACATTAGGACTTGTTTTTTTTTCCTCAGATAAAATTGAAATTAAAACAAGAAAGTAACAATTCTTCGACTATAATAAAACATTAGTTCACCGTTTCAAGAATACCTATAACGACTTTAATACTGCATGTGTATGTGGACTGCGTATACGATATGTGCAATATATCTGTAAAATCTATCTACCTAAAGTTCTCAGGAACAATGATGCGTCACGAAAAAAACACCGACTGTATTGATAATAAAAATATTATATAAAAAATTAACGATCGCTGCGCGAATAAAATCGTTCAACAAAGAAACAACTATGTGTAAAGAACACCATGTAACTTAAGTTATCAATATATAATTGCCGACTAAGATGCATTTGTCTCAACTACCGTTGTGCTCGGACTTAGACGACGTTCCATCGCTCGCGTTACTCGCGTTTTGCGTCGCAGACAGAGATTTATCGTCGTCGTTGGTCCACAGACGGAAGACCTCGCCGCTTCGATAATGTTGCACGACGTTAACAACGCCCATTAGAACGTATATCACAGCCAGGATCATGAAGTAGCTGCCGTAGACGAAGAACTAAAAGAAAAAAAATGCAAAGACTCGCGTTATTCAAGGAAGCGCCATTTTCGGCGCGTGACTCTCCCCCCCCCCCCCCCTCTCTCTCTCTCTCTCTCTCTTTCTCTCACCTGCTGCCGAATATTCAGCATGAGCTTGTTGACGACTATAAACGTCAGCAAACTCTGCGCCAATAGCGCGAAGAATGTGTTCACTCCGAATATCAGGCCGTAACTATCCTCGGATATGTACTTGGCGACCTCGAAGCTGAAGAACAAACGAAACGCTCTCTGATTTTTTTCCCCCTTTTTTTTATGTCGCCCTCGACAATTTTATTCGAAATAGAAATTTATCTCGACGTAAATTCACCTTGCAACGGTAACCATGGTGTGATGAATCACGCCGAATACGATATAGACGCCGTATAGGAACCAAATGTTGTAGTTGTAAGAAGCCACTACCAATATGACGCCTTCCAGAAGCGAGAACATGGACAATGTCATGTCCCCTAATAAGCTCCAGTTTAACTTCACCTTCCCTACACAAAATACGGTCCCCGCACCTGGGGAAAACAAAAAAAATATGTAAAATAAGATTCGGAAAACATTTTGTTTAATTTAATCGCGCTTTCTAATCTTTTATCGCTCGATCAATTTTGATAAAGAGTGTTATTTCAAGAGAGCAAATTCATAGATAAAAGGCTATTTGGCATCTAATTTCACCGATTTACGTTTTATTAATAGATATAATTCTTTTTTTATAATTTAATTTTTGAAAACAGAATGGTTTAAAATAATAAATAAAACATTTCTCTAATAAAATGTTTTATGCAAATTATTAATGCACAAACAAATCTATTTCTACTTAGATCTATATATATATATTCCTATCTAAATCTATTAGCGTTTTCGTTTTGCACGGGTTTGCTCGACCCAAGGTTGATTAATCACTATTTTACTATGAATTCAAGTCTTTTATTGGCAGAGACGATGCAATGACGTCATTAATCAACCTTGGGTCGAGCAAATCCGTGCAAAACGAAAACGCTATATATATTTCTAGTCCTTAATTCGCGCATTCTTAATTCGTTCTTAATACTTCTTAATTTGATAACACAGTAATGATTGAAAAAAAAATTATCTGTCAAATATGTGTGTATGTATGTTGATTGCTTTAATGCTGTTATTATCAGTAGCCTCTATTAGGCTTATCTCACGCAGATATCTAAATTAGAAAAGCAAAATTTAACATTACTCGAGATAACATTAACGACGATATAATAATAGTAGCGATAATATTCATATTATGTCGCATGAAATTTGCTCGCATATTCTACAATTTATCTTAAAATTTAATTGTGCTTTGCAATTTACCTCGGGTTCGATTAACGGGGACGATTAATTGTTCAGAATTGCGATTTCTTTATCCTAACTTCTCGGCCCGAATTTAAACGATTTAAATGAAACATTTCGGAGACGATTGAGCCTTCTCTCTCTCTCTCTCTCTCTCTCTCTCTCTCTCTCTCTCTCTCTCTCTCTCTCTCTCTCTCTCTCTCTCTCTCTCTCCCTCCCCCTCCCCCTCCCCCTCTCTCTCTCTCTCTCTCTCTCACCTATAATAGCGTAGAAAAAATCTACCGCGCCGTTGTAGATCGGGTCACCCGGTTCCACCGCCGTCTGCCACAACAGTTGCACGTAGCTGATGACTTGCAGGTAACCACAGGTGGCCAGAGCCCACCAGATCGACCACTTGGCCACGCGATAATTGGTATAGGCCTGCAAGAAGTGCTTCCACAGCAACGCGTACGCGTTCTTGATCTTGCGAAGGAGCGACATTCCTGATACCGCGAAGCAGCGACACTTGGTCGACTCGGTCAATTGATAATCGAATGACCCTTTGCCATGCTCGTCGTCGGAAATGCTGACGCGATGGAAATACATTGACTGGTCCACGGTAGGTAAGAAGAACGCCCACATCGTCGCAAAGATATTGGCTGAAAGTATTACATAATTGTAAATAATAATTAGATGTTACATTTAGCGATGGGATTAAGTATCTTACAAGTAGGTTCGAATTTGTTTCCTACAAATGAATTGTTGAATCCTACAAAATGAAACTTGGTTATTGGATCCGACTCGGATTTTTAAGTACATATTGAACTTGATCCCATCCCTAGTTGTATTCATATAAATTAATATCGGACACCCTATATATAATTATCGCTATACGTATAAAAGTTTATGTAAATTACGTTTATGTAAATGTATCGCACTTGTGGAAACTCTGAATGTTTAATTTATATGCGTACATCAGACTTTTCTGTATAATTTGGCCTACATTATATATACCAGCAAGAGTTAGATAGTTGAGCTGGTGATAGTCCAGTAGATCGAAGGAGGCCGTTAATTGCGCTATAATGCCTGACATGCTGCGACCAAACAGTGCGGCTGCCTTAGTGTGGCTTGTCACTTCCTGATAGTGCATCTTATCTACTTTGGCATATATGTAAGTGTAGTAAGCCACCTCTGTGGAGAAATATAGGCCGTAAAAGAACTCGAGGATCTGAAACACCAGCACAGTTCTCCCGAATATTATCATGAGGAATGTGATAATGCCAGAGATACCGCAGAGTATGATGATAGGCTTGTATCTAACAAAGTCTGTGATCAAGAACACAAGTATCAATGTCGCTAAGTAGCTGTAAGTGGATACAGGATAAATGTCTTGATTCACCTAAAAGACGTATCGTTAACATTATTTTAAATGAACTGTTTTAAGTGAACGCTCAATCAAACAGTGAATATTTCAGAAACTAACTTCGTCGACTGTAAAATTTTTCCATGGTCCAGTCAAATAATCCGTCACGAAGGATTCGGAGGGTCGGAAGTCTTTGAAGCATCCGAACATGCAGAGAATACACGAGATCTTGATCCAATGCATGTTGCATCTGTGAAGTAGCTATCCTTCGTCGAATGAATCACAGTTTATATGAAATTTAAGGAAGCTCTCTCAGCCATGCGTCCCTGCAAGAGAAGTAAATTGATCCACTTAATGCGTGATCGATATAAGAAATAAATTACACGTTTCCTCTACTTACGTTTCTTGAAAGAACTACTAACGAGGACAAGAAATACCGCTGAATTGTTTAATAAAGTGTCAGATTTATTTTACTTCAGCTCCCTTTCAATTGTCCTCCTAATTGTACACCTAACATATGCTCGGTTATTGATGACGAAACGTACTCTCTCGTAATCAGATGCTCTGCATATTTTCCGGCATTCCACGGAGTCCGACAACATCCAACACCAACATCTTGACGCGCTCTCGTGCGCTCCACTGTTCTCGCCTGAGGCCTGAGGCTGCGCTCGGACCGAGCGATATCGCGAGACGAAGAGCTCCGAGGCGCATGCGCGGACTGCGCACGTGACTATTTCGCAAGACACGTGCGTCGACGCGCATGCGCGGATGACTTCCTCGCTAGACATCTCCGCCGACGCGAGCACCTCTTGTCTTGACGTCTGACATGAGACAGCTGATTGTGACTTGTGACAGTGTTGGAGATTCGTCGAACGTTGCGTGGTCGATGTGATATCAGCATTCTTCATCAGAGAACGAAATATATATAATATTGCTTCATCGTTATTCAATAAATGATATGATGAAACTTCATGCTCCCTTGAGGAACATAATTATGCGCCGATCTAAGAAATACGAGGAGTTATTGGAAGGTACGCGTTTAACCTTTCTGTCAATATGAACGGGTATCCAAAGCAACTTATAGTATAGATAATAGACGATAATGTAAAGAAATACACCATTTATGAATAATAAATATAAATAATTCATTGATTTCTATTATATCATATTAGTGAAAAATGAGAAGATTGAAGAACAACGGAGAAGCAAGCAAGCGTTCATCAGAGTTGATGAGCCTGATATTATATTGAACAAGATTCCTAATTGTCTCGATAAGAAAGCAAGGGATATCAACTATGCTTTGGAAAAATTTAATTTATACAGTAAGTAAATTATATTTTGTTATGGAATTTTCTTCAAATCAAAGAAGATCAATATGAAGACAACAAAAGATGGGAATCGTAACAATACACTGCGAATCTAACTGATACAAATTCTAAAAATTAACCATCTACGATTCGCCTTCTTAGCACACAGTTGTCCCAGGTACGACAAGATTCCAAAATCTGGTGCCACAATTTCTCTTACAAACAAGAGAAATTGTTTCCAAGATTCTTTGAGGAATCTAATGTCTCGTTTATTGACTTAAAAGTCATATATTTCATAAGAAATCACACATTATTTATATCTATATACTTTTTGTTTACATTTATATTGTTTTGATATTTACGAGTAAACATAGAATTTAGAATAATAAAGAAAAATTTCTGTCTTACGCGAATTAATATTACTCAATTACAAAAGTAATTTCATAGCAGTAGTATAACAGCAGTTTATTCTTTTAGTATGCATCAAATTGTGTCGCAATTGAACATGCCTGTAATTAAGTAACATATGTTTTACATATATTTTCAATTGCAAATTACAGACATTTACAACTCTGATGTGAACTTAACTACATTTATACTAAAAAAATAAACTGCTATTATACTATTAAATGTCAAGTTTCATAAAATGAAACTACTTGTATGATGAGTGATATCAATTACGAGACAGTTATGAGACTCCTTAATAGAAGAATTCCATTTCTCTCAATTGTACATTTATACCAATCAATTTTAGAAACTCTTTGAAACTGTTTTGTATATTTCTCATATTTATATCTATATATGTATCATTTTTCTTTTTACAAGATTTATATGATATAAATACTTGCCATTATTGCACAGAAAGCTGGATACTGAAAAGCAGAGGGATTCCTTTTCGCTGAATTTCATTCATTTGTTGGATACCAAACTCTTGATGCTGACGAGTTTGCATTGCAAGACGAGGATCACGTTTATATTGGCATACAATTGTTTTTGGATGCACTGTAAACATTATGAACAGAGTAAATAACGTTATGGAAACATGTATATTACAGTGAATATTTTTAAAGAAAAAATTTTAAATTTTCCATTTTTTAGATCTGTCGGGAGCAATTTACGTTTCACAGCGAACTTATTCTCGAAGATTTGTCTAAGTTCTTTTATAAGATATATACGAAAAATACTGTATGAACAGCGACAAACAGTGAGTTATTTGCATATGAAACTTTGAAGATTGAAAAATTTAAAGATTAAAAATTTGGAAGCATACGTAAATTATGTAATTAAATTACAAAACGAAAATGAGCTATTATATTATATGTTTTTATGCTATCAGCTATTGATATGTTATTAAGATTACTTAACTGAAATTTTAGACGAAGAAATCTCTCGTTGGAGATTTTCGGGAAGCTGCCAAAGAAGGATGACTTCGATATCTATGAAATTTTATCATCTCGATACTTCTTCAGTTGAAACTTGATTGTATTTGTTATGTTTCAAGGAAACGTACCATTTTCAAGTGTATATATCACCTTCATCAGTTTGTATTAGAAATGCTGTAATTATACTGAAATTAAAGAATGACACTTTTAACATACATATATCTCCTTAATGCATACTACAAATATTGACTGAATAAAGAATGTTAAAACAGATAACAGAAATCACATCGCTTTAGAGTCAAATATTATTTAAAACTCGAATGCTTTTGTACTCTATCATATTATATATTACATTATAATATAAAATTCATATTATATTACATATTTCTCTTCTGTTTTGAACGTTTTACTTTACTTATATATTTTCTATCTTTCGCTCTCTCGCAAAATCACATAGTTATGCAATCGCAAAGTAGTGAAATAGCAGCGCGAGAGAAGAAATAATAGTCTGCAAGTAAATAATATACTGAAATAATCCAGAGGTAACCAGTTTGCGCAACACAACTAGTGACACAAAGGAGATTTATTATGATTTCAAAAGTAGTAGCAACGCTCCGATACTTTAGCGAATTTCTCAGTAGTAAAAGTCAACGTTGAGTAGTACTTTCTTTTATTCCTCGGTAATATGTCCCGACGATTAATCAGACGGATCTTTAACACTAATTTCAACGAGAAATACTCTATATAAATTGCCACTGTATAGACTTTTAATCGAAATCGTGATACGAGTCGACCATAAATGCGTACGGACATTTTTCAGTAGTACAACTCAACGGTCGATCAGACGTACTTTCTTTCTCTCCTTAGTGATATATCTCAATGGCTGATCGGACAGATCGCTTTTCCTCTTATTATTTCCGACAAAATAATATATAATAATATATAATATATATATAAAAATATAATATAAAATAATATATAATATAAATGTGTAAGGTGGTTATATAAAAGTTAATTGTACGCAGTACATCCTTCAACCCGCAATAATGATAGCATCGCTATTCTGAGGTGCCAGCTACGCCCCTCCGTCGGATCCAAAAGGGGGAGGGATGAGCCGACGATGGGGGACCCGAGTTGAACTTCGCGGACACCTCGTAGATTCCGCTCGTCGAGAGAAGCGCGCGCGCGCGATTTTCGAGTTCCCGCGACTCCTCGGACTCGATGCCAGGACGCGGCAGGAAGGAGCCGTTGTTCCCATTGCCAAGGATCGACGATTAAGGTAAGCCGCTCGTAATCGAGCTTAAAACAGCATAGAACATGGCTCCCTGTGCTTTTACTAAAATTGCAACGAGATATATGGTCGCGTGAAATTTTTATTCTTCTCTCACAAATTATATCATTGCGCGATAATAGACTCTTCTTTGATTATTAAGAAATTGGAACACGGAACATAAAAGTATTCGTAAATTATAATACTTTTATCAATTATAGTCGTGAGAGATAAAGACGATTTTACGATCGTGACTCTCTTTGGTATCGCAAAATTTCGATAAATGAATAGCGTATGTTTTTCTTTTTTTTTTTCTTTGAACTTGCTTTTTTCGCACCGTGATTGAATATCTCGTTTCTTCATCCGAAGATGCGCGTCGTGTCGTGACGAAAATAACGAAGCGAGAGCAAAGAGGAGAGGCAAATCTCGTCTGGATTCGCGTCTCTTCGAAAATACGAGGTGGCTAGCGAGAAAGAAAGCATCCCAGAAATGGTGGATGGATATTATTGAAGATTAAAGAACGCTATACCGTGTAATTAATCCCTAATGACCTGGAAAATAAATCTATAAAGCTTCTTCAAACAAACATGACAGCGACACAGAGTCTCTCCTCTCGACGAAAGATTACATAATCTCTTTCTCTGCTGAAATATATATATATATATATTTTTCGATATTAATTATTTTATGTACAGTTATTGATTATCTTTTATATTTTATATACAGACGTTATAATTTAATGTATCGCATAGTATGACGACGCTAAAAATTTATATTTTCGATTATATAATATATTAAAATATATATATATATATATTTAAATATATTATAATAATAAATATATTATATATATATATATAATATAAAATATATATATATTAAAATATATTAAAATTCGAAATTTTAATTTAAATTTAAATAAAGTTTAAAACCTCTTTCACAAGATATAACGAGAAAGGTTTCTTCTCTTTCGTCCTCGTCTCTCTCGCGATGTCATTTCCTTCTCGCCAAAAACCTCGCGGAATTTTACTCGAATATCGAGGAAGAAGTCGACAACATTGGAGCGATTAAGGGAACACTTAAAAGAGTTGGTGGAAAAAAGAAAACACGTAGGCGTCCCCGTGGAGGCGTTTTCGTCACGACCCGATACGCCGAAGAGAAAGGAAAAAGACATGACACTTCGACCAGACGCCTCTCGCATCTCGCCGATTGTAAAAAGTACGCGGATCCAAGCCGGATCTTATTGAATTTATACGAACAATCCGCGCCGCCGATCGCGATCGATCTTCGGTGATCTTTCGGTCTCTCTCTTTCTCTCTCTCTCTCTCTCTCTTTCAATCGATCGATCGACAGTTTTCTCTCTCGTTCTCTCGAGAAACGAGACGTTTCGCCTCGGAAAAACGTCGCAGTGGTGCGAGCAATCGTCGCTTCCTCGCAGTCAGTTTTCATTCAAGGTGTCTGTGAACAATGCCGGATGACACTAAGGCACTTGTTGCCTTACTGACGATCACAACGTGAGCGGTCAGTCGTGATCCGCAGATCATCGGGGAGATAATGATTACAGAACAGACCTGGAGCATGATGCTGGACAGCGATGTCACGAGCATCAACGAGTGAGTGATCGCCAACCTTGTACTACGTCTCGTCTGTCCGTCAAGTGTGAAATTTGTACCCCATCTGCGAAAATAAGAGATACTTTAAGTTACATCTCTCTCGTTGTTTTCCTATAGAAACTCATCTATACAAAAATAACTCTCTTTTCACATGCGACGATTTTATAAGCATAATTTTGTATATAAAATTATTTTTATTTAAAATTATTTCTAATAATATTATTCCATTATTAACAAAATACTTTTTGTTATTTATATATATATATATATATAAAGAAAATGTTTTAAAATATTTTAAAAGAATTTTTAAAAATTATTTTGATGCGGACGGACATTTTTCAGTAGTACAACTCAACGGTCGAGTTGTGCGGACTTTTATTTTCGAGTAGTGCAACTCAACGATCAATCAGACGTACTTTCTTTTTCTTCTTAGTGATATATCTCAACGACAGATCGGACTAATTATATTTATAATTAAACGGAATAATTATATATATATATACATATATACATATATATATATGTATAATTATTTTAATGTTATTACTTCCAATAACATTAATATTCCATTATCAAAATAGTTTTTAAAAAAATTCTTTTAAAATATCTTAAAAAATTTTCTTTATATTGCAGAATATAATTCATATTTATTATTTATCAAGATATATAATTATAAGTATTTTCTCTCGAAATCTTCTAAAGATTCTACGAATTTCAATTTATTTAAATAATTATACAAGACACTTCTTTATATTTTCTTAAATGGAATCAGTGTATTATCACTGATAAGCAGTGTTTTCAGTTATAAATATAGCATTATAAACAGTGAAATCTCACTAAGAAGAATCAGTCAATTTTTCAGTGAAATCTCACAGTCATAATCAGTGAAATATAAGCTGGACAAATAAAATGTGAGTGTTTTCACTGAAGATCAGCGAATTACTTACTGATCTTGGATGAAATCTTGTCACTGCTTTAACCCTTTGCATCCTTCTGTCAATGAACTGGTACCCATACAAGGGTGTCCACTCCTTGGAAAAATTGGGAAAACCGGGGATTGTCAGGGATTTTTTTTACCTCGAAAAATCCGGAAATTCTCATAAAATTTTATTAAGACTCAGGGAATTTTTTCAAAAATTGTGTCTTTGATAATTTTATTGACGATCTCTTTTTGGTATCAAGATCTTAAGTAAGCTTCATAGGCAATTGTTCAATTTTTTAATAATACATATTTAAAGAGAAATGAGTACTCTTGAAGACGTTTATAATAAATTATTTTTTGTTTTATATTTTTATTTTATATATTTTTGCATCTTTAGCGTTTAGATATAGTGATATATTGCACTTTGTTATTGTTCAAATTAATTTTACGATTAATATGAACAGAAAGCGCATACAATAAAGAAACTTATTTTAAGAAACTGCAAATTTCCTTATTTTACCTAAAATTTTAAACGAAAATATCTGGAAGATCAGGGAATTTTTTTTACAAAATTTAAGATAAATACTTTTAGATAGATACTTTTTAGATAGATACTTTAGATAAAAATTCTGTCATACATCGATGAAAAATTATGCATTGACAGAAGGGTTAATCAGTGACACTTTCACTGATTTCGTTGAAGATAGCGAGGGAGGAAAATATGTGCGGAATACTCTTCCTTCGCAAGATGGAATATTCTCGGCAAATTTCACGCTGCGCGACATTATTTATCAGTCCGCCCAAACAATCGTTCGTAATTCGTTAATTAAAAATCGTATCGCGTCGCGATAATCAGGTCGAGCATTTCGCCGAGGAAACAATTATGGATCAAGGCGGTGAAGAAACTGACCTCCGAGAGGCTGGGCCGGGAAGGGTTGGCGGCGTGGGAGGACCGGAAGTCCAACGCGGATCCCGAGATCGTCGTCGAAGCCAAGGACGACGATCAAGCGCCCGTCGAGAGTGTCGAGGAAGCGGAATCGGAAGCCGGGGCGGAACAGGATGTGCCCGATGAGGAGGCTCAGACCCAACGCGGTACGAAATTCCTTCGGATTTTGATTCTTGTTCCCGGAAGGGTTCTCCGATCCAGCTCGATGTTAGAAGCCAGCGTTGCCTTGTTTCAGACGTCTTCAAGAAGGGAATGCTGTACAAGGGAATATTCTTGCCCTCGCTGACCAACAGCTTCCACAACAAACAGCTGGAGACATCCTACCTTCTCTACTCGAATCGACAGAGGCAGAAGTCCCTGATAACGCTGAACATCGTGGACCTCGGCCTGAAAGTGAGTAAAAAGCAACGGAAAAAAATTAATACGAATAAATCTCATTAAAAAAAATCATACGGGATATAATACAGTTAAATAAAATCAAGTATGGATCTTATAGAGAATCTTTTTCTTTTTATCTTGAATCTTTGAGTGAAAAATTAGCCAGTTACAACTTTACGTTTCGCGAAATTAAATTGTGCAATGTGTAAAATGGATTCAATTTTTATCCTGAATCTTGAAATTAAAAGTCTATCTTCTCTCGTGAAACTTTAAAATAAAAATCGTGTCCGACTCTCAATAAATTCCAAATCGCTTTGTGGAATTCTGTAGAGGATAAAATTGATAAAAAAAATAAGACAAAAATTAAATTGTGCAATATATAAAATAGATTCAATTTTTACCTTAAATCTGGAAATTAAAAGTCTATCTTCTCTCGTGAAACTTTAAAATAAAAATCATGTCCGACTCTCAATAAATTCCAAATCGCTTTGTGGAATTCTGTAGAGGATAAAATTGATAAAAAAAAAATAAGACAAAAATTAAATTGTGCAATATATAAAATAGATTCAATTTTTACCTTAAATCTGGAAATTAAAAGTCTATCTTCTCTCGTGAAACTTTAAAATAAAAATCGTGTCCGACTCTCAATAAATTCCAAATCGCTTTGTGGAATTCTATAGAGGATAAAATTGATAAAAAAATAAGACAAGGCAAAAAAGAGCCTGTAAAGAATAAACTTTTAAATAACCTAACCTAACCCTTCTGTCAATGCATAATTTTTTACCTTTTTTTTATCAATGTATTGGTATTCGGGTACCAATTGCACTGCGATAATTTCTTTATAGCAGCTGTTGGACATCGAACATTCTTTTCTATTATATTTTAGGAGGTTTCCGAATACAAAGACCCTTATTTGTATTTTGTTTTGTTTCGGGCGGAGAAAAGTTCCGACATTTAAAGTTGCTTTGGGTGCCCGGGTATCCGTTCGTCGACAGAAGGGTTTGAAATTATTAAATTGAAATTCGATCTCTCGTCGCAGATCACCTTAACAGCGATTTGGCTCTGGCAACGGGACCCAAGTAGCGGAGGCCTCATCGAGGGTCTGTCCTGGGCCGTGTGTTGCATGGCGGCGAATCTGGTGGTGTGCGTACTCGGCTGGTGGCGTTGCTTTTCCAGCAATTACCTGTACTGGGCCTCGATATTCACTTGGTTATTAATAAACTCTCAAGGTGAGGCCCACGCGACTCTTTCTGACCTATCGATCCCCGTAATTATAAACTCGACGCAATTATAATTACTCGATTTGGAAATATCGAAGCCATCTCTTTCGCGTCACCATTCCACGCTCAATTCTATCCTCCAATTAGCGATGGGATTAAGTATCTTACACGTAGATTCGAAACCTTGCAAACAAATTCAAATCTACTCCTCGAACCTGGACGAGATAGATACAAACTCTCTTCAAGTACCTCGAGAAACAAGAGCAAGTACATTCGAACCTTGATCAAGTATATTCGAATTACTTATGAGTATTTATGAGTACTATTTCGAATCTTGCAGGTATTTAATCTAAAATTCGAATATAACTGTTTTAGATTCGATTACTTCGCAAGTACAATATATGAAATATTATTTCTTATGAGTATTATTCGAATCCTAGAAAGTGAAACTTGATTATTGGATTCGACTCGGATTTTTAAGTACATATTGAACTTGATCCCATCCCTAAATAAAATAATCGATTTAAAATTTCTCTGGACAAGAGGGGGGAAAGGTAATTAATTTTTTTTTGTCTATATTAAAAGACATAAAGTAAAGCTCCTCGTTTCCCCGGTCTCGGTCGACAAAATTTGTTTTCACACACTATTCTAATAGCTTCTCCCACACTCGAGGTCGTCAATATTTCAACTCTATCGAATCCGTCGTTGAATCGAACGGCGTCTTGCTCTACTGGTCAGCTAAAATCGAACTCGACGGCTGTTCGCCGGAGCGTGGACCAAAGGCAGGGAACCAAAACCCGGTAATTTCACCGGGTTCAGATTCTGCGCGCGAAAATATTCCACATCCCTCGAAGGCTCGACGACACGAAATGACATCGTACATATATCTCGTATTTTTTCTTCTTCCCTTCTTCGTTTCTTCTTTTTCTCTCTCTCTCTCTCTCTCTCTCTCTCTCTCTCTCTCTCTCTCTCTCTCTCTCTCTCTCTCTCTCTCTCTCTCTCTCTCTCTCTCTCTCTCTCTTTTCGCAGGCTTCATAGGTGCCGGTCTGAACTTCACCACCCAGCAACGGCTCATGTGGTACATTCTCTTTGTCGTGTACGCGCCATACGCGATGCTGCCTTTGCCGTTGCGATGGTGCGTCCTCGCCGGCTACGGAACGGCGCTAACACACATGGTGATGGCAGGCATAAGTCTCCTGCAGGACTCCACATATGTGAGAAAAATTTTTTATCCCTTGGGGAATTCCTCCAAGTCCCCATCCACGAGAACATTTTAACTGACAGCCGAGGTTTTTTTTTTTTCAATTAAAAGACAAGAACAAAATTTTATTACAAATAAGATAATCTTTTATATAATAAATAATAATAATGTATAATATGTGATAAAAAAAGTAATCTTTCTTCTCGATATTTTCTTTTTATATATTTAATTCTTCAAACATGAAATTATTGATTAATTGGAAAATTTTTAAGTTAAAGTAAACAGCTATGGTGCAACCATTAATTTTATTTAATATATTAATTTAAGCTAAATTCCCCTACGATATTGAAATTTGATTTTAATCCTCGTTTCGCGCGCGTGTTTAATTTTATCAGTTTAAGAGGCCTCTAAAGTGGATTGAACGAAATTTTGACATTTTTTCCTCGCAGCTGCGTGATGTCGCGTGCATCGTCCGCATGCTGACGACGAACGTGCTGCTGTATCTGGCCGTGAACCTGGCCGGCATGTACACCAAGTATCTGACAGACCGGGGACAACGACAGGCCTTCCTCGAGACCCATCGTTCCACGGAGACGCGGCAGCGCACGCAGAACGAGAACAATCGGCAGGAGAAGTTGCTGCTTTCGGGTAAAAAAAGCAAAAAAAAAATTGAGAGAAAATTTCTGCTTCTCCTGGACCTCACGTGCTCTTGCACCTATTTTGTCGCCCTTCATTTTTATTTATTTATTTATATTTTATTAAATTATATTCTTCACATATTTATACACAGTAGACCCTTAGAGGATTTATTCTAGGACCATAATAATGCTTCAATCAATCAATCGAATAATCTTGCGTTCCATGAGGACATATTGTAATAGAGATTTGATGATCAATATCTAGCGCGACTCTTCAGGTACAAAAAATCAGGAGGAAAACTACCTATTTAATGAATCTAATAATTAACCTGTGAGAATTTAAAAAGAAACGCTTAAATGGGGTACCCGGGTACCTCAACATTGTACCGGGTACCCAAACATTGATGGAAGGGTTAAACGAAGCTCTCGATAGAGCAAGGACTGCCTTTGACGAGTGACACTAAGGACAATTAAAATGTTCAAACTGGCATTAATCGGTCTAAAATGATCAGAGTGTCCGCGACTCAAAAGTTCCCCCCCCCCCCTCTCTCTCTCTCTCTCTCTCTCTCTCTCTCTCGAAACCTTCGAGGAGGAGAGACGGGATCGTAACTAGGCTGGCGAGGTGTATTTATATGTGCATATTTATTGTAAAACAACACGCGCGGGACGGTTAACTCGCGTCGCCGCTCGTCCATGTATAATTTGCTCGGCCGAGTGTCAAAAAGGGTCACTAGACACTCTCTCGGCCGATTGAGCCGATTGGACGCGCGTTATTCCCGATAGCCTTTTACGTTACGTCGGCGTTGTGAGAGAAGAGAGATCCGAACCCGATATATCGATCCGGCAGGCTGCTCCTCGTAGCCTAGACGAAAATACACATCGTCGTCGTCGAGTACACATTACGCCGGGATTACATAAATACCAACCTCTGACCCACTATCCCTCGCAACGTAACACACTCTCTCTCTCTCTCTCTCTCTCTCTCTCTCTCTCCCCCTCCCTCCCTCCCTCCCTCCCCCCCCTCTCTCTCTATCTCTCTCGCCGTACAATTTGTTTGTGTTTTTGCGCTGAATTGATATAATGTCGCGAGGTGTCTTAGTTACACAAAGTTATAAGCCGTGGAAATTGAGGAGCCCTTTTCGGGAACTAAACTTGAGATGTATAAACAGCTTCTGCTTTCTCAATTTAAAGCGGGCTTCTCCTCGCCTTCCTCGCTTTTTTTCTTTTCTTATGACGGGTGAAAATTAGATGAAGAAATATTTAACGAAGAAATATTTTAACGGAGATTTGTAGCGATTTATGCAATAATAACAACACTCTTCCTCGACATTTTCACTGAGAAATCTCTTATATGTACGTCAGAGAATAGAGAACACGTGCAATGTTGCACAATTTTTTTTTTATTTTTATTTTTATAAAGTGAGTATTACCATATAAAAGTTAAATAAAATTATAATGTAAGAGTAATAAATTATATAAATATCTGTTATAATAAAGTGTCCACTGTTAAGTAAAGTTATATTCAAGGTCAAGTTGATTCTTTTTTTAAATAAAGCATATTTTTTAATTAAATCTTCTCTAATAAGCTGTAAGAGAGAGTTTTAGGCGAGTTTCTTTTACAGTAATTATTTTCAAAGCTTAAAATTATATGCTTGTTTTATAGCCACATATAAAGCATACTTTTTTGTACCTTAATATCATATCAATATTTGCATATATATATAGGCAATTTACGTAAAATCGGACCTTTTTTGACTTCACGTTCGATTTTAAAAATACGTCAGTATTTTTTAAATCGAACGAAACTTTTTTCACGTGAAATATACATAAAATAAGGACATACATATTTTTGTATTTGTCCGAAATATTTTTTTTCCAGAAGTTATAAACAACAAAATTTTCGTGAGAAATGAAGAAGTTGTCAACTTTAAAAATTAATATCTCTGGTTATATTTGTTGTAGAGAAATTTTCAAAAATGCATTTTAAAGCTAAGGTAACAACCTTTTTTATAAAAATAATTTAGGTTACAAAAAATTGCTGATTACAATTGTAATAAATAATTGAAATGTTTAATAATTTTTTTTCACCAAAAAGTACACTTTTAAAAATTGTTGAAATAATGCTATTTTATTCTCCATTTTATTCGAAAAGTGTACATATTTTTTATTTTATGGAGAATCGATAGATTCTATTTTTTATATATTTTTAATGAGGTGCCGCGCCGTGCTCGCGTCACTGGCTCGACCAAGTAGTAAGCTACGCGCTATGGCGCGCCGATTTCTTTGGAAATTTTTTGTAGGAACAATGTACAGTATGAATGACATAATTTATAATGTTGATTGTAAATTATGTTGAATGTATAAATTATGTCATTCATACTGTACATTCTTCCAACAAAAAATTTCCGAAGACATCGGTGCGCCATAACGCGTAGCATACTACTTGGTCGAGCCAGTGACGCGAGCACGGCGCGGCGCCTCATTCATTAGAAATATATAAAAAATAGAATCTATCGATTCTCCATAAAATAAAAAATATGTACACTTTCAGAATGATGTGGAGAATGAAATAGCATTATTTCAAAAATTTTAAAAAGTGTACTTTTTGGTGAAAAAAATTATTAAAAATTTCAATTATTTATAACAATTGTAATTAGCAATTTCTTGTAACTTAAATTATTTTTATAAAAAAGAATGTCTCTTTAGCTTTAAGATGCATTTGTGAAAATTTCTCTACGACAAATATAACCAGAGATATTAATGTTTAAAGTTGACAACTTCTTCATTTTTCACGAAAATTTTATTGTTTATAACTTCTGCAAAAAACATATTTCGGACAAATACAAAAATACGTATCTCCTTATTTTATGTATATTTCACGTGAAAAAAGTTTTGATTGATTTAAAAAGTACGAGGTCATTTCTTGTCCGATTTGACGTGGAATTGCCCATATGTATATAAAATTAAATAATTCATATAATATATTTAATATAATATATATAAAATATATTATAATATATATATTAAAAAATCGAGATAATTAATTTTATAATTCTTATTCTCGATTGCAGTGTTGCCCGATTTCGTCGCCAAAGAGATGATCCGCGACATCGCTCGCGAGACCGCACGTGGAGGGACGATATCCTTCACGCCGAATCAATTCCACCGGATATACATCCATCGCTATGAGAACGTCAGCATCCTATTTGCCGACATCAAGGGATTCACGGGTACGGGATTCAAAGAGAAAAATTTCGCTCGCAGAGAGACTGTCACTTTTCTTATATCTTCAATTTCACTGAAAAAAAAAATATATACAGAGTATTCGATTTCAAAAAATATACTTAAATATATAAAAAACATCGCAACATTTTAGAGAAATCGATTTATATAAAAAAAATTAGGGTGGTTCCACTCAAGATTATCAACTTCTTTCCCTCTCAAAACCAAACAATGTTTTGTTCGAAACATTATTGTTTTCTAAAACGCGATGGTTTTTTTATATATTTAAGCATAGTTTTTTAAAATGGAACACCCTGTATATATACGAGTCAAATTCGTGCGCGATAATTTATTCCATCTTGACTTTATCCAAGCTCTCGCAAGTCAGTGCAGCGCTCAGGAGCTGGTCAAGGTGCTGAACGATCTTTTCGCTCGCTTCGACAAGCTCTCGGCGGAGAATCATTGTCTGCGCATAAAGCTTCTCGGTGACTGTTACTACTGCATCTGCGGCCTGCCGATCGCCAGGAACGATCACGCTCATTGCTGCGTCGAGATGGGCCTGCACATGATAAAGGCCATACGGGACGTGAGATTCACCACCAAGGTACTGGAACTTTTATATACATATGTATTTCGCGATTCGTTCATCTATACATCTCTCTTTCAAAAAAATTAAGCGAGAGAATCTCTGGATGTCTACTCAAATCTTGTAAAAAAATTCCCTGATCTTCCAGGTATTTTCATTTAAAATTCCAGGTAAAATAAGAAACTTTGTAGATGCAGCTTTTTAAAATAAGTTTCTTTATTGGATGCGCTTTCTAATGTTTTCTATTCATACGATTATAAAAAAAGTTGCCAAGAATGCAGTTTTCTAGCATTTAATATTGATTTATTAATCGTCAAATTAATTTGGACAATAATAAAGTGCAATATATCACTATATCTAAACGCTAAAGATATATGCAAAAATATAAAAGAAAAATATAAAACAAAAAATAATTTATCATAAATGTCTTAAGGAGTACTAATTTATTTAAATATTATTAAAAAATTGAACAATTTCTTATGAAACTTACATGAGACCTCGATACTGAAAAGAGATCATCAATAAAATTATCAAAGACACATTTTTTGAAAAAATTCCCTCAGTCTCAATAAAATTCCATGAGAATTCCCGGATTTTTTAAAGTAAAAAAAAATCACTAAGAATCCCCGGATTTCCCGGTTTTTCCAGAGAGTAGACACCCTAACAAAAAAATCCAGAGTATATTCGAAAATTATATAATAGAACGAAAAGGCTCTAATATATATAAATACAAAATTCAGGTAGGAAATAGGCTAATAAGAGCCGCATAAATTAGGCGCAAAAAACTTCTTTTAAAATCTTCTTTGTTTAATTTGAACGTTTCGGTCCTTCCTTTGGACCATCTTCAGCAAATCGATTAATAAAAAAATCCATGCGTCTTGATACTGAAGATGGTCCAAAGGGAAAGGAACGAAACGTTCAAATTAAATAAAGAAGATTTTAAAACAAGTTTCTGCGCCTGGCTCTTGTTAGCCCATTTCCTGAATTTTGTATTCGAGAATTCTCTTCAATGTAAATCATTCAATTGCACGCGAAACACACGAGTTTGAAATTAAACGCAATCTCAAAATGTTGTTGTGGCGACAATTGTTTAAAAATTGCATTTACGAAAAATTAAAAAAAAATAATAGGAACAAATAAATTGCGATACCTTTATTGGAATTGAATTTATTTCATGAAACCGAAAGAGAGTTTTCATCGCGAATTTGAAAAATTTATTTTTCTTAGCAAAAAAATATAAAATATATGTAAATGTCGTAATATTTCATAATCGCTTGGAAATATAATTTCGAGATTAATAGCAACGTCCGGAAATACTTTTTGCATAACAAAAAGGAAACTACAAAATATAATTATAATTCACACATATATAAATGATACATATTTATTATTATTAGCCGCTGCAGCGAAATCAAATGCGTTTCGTTCTAATTAACCGTACTATTTTCCGCGATGGTTTATGCAGACTTATATATGCGAGAAAACGGATTAAAGGTAAAAAAGCGCATGCACATTACAGAATTAAAAACCGCTGTGTTAAATATCGAGAATTAAGTCGCAATTACAAAAATGGCGCTAATGAGACGTTAGATTAATTTGTCGCGCCCGTTTGTATCGCGGTCAAGTGCACACGACGCTATTACGCGATAATGAAAATTAATTTGATGTCGGATTGTCTCGAGAGAAATTAAATGTCTCGCACTCTCGTTGCCCTGCGTTATTCCTAACAAAACGTAAGTCCTGATGATTGCGGCATAAATCGGCTTTTGCCTGCAACAATTGCACCGTTTCGATTCCGTTAATTTGATTCTCGTTAGGTAAATATGCAATCCGCGCAACTGTTAATTATTTCGATCAACATCACGCTGCAACAATGCAACCGTTTCCTTTGACGAGATCAGCCTCATGCTTTTATGATTAGTTTCAATCGTTAGTTTCACAATTAGTTTCACAAATATTAAGGTTGTATATTGTCATTTCGAGGATAATAAAAAATGATAGATTGTTCTATATCGCGTTTAAAAGTGACACAAAAAATTTGACGGTGATTTACAATATTGATCAAAAGTTATTGCAATAAAATAATTTTACATATGCTCTTATAGGAAATAATATTGTTACGTATAACAAAAAAAAACAATGAGAAAAATCTCAATTATTTCGTAAAAATATTTTAAGTATCCAAGATGATTTGCGCAAAGGATTCACAGATTAGTTTTTTCTTGTCAATAATTAAGGTTGATTGGAATTTATGTAGTTGTGCGTATTTTTGCTGTCGAAATATCTTTTTTTCTTCAAGTTACATACAAGGTATATTCATGTCCAGAATTTTCCAGAAATTCTAAAATTTTCAAAACTTTACCCTCCGTCAGGAGTGTTATAATAATCGGAAGTAACAGCAAATAATGTAAATAAATTATAATAAAAATGTATTATTAATTTTAAAAAATATTATAGTATAAGTATAAATATTGATATTTTCAATGCAATCACTTTTTGCAGGAATTGTACAGAAAATACACTCTTAACTAGAACGAATTGCACTTTGATAGCAATAAAGTAAAAGATGATAAAAAAAAGTTGATATAAAAAGCTAATTAAAAAATCTATTAAAAAAATTTATTTAAAAAATTTCTCGTATTTTCTACAAAAATATAAAAAATTTTACAAATATACATTCATTTATTTTAATCTTCAGATAATATTGATAAATTAGAAAATTTTTTATTTTAATTTTCGCAACTAAATTGTATATAAGAGCCATTATCCTGTTTTTCTATAATTTTAATTTTAAGTAGAGTAAAATTTTTAACTTTATTTCTCGCGCACATACACAGAGCGCGATTGATCCCAAAAGAAAACTTTCCCAGGGTGTCTACTGAAATCTTGTAAAAAAATTCCCTGAGAATTCCTTGATCTTCCAGGTATTTTCATTTAAAATTCCAAAGAAAAATAAGAAAATTTGTAGATGCAGCTTTTTAAAATAAGTTTAAGTTTCTTTATTGTATGCGCTTTCTGATGTTTTCCATTCATACGATTATAAAGAAAGTTACCAAGAATGCAGTTTTCTAGCATTTAATATTGATTTATTAATCGTCAAATTAATTTGGACAATAATAAAGTGTAATATATCACTATATCTAAACACTAAAAATATATGCAAAAATATAAAATAAAAATATAAAACGAAACATAAATTATTATAAATGTCTTAAGGAGTACTAATTTATTTAAATATTATTAAAAAATTGAACAATTTTCTATGAAACTTACATAAGACCTTGATATTAAAAAGAGATCATCAATAAAATTATCAAAGACACAATTTTTGAAAAAATTCCCTGAGTCTCAATAAAATTCCATGTAAATTCCCGGATTTTTCAAGGTAAAAAAAAAATCCCTGACAATCCCTAGGTTTCCCGGTTTTTCCAGGGATTAGACACCCTGTGAACCAACTCTAACCATTCTGTTAATTTCTTTAGCAGCTACTGGACATTTTTAACATTTAAAGTTGCTTTGGGTACCCGGGTACCCGTTCATTGACTGAAGGGGGTTAAATCCAACATATTTTCCGAATAAGCTAAATCTCTGTATCTATTTTAAAAATACCTGAAATATTACCTGAAAGAATTATTTTATATATTCTAAAAATATTATTTGGAATTTCTCTTTCATCTTCTACACATTTTTTCCAGGTGGACCTGAACATGAGGATAGGAATCCACAGCGGATCGGTGCTGTGCGGGGTCTTGGGCCTGCGAAAGTGGCAGTTTGACGTGTGGTCGTATGACGTCACGCTCGCGAATCATCTGGAGAGCGGAGGAATACCGGGGTATATAAAAACAAAAATCTCTTATCATATTACACGCAAAAATCTGATTAATAAAAATTAACTTTATTAAGTAAGCAGCTATAATAATAATGCTTATTTTTCCTCGAACTTAATTTTATTATACGAGCAAATAAGAGAACGATGTATACTTTTTATATATAAATTCTTAGATTTTCAGTATTTTACTCGTATTTCGATGAAGTGAAATTGGAATTTTCCGATAAAAATTAAGCTTTCGAGATTTACAGATTCTGGAAATTTCGGAATTTCTCGTCTCCAGGAGGGTGCACATTTCCGCCGACACGCTCAAGTGCCTAAACGACGTTTACGAGGTGGAACCCGGCTACGGTACCGAGCGGGACAATTATCTCAAGGACAGAGACGTCGAGACGTACCTCATCAAGCAGGTGGAGCCCCTCAAGTCCAGACGAAGACCCTCGTCGAGGCCGAAGGTCTGGTCGGAGGAAGAGGCGGCCGCGAACAAGAACAAGAAGAGCTTCAAGATCAACAATCCTCACGCCGCGAACAGCAACGCGGCCCCGAATTCCGCTGTGGACGACGACATCGGGGTCGATTGGACGCCTGAAATCCCATTCGAGAATGTGAGCTGAATCTTTCTTAAACTCTTGATACAATCTGCGTTCAATATACGAAAAAATCGTCTAAAGAAATTAAATCGCAATTTAAAAACTCTATACAAAAAAATTCAATTTATTTATTTTCACATTATCATTACATGAATTTATTAAATTATCTCGTTTTTTTAAATTTTCCATATATTTTAATTAAATATATATATATATATATTTATTTAATTAAAATATTTAATTAATGAATTTATATATAATATAATATAAATTCAATTAATGCAATAAATGAAATAAATAAATTTGTGCCTTATAAATCTTTTAATTGGGCTGCGTTAATCTAATTGCAATTAAATGTTAATTAATTTATTATATTTATTATTAGAAAAATTACAGTACCTCTATTGAAGATTTTACAATCGAGATTATTATTGCTTTTTTCATTTATTCCGCGATTACAGTTGAATACAGCTACATCGGTGAGTAATTTGGAGTCCGAATATCTCGAGGAGGAAAATGGTCAACCGGCCAAACCGAGCAACAAGGCGACTTCAACGACAGCAGGCGAGAAGAAGAACGCTATCGAGACCGCCAGCAACAAACGCATGAGGTCGGCCAACATAAACACGTGGACTTTGCGTTATAACGACGAGAGCATGGAATCCAAGGTGAAAGATCACAATTGCATTAATTACCTTCTGACAAAATATACCTGACAATGAGTTAATAAAAAGAAACATGTTATACAAGCTGTGTTCCAAACAAAGCGTATATTATTTTAAATGACGGATTCTTTGGCCGATTTGAAGTCGATCTTTTCCTAATAAAGCATCGATAATTTTCATGTTGAAAAAAAAGAGAAGGAGAACACTTCAAATTTTCGACAGAGAATCTGCCGTTAAGATTAAAGCGAGTATGGAATATTCTCCTCATATATTATAATTAATTATGTCGCAGTTTGACCAATTACGAGAGGACATGTTCAAGTCCAACATGATATGCTGCTTCGTTATATGGCTCTTCATCGCCGTCTGCCAAGCTATAATTTTGTCCGAGTGAGTAAATGAAGCGGAATTTAAGCCATTATTAACCATCTTTGGGGGACACAAATTTTCTTACGTACATAAAAAATACGATTCCGAAAAAAAAAGTATGTAATTTGCAACCAACAGCTACATATTTTTCCTTGAAAACAACCATGTGTTTTCTTTACACCAATTGATGCCTCTCATTATTTTGTGCATAAAGGTATTGAAGTAAGATCATCGACAAATTAATATTTTATTTAAGTATGTAAAGTACAAAATATCTCGTAAATTATTCACCATCCTACCCTTATAACTTTTTATGCCAAATTTTGCGAGGAATCGATTTATATAAAAAAATTAAGGTGGTTCCATTTAAAAAAACTAGGTTGACCTTCAAATGATCTTGAAACATGACCTTAGTTAAAATTCAAGATTATCTATTTTCTTCCCTCTCAAAACCTTTTGAAAGATTTTCTCGTTATAGCCATAGTTTCAGCAATATTCGACTATATTAATTAAAATGAAACACCCTGTATAACTAGAAAATACCTTACAATATATCATAATAATATTAATGCGACTCTTCATTTCGCTTCGTCTCGATTGTCGCAGCTGCATGATTCTCCTGATCTCTCTGCTGGTGACCACCGTGATCCTGGTGGCGTCGTCGATCCTGGTGATGGCGGAGGAGTTCAAGGGCATGCCGACGTACCTGCAGCACACGTCGTCCATGCTGGTGCACAACAAGAAGCACCGCACCGTCTTCATCTGCGGCGTAATCAGTCTGATGGCGTTGACGTCCGTCATCGGCGTCCTGACGTGTCCCATCACGGTGCGCCCATATCCGGAAGTGATGGTGCTCGAGCGCCAGCAACAGCAACAGATACCTCTGACAACGACCTCGACGGCCTCGCTTCCGTTGCCGGAGAAACTGACCGCGACCACGTCGAGATCACCGAGTCGGGACCACTTCATCCTGACGTTTCTAGAGGCCGCACTGAGCGACGAGTCCGCCGAGGAACGAAGGACCGTCCCCTCGACGGAGAACAACACCCTGGAAGGGGGCTCCAGCAATATCGAGCTGAAGCTAACGCGGGTGGTGAATGGCAGGGAGACCGGAATAAGAAGCAGGAAAGAGTTCTTCCGGTTCTACAGGTCGGTTTTCTTTTTTTTTTTTTCTTTTTTGGCGACGATGTAGAGCCGATTTATCTATAGACGCTAAACTAAGAGGGTTCCAAGAATGTGATTTGGGTGTCACAAAATTACGATACTTCTCTTGTAAGGTTGTAATATTTTGTTTCGCAGATACGAACAGCATTATGAGAAGCCGGATGCCGGAAGCCGAGTCTACAGACGAGTCGCACGCAAACGAGAAACCCAGAGAAGGATACTCTCCGTCGCCGACGACGAGAATCAAACTCACCCGTTGACCTTGACGAGCCTCGACGAGCTCGAGGAGATCGGCTGTATCCGGCCGGAGTACATGGTGTTCACATGGATCCTGTGTCTGATCGCGCTCGCCTCGGCCCTGAAGCTGTACTATCTGGTGAAGACGGCGCTGGCCGCGGCAATCGTCCTGGTGTACGCGATGCTGATCCTCGTCGTCTGCAAGGACATATTCACCGAGGGAGAGAGACACGCGTAAGTCTCTCTCGGCTTAAATTTAATCAATCGAAATTTAATTCTCAATCGATATTATCGATTGAAAAGTTTTACATTTATATAAAATCGAAAATAATAATCTTCGAAGAAGAAGAAGAAGAAGGAGAAGAAGATTATTTTCGATTTTATATAAATGTAAAAATTTTTCTTCTTCTTTGAAGAAAAAAAAGAAAATAATAATAATAATAAAACCTTTTAACATGTCGTTTATCTCACACTATCGATTGAAAATTTTACATTTATTTAAAATCGAAAATAATAATCTTCTTCTTCTATTTCTTCTTCTTCTTGAAAAAGAAGAAGAAATAGAAGAAGAAGAAGATTATTATTTTACATTTAGAAGATTATTATTTTACACTTTTACATTTACATAAAATCGAGATTAATAATCTTCTTCTTCTTCTTCGAAAAAAAAGAAGAAGAAATAGAAGATTATTATTTTTTATTTTAAATAATAAATGTAAAAATTTTCAATCGATAATGAAATAAACGACATGTTAAAGAGTTTTATTATTATTATTATTTTCTTTTTCTTCTTCAAAGAAGAAAAATTATTATATTTATATAAAATCGAAAATAATCTTCTTTTTCTTCGAAGATTATTATTTTCGATTTTATATAAATGTAAAAATTTGAAGAAGAAAAAATAGAAGAAGAAGAAGATTATCATTTTCGATTTTATATAAATGTAAAAATTTTCTTCTTTGAAGAAGAAGAAGAAGAAAATGGTAATAATAAGAAAACTTTTTGACATGTCGCTTATCTCACTTCGTCAATATTAACATCTCATATTAATCTCTCTTCTAGATCGGCGATATCTCTACCGGCGCAGATGTTGACCTTCCTAACAGTCTTCCTCGTGATGGTCACGTACCACGGTAGACTGGTGGAAGTGACGTCGCGTCTGGACTTTCTTTGGAAACAGCAAGCCGAGAGGGAGCTGAGCGACATGATCGAGTCGCGACACAACAATATGCAACTCCTAAAGAACATCCTGCCGGATCACGTGGCACATCACTTCCTCACGACGGATCGCGCGCCGGAAGTAAGACCGCGGGCCGGATCTCATCTTATTTGACATATATAGAGTGTCTCCTCCGAATGTCTTTTTATTAATAACAGATTCTCTGATCAATCGTGTCCAAATTGATCAGAAAATCTGCTGTTGAAAGGATATCCGAAGATTTTGAGACACTCATCTGTATAGAGGCAAGTACAGCAAAATAGCAACTCTGCTAATTAACGTCAATTCATTAATCCAGGAACTCTACTCGCAATCGCGGGACAAAGTCGGCGTGATGTTCGCCAGCGTGCCGAACTTTACGGAATTCTACTCGGAGGACGTGAACAAGGGAATGGAGTGCATTCGCTTGCTTAACGAGATCATCGGTACGGCAATCCGTTAATTTCATAAAATTAATTGGTCATTTTACAAATCGCAATTAAAATATTAAATGTACCTTCTCGCGTATATTTCCATTTGGCATTTGTGATAGTAATCGATACGTAATTTATTTGACACGCAGCTGATTTCGACGAGCTACTGGATGAGATGCCGTTTCAATGCATCGAGAAGATAAAGACGGTCGGCGCCACTTATATGGCCGCATCGGGATTAAACCCCAGCCAAACTGTAATAATATCAAATATAGCACGCAATTTGTTAATTGGAAACATTGTCTTCAATTCTATATAGGATGCACAAGAGAAAATATCTTACTTTTTTTTTCATCAATTCTTTAATTTCTCAAATCAGTTCTCTCCTCCTTCTAAATAATTTCAAAAGAAAATCCTGCTTTGTATAAATTATTTGACTCAATTTATATTTATCAAAATCATTTTTCTTTTTGCTAAATTTTTATTAGAAAAGCATGTGCATTCTCTCTAGGATTGAGCCTAGTTTCAAAGAGTTAATTTTCCACTGAAGAGAAACTCGAGTTTGCAAAGGATAAAGATTCGGATAATTGGGCAGGATAATTGCGGCGACGACATGGAACACCTGTGCAGACTGGTGGACTACGCGGTCGCTATGCGCCATCGTCTCGAGGACGTGAACGTCCACTCGTTCAACAACTTTGACCTACGAGTGGGCATCAGCTGCGGACCCCTCGTGGGTGGCGTGATCGGGGCCCGCAAGCCGGTCTTCGACATATGGGGCAACACCGTCAACGAGGCTTCGAGGATGGACTCCACCGGCGTGATGGGAAAGATACAAGTCCCGCACGACATCGCCAGGGTAACAATAATAATAATAATAATAATAATAATAATAATAATAATAATGGTTTCTTTGGAAAAGCGCTCGCACTTTCTTACGGATGGGGCGATTGATTACTAGAGATGGGATCAAGTTCGTCCAGGTTCGAGTGTACTTGAAAGTGCTGATTTTTTTTTTTTTTTTTTATAATTATAGAGTTCGAAACCATGCAAACAGATTCGGACCTACTTGTAAGAAACTTGGGGCACAAACTTGGGGTGGTCCTTAATCCCATCACTGATTACGATACTCTTCAGAGGATAAATGCAAAGCAATTCTTCAGCGCCCACTCGGCATGTAATATTTCTGAAACATTGCTGCAATATTCCATTTGAAATATTACACCTTTCAGCAATATTACAGAAATATTTCACGATCGTTTCTGCAACATTTCTGCAATGTTTCAATGTCCATAATCATTTCAAATGCAACCTTGCTGAAAGATTTCAGCAATATTTCGGTAATATTACTGCAATATAATAGACATATTTTGAAATAAATATATCTCAAAAATATGTCTGATACATTAACATTGATTATATTAGTAGAAGTCGTTTACCATAGAATTACATTATCATAAAAATGCGTGTAAAAGTATATCTTTAATCTCTTAATATTTGCCGCTCTTTGCAAGCTTTATATAATTCTCATGAATAAAACTTAAATACGAGATAGATAGCACATCGCACGTCGCATAGCGGTAAACGAACGAACTACTGAATACTATTTTTTTTGTAATGTTTCTAAAATATTTCAGATGCAAAGTTACAATTGAAATGTTAATGAAATATTTCTGTACCATTTCCGAACATTACAATATTTCAGCAATATTACATGCCGAGTGGGTGATTAACCATCTAAAATGGCGATTAGAGAGAAATTGGCCTAGATTAGTAATTGATAGATATAGGTGTTAATTCGTCGGATGTGTTTGCGCAGTTTTTGGAGTCGAGGGGTTACCAGACGCAGAAGCGCGGGCTAATCGAGGTGAAGGGGAAGGGCACGATGGAGACGTACTTTGTGCTTGGCAAGGCTACCCTGCAGCAGGAAGGGACTCCCAGACACAGGAGCACCTGTCGCAGCCTCGCTGCCGTCGTCTACGGGGTTGTTCAGGCGCGTCGCAAGCAAATCAGAAAACAAGCGGTGCGAAGAACGTAGATCCGAGAATAGCTCTCCGACGCGCTGTTAGATCGATGCAAAAGATCCTCGAGCTTCACTCGACCCGAATAGAGTCGAGAGCGTGGCTCCGAATCACTGATGACGAGAGGAGCCGCGATACATTTTATATTCGTCGTCTAGAAAGGTGTCTTTCAACCCTTAAAATAGGAAACTTTGCGCGCTCTCCTTTGCGATTTTATCCGAAGCAAGGAAAAAAAAAAATTTCTTCAATGATAAAATAATACCGAGAGATTAATCGAGAGGAACGAGACTTCTTTTGCAGCGATCTTAAGGCTCCTGCATACTCGATTGCCAAGTCCACCAGATTCGTGCGACAGCATCACACCTGGCAAAATTGGGTGCGTTCAGCAAGCGCAACAGTTGGGCAACATTATTAGATTTCCCGCTGACATTCAACGCTAATTTGCTGGTTCTGAAAGTAGAAACCAATCACGTTCGATTGCTACCTAGCGGTTTTGCTTGCTGAACGCACCCATTATGAACTAAAAGGCGTGGAAATGACACTCCACAAGCTAAATTATTCTTGCGAAATACAGCGTCATTTTTCGTTTTAGTGCAGTGTTTTTATGTTTAAATTAATTGTCGTATTGTTAAAATATACCGAAGACTCCCATTTTGTTATAATTTAATATGTGAAAGCAAATATTTATCTCAATTCGACACCTGTCAAACAGCAGTTTTCGTCCTTGATTAGGCTCAATTCAATTCGACGTATATATGTTATTTATTGATTACCCAAACAAAAGGAGAGTTTTCGGTATATTTTACAAGTCGGGTCTATCGATTACAAACGCTATTTTATTGAAAAACATTTTTATCTTAACGTATTTCGCAAGAATTTTTATGGTATATTTTCTTGCTTCTCACGTCACAATCCAAGATGCAGTGAGTATGCAGGAACCTTAACGCGACGAGCATCTGGATATTGAAGAGATCGTGAAGAGGAATTTTTTTGTCCAATTTCATTTCCGTGTCATTTTGCCACAAGATGTTGAATGTATATAGCACACTTACAATAAATAATCCATCTTATATAAACACGAGTCACACGTCTTTCCTTGATTACAGCTTTAATTAAAAGTTTCTCGCTTGTTACATAGCAAAATGGTTCTAGCATCGCTATTTATTCTTTATAATGAAGAAATCGCTAATAATCGCGACAATAAATTGATAAACTGTCGCTGGCTAATTTTATCACAGAATAACAGCAACATTCTACCCCCTCCGCTCTGCAACGATGAAAGGAATTATTATTGTGATTGGAAAAAAAAATACACAACACACCTCGGAAGGGGAAGCTCTCCGTGTAACCTCGTATATTACATTATTACGGTAAACACAATATTTATATAATCAATATTTATAATTGTAATAATAATCCATGATAATAATGGCAATAATGATAATTATAATAAGGCTAGCTACACAGGGGGGGGGAGGGTGGCCACGGGGCGCCGTCGCGCGATCACGAGAGGGGGGGGGGCCACCGCTCTCTCTATCTCTCTCTCTTTCGAATGGACCGATTCGATCGGTCGACTCGACTGTACACGACTTTTACAACATACTCGCGAATAATTAATCTAATTTTACATATTAATCATTAGACAATTCATTACAATTACGAACCTAGTCAGAAGAACGTCACGACACGTAGGAAGGACCGCGCGCGCGCCCCCCTTTTCCCTCATACATGCGTTTTATCGGCAAAATTTCACATCCTCAGGGGAAGAATTTCGATTCCGAGGAGAAACGAAAATTTCAATTACATCGTCAATTTTTTTTTTTTTTTTTTCTATCAAGAAGCGAAACTTATATCTTCTTAACCCACTCTCATTCGGCCGTCTTTCTCTTCAAGAGACAGAAAAAAATGTAATACAAAAAATATTCTTAGCGTTTTTTATAAACATTTAACGATATAATTTATAAAATTATTAATTGTTCAATGACATTCCATCTAATCCACATTTTGTAGAATTTTATGAAAAATTTTCATTAAAATCTGCGGAAGCTATAACGAATGAAAACAATCGATCGAAATTTCTTCTTTTTCTTCTTCTTCTTCTTCTTAAGAAGAAGAAATATCTTATATTATAATTACGGCCCCCTTCGGGTGGGTTAATAAAGATAATTTTCTCGTCGAAGGGGAGAATGCTCGGAAAATTTTGCCCGATCGCTTCTTCTACGAGGGATGAAAAGGGGGACTTGTCTCTTTTAAGATACAAAGGCACTGTACACGTAATAAACACACAATTAGAAGAGCGCTAAAAAGGCGGTCCGGATGATGCTTCCTTTTTTTTTTTCATCTCTTCACGCCTCTCTTTCTCTCCCTTTCTTCTCTATCTTCTTTTTTTTCTCGACAGTAAAACGTGCCCCGTTGAAAAATATCGCTTCGATCTACTAATATCTGTCTGTCGTTTAAAATACGGCCATATTTAAATTATGGCCCTTAAAATAGGGGAGCGATTTTCCTTCGTTTCTAGCTGCATTGGTCGAGACTAACATCTCCATCTCTCCTCCTCTCTTTATCTAAATTATTATCTAGCTTCATCATTTAAGGAAAAATAGATGACTATGATCGGATTGGATGCGCGGTAACTATTTATTATTATTACATGGGGGGAAGGGAAAGGGGGGAATCGTAGAGCTCGTGAGTGGAGATTGTGAGGGGGAGAGGGGGGGAGAGGGAAAGGGAAGAGGGCGGAAACGATTGGTCAATGCGATCAGAAGTCAAGAAAACGCTCCTGGCTTAAAGGTGGGCTTTTTCTCACGCTTATCACAATTTGGCAGTGAACGTTTTCACTTTGTTGTTGTTGTTGTTCTGTCGTTAAGAAATACACATAGCTTACATAGCGACGTAGTAGTAGTAGTGTTCAGCCATTCCTTTTCAAAATCTATACATATATATATACCTATACGCTTGCTAGCTATATTAATGGCTCGCTATATATATATGTATTTATATGTATATCTAATAAACGCTACGCTCTTTATACAGGTTTATCCGTGTATATATACATGCGTATGTGTGTGTGTGTGTGTGTGTGTGTGTGTGTGTGTGTGTGTATACGGCTTAGATTGATGAGAAAAATATTACTTCGCTATATATTATTTCACGGATCAAAAATAAATTCTCGTCTGGTCTGCACGGTTCTTTTTCAACTCGGTATTTCTTTTAGGGTGTACAACTTAAATTATCAATAGTAGTATAGTAGTAATAGTAGTAGTAATAGCACAGTTTATAGCGAAAATATGTTTTTACGCGTTCTTCTCTGTGAACGATTTAATTAATCCTCCATGGACGAAATTATTTTCTCGGGAGAAAGAAGCAATTGCTCGCGTTTCTCAAATTTTTCACTTTTAAATTATTACATTATATAGTCCACGAAGGATTAATCATCGTCTTTATCTTTACGCTCAAACTCGTTTGTACGCGTCCGACGCTATCTCTTCTTGCGAATCTTATTTACCGATTTTTGTCGATTTACCGATTTTTTTTTTTTTTTAATTTAATGAGATTTTTCTAAAGAATCAAACTCGATGAAGAGGCGCTTATAAAGAACACGATTGAAGGGGCTCTTATTTCTTTCTACCAATCAGGAGGATCAAAGTCGCGTTAATATTCTTGCCGATTCGATCCTCCGTATTAATTTACGAAAATATCGAACAAACACGCACACGCGATCGCGACACAAACGAGCGATCTCGTCTTTCTTCAACTACGAAGAAGCTCGCGCAACTCTCTATAGTCTTGTGTGAGAATTCGCCTAAAATCCTTATCCTTTACATTAAATATTTATTTATTTATGTTCATATATTTATATATTTATAATATGAATATATAATTGATATTATAAATATATAAATATATAAATATATGAATATAAATATATATATATTTATTTATTTATATATTTATATTCATATATTTATATATTTATAATATGTATATATATGTATATAATTTACGAATTAGCGATTAATCGAAAGATGTCGAGTCAGTTCGAAACTTGCGGCTGCCGGCGGGATAATATAATACGCAATATTAATATATGGATCACTTTCCTCTCTTCCGCCGGCATCGTGCAAAGTTGAGATCATATAGCGTGCTTGATCTAAAATGTGAATACGAAAAACAAAAACAAAAAATTGTTTATTATCCCTCCCTCTGTGTTCTATCGCGGAGACCCTGTCTCGTCTCGTCGGCTCGTATATTATATATTTCATCTCCTCCTTTCTCTACATACTTTGTCGATCGTCCTTGACGTACGCTAAGTTACACACGTACAGATGCCGTAACATTCGCTAGAAGATCATGGAATCCCCTTCGGACATCTAAATTCGAAAACTCGATCAGTGACGAAAGAGACGACTGTCGACTTGCCTATTCTTTAAAAATAATAATAATAATAATAGAGGTCGTTGATATATACGAAACGAGGCATTGATATGTCAATTTAGCGAATGTCGGGGCACACGTACGGGCCCTGCCTGGAAAATAAGAAGAGAACGCGGCAGTTATCTTCTCTCTGGAAAACTACTCGCTCGGTGGAACTAGGCGCTTCTAGATATTCATCAAAAATACATCGCTCCCTGAGAGAAGAATAGCTAACTACTTTTTCCTCTCTCTCTCTCTCTCTCTCTCTCTCTCTCTCTCTCTCTCTCTCTCTCTCTCTCTCTCTCTCTCTCTCTCTCTCTCTCTCTCTCTCTCTCTCTCTCTCTTTCTGCCCTCCCGCCATCCCGCGCAATTTGCCGGGACCCCCGGAGGTCGAGGAGGTTGAAGATTAAAAGCGAATCAGCCATCCGTCGCGGATTGGTTCCTCTTCACTGGATCCAATTATGCGACGATGAACTTCTTTGCATCTTCTTCTCGCGAAAGTATTATTTTTTACATTCACGTAGAGATGCGCGACAAGGAAATTCGCGCGCTTTGTTGCTCTTCGATATATTTTCCTTCTTCGATATAAAATTGTGCGGTTGCAGTGAAGAGGACCCGAAGCCGTTCCGTGTTCGATTCGACCTTTAAATTCCTTGAATCGAACGATTAATATACAAGGTGGCGGTCTGGCACGTATCGGCTGTGAACGCCGTGATCAATTGACGAGACTCTGTGAGTGAAAAGGTACGTTTGTTCTCTTAAAGTTATAACCTGATGAACAAAAGCTCTCTCTCTTTCTCTCCTGCTGCGTATCTCTCTCTCTCTCTCTCTTCGACTCTTCGCGAAAAATCCTCGCTCTCGCTCTCGCGTATCATCGCCCTGCGCGCGTACATATATATATATTCCTTTTTTTTTTTTGGTTTTACTAAATCTCGAGAATTCTGTTGACGCTTATAGACAGTAATGCTCACGGATTTAAATCCTTTATCGCGGGAATAGAATTTTCACGCGAGACAAAAGTTTTACACTTTGCGGCAAAAGCTAGCTAAAGTCATTACGCGAGAATAATGTAACGAAATTCGAAAATTTTACAGCGCGTTTAATCCTCAATCACACGCATGGAGCCTCAGACTCCACCATTCTACTTCATCTTGTCAGGTCCTTTGTTTCTAATTTCTTTTATCTCTTCGTTCATTAACTTTGACCAACGACAATCAACCGCCAATCTCCTCTCGGAGATCGAATCTTTCGAGATTAAAGTGCCATGCTTGTGCAGGGAGGATTAAATTTTATGTGACAAGAAATCCAAAACGCGTTTCTCATCTCGATTGGGAGATAACGTGCGTAGTTGGCAGTAGAGATCATCCTACGCTCTAACGACACCCTCGCTAATTTTCTCCGTTTCTTTTCTTGTCTCTTTTCCTATTTTTTTACTCTCGACGTTGATCTGTATACAAAAATGTACAAATAGTTTGAGCAGTTCCACGTACGGCAGTAGTTTGCCTTCGTACGTATATTTCCCTAACAACGATCAATTAACGACGGGCGATCGTTCATTTCCCTTACACGATTCTACACGTATAATACATATAATATACGGCTAATCTCTTTTTTTTTTATTTCAGCGTCTTCGTAAGTGGCAGTGAATCACGTGTTACCGCGAAGTCTTTTAAGTCAACCGATTCCAAAGAAGATGAAGAATGAAAAGAGATGATTCAGAAATTGAATTCTACGTCCGCTTTTATCGTATCTTCGATTGCCATCGCGACGATAATAATTATTTATATCGATGATAACGACGATACGATAAGGAGAGTCCTGGGTCGAATCCGGTCAAAGGAAGCGTCCAGCATACCGAAACGGAAACGATCGCATGACGATGTCGCGGGTCGATTTATTACGCTATCCTACAGTCGAGAACAGTCTTCTCCAAGTTGATACCCGAGAGCTATGTAAAGAAGAAAATCGTGCGATCGCCGTCGCATATTTACAGGGAATAAACTGGGCGCGATCGGCGGCGATGATTTTTTTCCCCCTTATTTTTTTTTTTTTAAAGATAAGCCAACTAGATTTGTACAAACAGCGCAAACTAATGAGCGAGCGGCGCGAATCCATCTTCGCGATCGTCTCGAGAACCCTCCTCCCCTTCTCTTTCTTCCCCAGGATCGGCTCACCGCCTCGCAAAGTGCGCTTAAAAGTTGTGTCATACAAATTGAGACAAAAATATACATTCAATATGATGGGGCAAAGCATGACCAGTAATATCTCAGATAATAGCCATTTTAGAAAAAGTTTTTTTTTTAAGAGACACATTTACTGTCTACAATAGCTTTTGATAACATTTTTTCTTTTTTTCAATATTCGATGATTTTTACTTCAAAATCACTGTCTTTTTATAAAATCGATACCGCGAGAGAGAAATTAGTGCCACGCTCTGCCTGCCACATTCGAAACATTCGTGGACAATCGTCTAAGAAGATCTTTCAAGGAGCCAGTCCTGGTTATTTTCGAGTAGCTCTCAGGTACACTGATAATAATGCTTATCGCAAGAAATGTCCTCTCGTTATCGCAAGGAATAACGCTAGCAGCAGTGACCATCCGGGAAGAATTCGCATTTCCCGGATGGTGGTGATCACTACTGTTGCAGCGTGCCGAGGAAGTCTAAATATCGGTGTTGCATGTAGCCTCAGGAGGACTGGCCGATCTGTGCCTGTGACATGGTCGACAGCGCAGCCGCCGCCGCCGCTGCTGCCGCCGCCGCCGACGACGATGACGACGACGACGATGAGGAGGTAGTGACGGAGGTGGTGGTAACCTGCGGCATATGTAGGCTGAATCCGTCGTAGACGTCCATCAAGTCCCGCATACGATACTCCTCCAGGCAGACGAATCCCTCCAACGAAGGGGACTGTTTGCGCGCGCAATCCATGCAATGCACCACATGACGTTTCTCCTGCTCGCGGATAAATAGAATGTTGAACACCTCGATCTGTAAAACGAAATAATATATTAATCGAGGGAATAAAAGGTAATAGAATAAAATGCTTTATACAGTGTGTATAGAAAGTTTTATATACATACATATATAATAAAACTTTCTATACACATTGTATAGAAAATTTTATTTTATTACCTTCCATTCCTTGATATATATGTATGTGTATATATATATATATATATATATATATATATATACATATATATTAAGGCTATTACTTTTTACATCTTTGAAGATTCAAAGCTTCGAAGTTAACTTCGAACCTTCGATGTTTAAGATATTTTCAAAACTTCGACCTTCAAAGATTTTAATGTCAAAACTTCGAAGATTCGAAGTTAGAATATCGAAGCCTTCGAAGCAAATCATCAGCCCTATTAAGACTGTTACTTTTGAGAGAACTTGAGTATTATCTGAATCCTAGAAAATGAAACTTGATTATTGGATTAGACTCGGATTTTCAAGTACACATTGAACTTGATCCCATCCCTACGGAAAACGCGTGAGGAAGGAAGACGCACCTCACATTGGCCGCAATAGTGCGAGGCCTCGTTCTTGCCGCGACCGTGGAAGCGCACCTCCACCCCCTTGCTCTTCACAAACTCCAGTATCAAGCAACACTGTCGCATCGTCCGCAGCAAGCAGTTCTTGATCAGCTCGAACAGCCGTGGATCCGATACCTTGATGTTGCGCGCCAGGTTCCACGAGAGATGCACCATCGGTACGATCGACTTGAACGCCTGCAGTTTGTTCCACTCGTAACGCTCGATCGCTAGCTGATACTGCCTAGCGGTGAGCGGGCCGACGTTCCACGCGATGTTGTTGCACCAGCCGACCGCCTGAACCCAGTGCACGCAACCGGCGTTCACCCACACGAGATCGCCCGGTCGCTGATGGAACCTGTACACCGGGATGTTCTCCTCGTACAGATCCTCCAGATTCGGCCACCAGCTACCGTGCAAGTAACTGATGCCGTTGCGCTCGCAGAGCGAGCATATCATGCCCCAGTACGCGTCCGGTACCGCGAACCATTCGCAATCGCCCGGTCCGATGTTGATATTGATCGAGCAGAAGTTATTGTTCTCTTGGTGACCAGGTGTTCTGCTGCCTGGTACCTGGAAAACGATTACACAAAACTCAATCACATTTACTGGAAACACTCTTCAAATCCTATGCAGAAAATGCTCTCTACGTTTCTTCATTTTTAGTTTAAAAAAATTTTATATTTTTACATTAAATTTTTTAAAATTATACCTTCATGTATAACTGCACGGTATTCATCCCTAGGATCACGTGGCCGACATGACTAAGCATGTTGCCAGCCGATACCACCCTGGCAAAGGCCGGCAGCTTCATCAGCTCGTGCAATTGCGGCTTCCACTTTCTCTCGTCCGACAGATCCACGTTGGTACCGAAGCGCAGCATCTTGGTTCCTGGTCGACCGGCCAGGCCGAAAGTGTTCTTCTTACGCCTGACAGTTTGACCAGTACTGTCCTTCGAGTCCGAATCTGACAGATTGGAGACGTGTATGCCGCTGCCCTGCACCTTCTCCTCCCTCAGGCTTTCCTGAAAGCTCGAGGCCTGGTACTGCGCGTACTTGGCGATCGTCGTGTGGCTACGATGGCTGATGCAATTCCAGACTTTCTTGTTGAGCGCCGGGTCCCAGTTCTCCTCGCTGGTCTGCTGCATCTGCGTGCGCACCTCGATACCGTGATCCGGATTAGCCTCGACCAAGGTTTTGGTCGAGAATAGACCCAAGTCGAGCTTGAGCGCTGCCGCGAGGCCACGTATCACGGCGATCGGATGTTTCAGACAAAACTCTTGTAGATGCGGACTGAACGCGTCTTTCTTGTTCTCCAGATAGACGCTCGGCGCATGCGGCAATATCTGTTCCTTCCTCAACTGTTGACTGGGTGGATCCGGCGGCGCCGGCGGCGGCGAACGATCGCTCAGTATCGAGCAATTCGGCACGCCGTTCAGCCCTTGACCCTTGCACGCCTCGATCACCGTTCTCGCATCCATTTCGATGCTTAGCTCTTGTTCCGGCTGTGATTCGCACAACGATTCGAGCTTCAGATTCATCGTCGTCGGTTCTGTCTTGAAAACATTGGAATTGGCAGCTTCGCTCTTGTTTGACGACGACGTCGTCGTCGTCTCGCTCTTCACCGTCGTCGTCGCCGTCGTCTCGCACTTCACCGTCGTTGTCGTTGTCATCGTCGCGGCTGTTGTCGCGGGCGTCGTCGTCACAGCCTCCGCCATCGATTTCGACTGCGTCGGCTGGGAAGAAGCTTCTTCTGGCTTTTCCAACTTGACCACCTCCTTCGCTTTGTCCGCCGCGTTCTCCTCGAGATTCGACGGCGAGAACGGACCAGAACTCAACGTACCATTGTCATTGATGACACCGCCGCTCGACGGCTCCTCCTTCACGACGGTATCCAGGCCGTCGGAGCCAAAGTGCTTAAGAAGATCCTCCGCCAGTGACGTGGCGATGTCCTTCTGTGATAGCAGCGCCTGCAACTCCTGATCTGTCATGTCCAGATTGTCCTTATTCGCCACGGCCGCGGCGGAATTCTCCGGATAACCGCTGGTCGCCGACGAGATTTGCGTGTAACCCTGAGCAGCGTACTGATTCGGCTGCTGCTGATACTGACCGCCGTACTGAGCACCGCCCGCGAGTTGTTGCTTCTGAGGCGGATAAGTGGGATCCGAGGCGGATTTGTAAGGCATGCCTGGTGACTGCGTGGTGTTTCCGGTCGCCGCCGTGTTATAACCGACGTTGGTATCAGAGAAGCCCGTCTGTAGCGCCACCGTACCTCCTTGCTGCAACTGAAAACGCCGATCAAAAATTGAGAAATGACCCCGTGCAATTGGCTTTAACGTGACGTACAACTTCAAAAATGAGATATCCGATATTTACCGGTTGTTGCGGTATGCCGTAGTTCTTGATGACGCCCGACGACTGGCCAAGGTTCTGAGGATGACCGCCGTAGGCCGTAGGATGACCGGGTTGTCCTGGCCTTAGGCCCCGCTGCGCCGCTTGTTGCTGCTGCTGCAGCCTGATGTGCTGCTGATGTTGCTGCATCGCACGGTACTGTTGCTGCAACTGGACGAATAAGGCCTGCTGCTGCTGCGTCAGACTGCCATGATTTTGCTGCAGGAAGTGCAACATTTGGAGCTGCTGCGACGACAGGTAATATGGCGGCGGTCGTTGCTGCGGCGCGGCCGATATCGCCTCGTCCGTCTGTTGATGAGAGAAAAATTAAACTTTATCAATTGATACGAGATACTTTTACTACATCAGCCGTTATCTTCTTTATATATCTTCAATTTTTATTTTATATATCTTTATTTTTCATTTTATATATCTTCATTCTTGATTTTATATATCTTCATTTTTGACAATTAAACTCCCCTTACAAATAATTTCGAGATTTTCTATGTAGCAATTTAATAATAAGGCAATTTAAAAATTTCCATTTAATTTATATTTATATTAATTTATAAATTTATATTAAAGTAAGTAAAAAAATCTTGCAAAGCTCTTTCTCAGAGAATATATATCTTTTGTGAAGAATATATATCTTCCGTCTTCTACCTTAAATCGCTTAGGGTTTTGTCCTTGAGTTTGAGGATAAGGCGGCGGCGGACCGGTAGGTGTTGTGCCGTATTTGTACGAAGGCCCGCCAGGTTGTTGCTGTTGCTGTTGCTGCTGCTGCCGGCTGGTGATCTCCGCGCTGATCGGCAGATTCCAAGCATCTTCGATCGACGGCAAATGCCGTTTCCTGTAAACAAAGATTAAAAATTATGATGAAGGTTCGAGATAACTGCAAAATTTATAAAGTAATTTAACTTTGAAGCTTCTAAAATTCTAAATATGTTCAAAGTCGGACGAGATGCAAGTAGAGAGAGGATGTAGCGTAAATACGATAAACATCTTCCGTATCGACTTGTGTGATATTTGATAGATGCAACATTTAAAAGTTGCTTTGGGTATCCGTTCACTGACAGAAGGGTTAAATAATTCCATGATTTTATTATTGCAATAATCGCGTCAGATCGTCAACACGATTTCTCGTTTGCGAAACGGAATAATAATCATGTTGCTTGCTCGACGATCTTTTCCTGTTATTGTTATGGAGCGAGTGTTCAAAGTGTTTTCCTCTCTCTGAGATACAGAACGTGTTTTTCAGCACGATATTTATGAAATGTCATTTTTCTATTAATAATATTCATAATTTCCGATACAAAATATACAAAACAAATTCTACACATATAATTGGAAAGACTCAATGAAAATGAGAAAATTAGTTTTATTTTGATCGAATATAGGAAAATTTTACAGAATGCCATCTTATATATTTAAACTATCTATCATATTTACGATATTATCTTTGACCTCTTATATCGTCGAAAGGAAAGAAAGACATTGAAGTATATTACAAGACAATCTATTTATAAAAAATCGATACAAAGCAGCCAATCATATACGCATTTTTCTTCGTTCTTCATTTTATTTATAGTCTGAATAAGATATTTTTTCTTCACAAAGATAGATTTTGTAGACAATTTTAATAGTTTTTGCGAGATGGAATTTCAAATCTTTTGTAGTCCCAATTAATTTCAGACATTTTGTTTGTATTTCGATATTACGTCGGTTTTCTTGTTATTTTGAAGGTTTTATAAAGATTGACGAAAAATAAAATTTATCATCGATAACAGAGTGTCTACTCAAATCTTGTAAAAAAATTCCCTGAGAATTCCCTGATCTTCCAGGTATTTTCGTTTAAAATTCCAGATAAAATAAGAAAATTTGTAGATACAGCTTTTTAAAATAAGTTTCTTCATTGGATGCGCTTTCTAATGTTTTCTATTCATACGATTACAAAGAAAGTTACCAAGAATGTAGTTTTTCCAAGAATAGCATTTAATATTGATTTATTAATCGTCAAATTAATTTGGACAATAATAAAGTGCAATATATCACTATATCTAAACGCTAAAGATATAAGCAAAAATATAAAATAAAAATATAAAACAAAACATAATTTATTATAAATGTCTTAAGGAGTACTATAATTTATTTAAATATTATTAAAAAATTGAACAATTTTCTATGAAACTTACATAAGACCCCTTGATACTAAAAAGAGATCGTCAATAAAATTATCAGACACAATTTTTAAAAAAAATTCCCCGAGTCTCAATAAAATTCCATAAGAATTCCCGAATTTTTCAGGGTAAAAAAAAATCCCTGACAATCCCTGGTTTTTCCAGGGATAGTAGACACCCTGTATGATAATAATTCTCATCTGTTCGAATGTTCGAGGATTAGAATCGCAGATCGAATCTGCATCGAGGGATTAATATGATATTGCGTGTAATCGGAATCGCGTAGTAACGTTTGTAATACAAGTTGATTTTTCGACTCACTTGGTAGCGACAGAAGGCATTGGTGGTGCTTGACTTAGGTGACTCTGCAGAAAGTTGATGCGCTGTTGGAGGGACGGGTTCATCGGGTTATTGCCACCGGACTTGACGCCACCCAGACCCAGCAATGGGCCCGTGCAATTCGCCGCGTTGCTGTTTCCCCTGTAAAACCAGAAGGACAATTCTTATCTCTAAATTGACCTAATAACCCCCGATGTCCGTCGATGTCAATTTTTAAGATCTCGTCGCGGAACGTAAATCTAGCCTTCAACTTACGCCACGTGCCGATCTCGTTTTCTTGCTCTAGAAATATGCGATTACTATGAAACATAAAAGTGCACACATGGTAAAATGGTACGACGAGAGTAAATAACGTGACTGAGATCGAGACGCAATAAGTTTACTCATAAATGTGCCTTTATTAAATATAACACAACTCGCGTTGCATCAGTATACATATGTGACATTAAAAATCATATATTTAGTTTCAAAAATCATTAATAATCTAATTATTTAACATTAGATAATAGCAATTTCTCAGCGGTGTTAAAAGACAGAATTAAAATGACATTAATAATAATTAAATGGCTCGTTTAATAAATGCAGTTAAAAGACAGAATTAAAATGACATTAATAATAATTAAATGGCTCGTTTAATAAATGCACCCTTATTAAATATAGCGTCCTTATTAAATATAGCGCCCTTATTAAATACTCGCGTTGCATTGGCGTACGTGACGTGCAAGTTACCTGGATGCGTTGACGTAACAGGCCAGAGCGTCTTTCGGTTGACTAACACTTTCGTACAGTATCCCCAGATTAGTCCAAGCGGCCGAATGGGTTTTGTCTAATTGCACAGCGCATATGTAGGCTTGCAGTGCATCCATAGGCTGATTCTGCTGCTGATACAGAACGCCTATGCTGCACCATGTGTCCGCATTGCCTTCCGATTTTTCGACGGAATTTCTGCCGAGAATACAACATTATACACATTTTCAAATTGAATAAAAGAAACAAATATTCTAGAATATAGTTAGAAAAATCCAGAAGAAAATTTCTTCTGGAAAAGGTCCTCCTATACATAGAAAAAGTATATCGAAGCTAATAACAAATTCTAATCATCAATTTTATAAAAAATTATATTTTGCAAAAATATATATTTTATATAAAACCTCAATTTTTTTTAAAGCACATTTATAAAATAATATGTGTATATATATATATATATATATATATATATATATATATATTATATACTATAATATATACCATGTATGTATATATATTTTTTATTTTTTTATATATTATATTATATAAATTAATTATATATAGTATAGAATAATATAATTAATTTAATATATAAAAATATAATTTATTTAAATTAATACACTACAAAATATAATCCAAAAATATAAAATTTTAATGAAAAAATATTTAAAAAAAAATAAAAAATATGCAACATCAACAGATTTTCTCGACGAATACATTGTTGGCCTCCCATGCCTCTCTGCGTTTTTCTCTTGGGATGAGTGACATTGTATTAATGTTTCACAGCTTTCCTCTCGATGACGGTCACTGACGAGGGGCATCTTGTTTGATAATTTGCCGATAGGTTGGGGAGAGCCATGCACACTAAAGTACATGAACCTCATTACATTTTACTATATCCACAATTTGAAATTTATTGAAGATGGCCCGAAAAGAGGGACCGAAACGTTTACGTTTCCAAATAAATAATTTTTAATTTTAATTGAAAAATTTATTCGCGTCCATCTTGCGTTCGGCTCTTATTAGCCTAATTACCATTATTATTTGTTGACTTTCTTAGAGCCCCTTGTTCTCGTTTTATATAATATAGAATAATATAAATAATTTAATATATAAAAATATAATTTATTTAAATTATAATACACTACAAAATATAATCAAAAAATATAAAATTTTAATGAGAAAAAATATAAAAAAATATAAAAAAGTTCACGTAAAATTAATTTCGCAACTACATATATATCTTGAGAGTTTCTTCGAGTTACTTATTTACTTTTCTTATTTATTCAATTAATTTGTTTATTTATTTATTTAATTATTTATTTATTCAATTAATTTGTTTATTTATTTATTTAATTATTTATTTATTTAATTAATCTTATTTATTTAATTGTACGCATTACCTGTACGCGATAAACGCATCGTGGACCTTGCCAGAGGCTGCCAGGCAACGACCCAAGAGGTAGAGGCTCTGACCACTCTTAGGTTCAGCCTCGATGGACTTCTGGAGACAGTGGATGGCTATCGCCTGCTTCTGCTGCCTAGTTATGCCCAGCACCGTACAGTCAACCACGTGGTACATCCATCCTGCAAGCGACACAGCGATTTTATACTCACGCGCGCTCGATTCCGCTTTCCTTTTAGAACCGCACGAGATGTTGCCTCGACGCTAGACGACGAGCAAGTGAGCTTATACCGAATAGATTTTCGCAGGTATAGCCTAGGGATAGGTCTGCTGCAGTCACGCTGCTGTCCCTTTTCTAGGGGGACTGTCTCGTATTACCCCTTCATAGGCGTAGAAGGGCGAAAAAACAACTACTGTGCGCAATTTTCGCCTTCTTGTCGAAAATGGATAATTTTTTTTTTTAAGCATCTTTACGTGGCGATATTTGAATTTACAGACTGCATTTTTGACACGAATTTTCAACCTTCTCGAGAGCTTTAAATTAAGATATCTTAATTTTGTGTTGATATATAATTTCTTCTCAGAGAAGGCGAAGAAGTTTCACATTTTTTTCTTATTTTGCAAATATTTTATCTTCTAAGCTTGGATAATTTTCAACGATTCTGTGTGACAAATCATACGATGCAGTCTCATATATTATCAAGGTATAATTGTGAAAAAAATTATTAAAAAATGTCATATTATATTATAATATATTATAACAAAACAAACAAAAAAAAAAATCTTATTCGTGCGCGATATAATGACGTCGATTTATGGCAGCCGCTTCTTTCGCAACGCGTGTTTACCTGTTGATACTCCAGAGATTAATCGTCGTGGGAAAAGCGACGCGTCGCGAGAAGTTGTTTTTCGCGACAAATACATAAATGTGCCAACACGTGGCGAAACGCCACATGCTCGGGTTAATTAATTCGCCCCATCGACCAATGTTAACTTAATTACGCTTCCATCCGTCTATTTAATCATTTTAATAATTATTTTATTTTATTAATTAAGAAAAGCGCCTTCTTTCTTAATATCGACTCGATAACCATTATTAAATCAGTGAGAGAATCGTTGTTGTTTCTCTCTGTCAAATTCTGTTTTAAATAAAGTTACGAAAATTTATATTCTTGAAAATTATCTTTCTAGATAAAAAGAAAATGTGTCGTAAGACGTTTTAATAAATAGAAAATTCGAATCAGTGATTTTTTCGACGTAGAACTTCATGAAGAAAAAAAAATTCAAAACACCTAACCTTTTCTTAAACGCCTAACTTTTCTTACACACCTAACCAATTTTCCTCCTTTTAATAGATAGATTTTATTTCAAATTAGACAGGCCGTTTCAAAAATTCTCTCTCGGAATTATTCCCGCCATTTCTCCCTTATTCGCGGGACTAATAATTGTCGGTCGAGCGATACGCATCGCTACTTCGCTCGTTCGTCTACCTTTGATGTTATTTATTCACCTGGCGTACCTGTCCCATTCGGGACAAATGCCGTGGTCCTATACGTATCCAATTCGCAAATCTGCCGGACCTGCCTTTACATCGAGCTCACCTGGCTCAGGACGAGCCCCCGAGAATCTCGAGCTAGATCTTTTTCGGTCTCGATTTAAATCCCTCTTCCGAGAAATCTTCCATCGATTCTTCGATTTTCCGAAAATACTGTATTCGCTAAGAAACACCTTTCATACCATATACAAATCGCAATTAATGGGCGAAATTTATTATTCAGCCAAGAGCCGAGAGATACTCGTCCTTTTTCTCCGCCGAAAGGACGAATAGAAGGACGAAGTTCCGAAAAAAAAAAAAAAAAAAAAGGAAACGGAACCAACGGTCAATCCATCGAGACAGGCGAGGAGCCATAAACAGGTCGTAAAGTAAGAAGTCCCGATCGTGTCCTCGAGAGGAATTACAGCCTCCTAAAAGAAAGACACAACCCCTGAAAGAAGCGAGATATGCGACTTTCACCGAGAAACAAATCCGTTCCAAAGGGAAGAGGAAGGAGAAAGCGTTCAAGAGACTCGCCGTTGTTTGTTGTCGTTTGACAGGACAGTCGGGACGATTTAGTGTCCAAAGAAAAAAAGACTCTCATTAGACGGGACACTCTTTATCTTTGAAGGAGCGTGAAGGACATTTAGGTATATATATTTACTGTCACGACGAATAAAGGCAAATCGGAAGAAATATCACCCCCGCGGACAAAACGACTCCGAGTCTCGAGAGAGCAAAAGGGATGATTTTTCTTTCCCTCGGAGTCGTCGCGCCTTCAGCCCTCATCACTCGAATTCGGTCGGTTTAAGGTTCTCTTGGCGTGCCGGCTGCACTCTGCCAAGTAGTCTGCAGACACGTGTATTGATTTATTCCGGGTTAGGGTGGGCCGGGGATGAGACGGAGAGGCGATCCGGGGGAGGGAGAGTGAATGAACGAGGAACAGAGAGGGAAGGAGAGAGGCCGCCGTGAATGGAACGGAGAGAGAGGGAGCGAAACTTCGATTGTGGGAAAACTGTACTCCTTAGTCTCCGTTTCTCTCGCACCTGCCCTATGTCCCCCCCCCTCTCTCTCTCTCTCTCTCTCTCTTTCGTTTCTGTTTCAGACTGTGCGTAGACTAGACTCGCCGAATCGCGACGGGGTACACGCTAAAGTGTCCCCCTAGAGCTAGAGTAAAGTCGGAACCTTTCAAAGTAATACAAAGTTGGTTACAGTGACGTCGACGTTCAATTTTACAAGATTAACGCTTCCACTTAATATAACCTTATTTAAAAAAAAAAAAAAGAATTATATCAGGGTATCTCTACTCAAATCTCTTGTAAAAAAAATTCCCTGATCTTCCAGGTATTTTCGTTTAAAATTCCAGATAAAATAAGAAAATTTGTAGATGCAGCTTTTTAAAATAAGTTTAAGTTTCTTTATTGCATGCGCTTTCTGATGCTTTCTGTTCGTACGATTATAAAGAAAGTTACCAAGAATGCAGTTTTTCTTAGCATTTTAATATTGATTTATTAATCGTCAAATAAATTTGGACAATAATGGATAATAAGTGCAATATATCACTATATCTAAACACTAAAGATATATACAAAAATATAAAATATAAATATAAAACAAAACATAATTTATTATAAATGTCTTAAGGAGTACTAATTTATTTAAATATTATTAAAAAATTGAACAATTTTCTATGAAACTTACACCTTGATACTAAAAAGAGATCGTTAATAAAATTATCAAAGACACAATTTTTGAAAAAATTTCCTGAGTCTCAATAAAATTCCATGAGAATTCCCGGATTTTTCAAGGTAAAAAAAAATCCCCGACAATCCCTGGTTTTCCCGATTTTTCCAGGGAGTAAACACCCTGTTATAATATTATAAATAATTAATTTAAAACTTGTCGCAATACTTTTATTAATCCCATCTTCATTTAATATCCTTTTATACCCTAAATAATTACGTAGAATAGATTGAACAAAATTCGGTTTCAATAAATTTGATTATGTATTTGTTGTATAATAAACAAAACAATAATTCTAAAAAAGACACACTTAATTATCTTCTTGTAAACTATCAGAGATTTCTAACTCGTATCGAAAATTTGAAGATATTCTTGTCGAAAAAATTTACATTCAAAAGTTTTAAATAAATTTATCGGAACAAAACTCTCTTTTTGTTATCGCACGTTAAATATCACACGTTAAATGTAACCTATCGCACGTTAAATATTTAATACACCCTCTCTCCCTCCTCTTCGCTTACGTAGCTAGAATACGTCAAATAGACTTTCAAGTAGAATTTTCCGAAAGTAATATTCTTGTTTCACATTCCTCTCTTTTCACGACATCTTAAATATTTATATATGAAATATTTGCACACTCCCTTAGAGTTAGAATGTGTCGGAACCTTTAAGTATTTCCGAACGCGATAACTCTCGTCTCTCCTTCTTCCGAAACGCGATATCTCTCTCGTCTTTCCTTTTTCCAGCATTCTCTTGAATATTTATATAGGGATCCATCGTACTTCTTAGCACAAGCCAATCTTTTCTTTAACGAAGATATCGAGCGACCGATAATTTTTAAATTTTATGCAAATATAAAGAGATAAACTTGGAATGTCTTAGCAGATAGAATCTCTTCTCGCTTTATTTCGTGTAAACACTTTGCATTAAATGCATTCGCAAGTATAACCGGACACCCTGTATATCTAGGGAATTTCTAGAATATTCTAGAATAAATTCATTTGCACCTCCCTTATCTCTATCCGCGTAATAAAATCGCTAATTAGCAAACTTACCTAGTTGACGGCAGATGTCGGCCTTGAGATGCGACGGCAGGACCTTCTCCTTCAGCAGGACCTCGTAGTGCTCCTTGGCCAGGCGATACTTGCCCTGAACTTCGTACAAGTGAGCAATGTGGAATTTTACTGCAACACACACGCGAGAAACAAGATTTCCTCGATAAAGCTCCTTCGAAGGCGAGTTTTATCAGCTATACAGATTTAAGGAAGGAAGAAGAAAAGGTTGGGAAGGAGCGATAGGGTTGATTCCCAACAATTTCGTCCACGCCATAAGCGTCGAAGCGCGATAAGCACTGCGTGAGAGAAGACTAACGCGCGAGCGAAGCTCGGCTGACTATTTAAAAAAGCGCGACTTCCGGCGGGAAATTATACATTCCCGCGCGAAATTCTCAGTATCCTAGAGAGATAGAGAGAGAGAGAGGAGTGACTCCTGGACGAATCATTGAATCATTACGCGGAGAACCTGCAATTCGGAGTCAGCAATCATGAATCAGCAGCAGACATTCTGATTCATCTTCGCGAAAAATTTGCCCAGGAACTTGTCTAGGTTTCACATATATACGTGACGTATACGAGATAGAGAGGGAAAATCCCGCGAATCTCAATGATGAAGTTCCGGAGTCAATCTTCCCTTAGAGAAAAGAAGTCGTCACTTACTACGAATTTTGCAAGTCTCGAATTATTAATGTTGTTTTAATATAATTTTTATTAAAACAAAGTCCATATCGTGCGTTTAACATTAATTGAAAATTTCACATTACGAAATATATAAAACTCATTAATTGTTCGTTATATCGTCATTAATTAAGAAATATTCACGATATTTTAATTAATTAACAATTCGACTCAGGAAATGCTATTGTTTAGTTTTTATTAGATATCTAAGATCGCTGATAAAAAATAAAATCTCCATTCTTCGCCACAGTTTCCACGAATCGTGTAATTAAGATCATAATAAAATTCAAATCATTAAATTTCAATTTTAAATGTCATGGTCTATTGTTAATTGAAGAAATAAAAAAAAAGATAACCGCACACTCTTGTGCGTCTGGATTAAGTATCCTGTATAGAAAAAATACTACATCTATTGTCAATTAAAATAAATTTCTTCCATCGAAATTTTTTTTAAATATATTTTTTAAATATATTTTTTAAATAAATTTTTTCTTAAATAAATTTTTTTTAAATATAATATTTTTAATATTGAAAATTGTTCCCACTTTAAAAGTAAAAAAAAAAGTCTTCGTTTATAGCTACAGATGCCTTGCGATCTGATAAAATTGAGAGGCGAGAACGATGCGAGAGGCTGTTGAATGATTCCGCGATCCGGAAATTGGAGTGTCGAGCATTTGTGCGAAGAGAGAGAAGCCTGAACTAGATTGCGATTACGCGAGATCGAGTCATCTCTCGCTCGTATCGGGAAAAGGCGGTCAAGTTCGCGGAGGAAGGAAAGTGAGCGAGCGATCGTCGATGTAACAGGATGTAAATAGAGCGCGCGTTTTTCCCGGCAGGGTGTCTTCTCAAATCTTGTAAAAAAAATTCCCTGATCTTCCAGGTATTTTCGTTTAAAATTCCAGATAAAATAAAATTTGTAGATGCAGCTTTTTAAAATAAGTTTAAGTTTCTTTATTGCATGCGCTTTCTAATGCTTTCTGTTCGTACGATTATAAAGAAATTTATCAAGAATGCAGTTTTTCTTAGCATTTTAATATTGATTTATTAATCGTCAAATAAATTTGGACAATAATGAAGTGCAATATATCACTATATATAAACACTAAAGATATATGCAAAAATATATAAAATAAAAACATAAAGCAAAACATAATTTATTATAAATGTCTTAAGGAGTACTAATTTATTTAAATATTATTACAAAATTGAACAATTTTCTATGACACTTACATAAGACCTTGATACTATATATAAAAAGAGATCGTCAATAAAATTATCAGACACAATTTTTGAAAAAATTCCCCGAGTCTCAATAAAATTCCATGAGAATTCCCGAATTTTTCAAGGTAAAAAAAAAATCCCCGACAATCCCTGATTTTCCCGGTTTTTCCACCCTGCCCGGGTGTCTCCGCAACCGCGAGGAAATGAAGCCTGCTACTTACTCTCGAGCTTGGAGAAGGAGGCAGGTGTGGTGGCGTCGATCAGGGCGAGGGTCAGGTGCTTCAAGGCGGCGTCGAACTCAGCGTGGACCTTCAGCATCAAGCCGAGCCGTAGGTGAACCTCGCAGGCCCGCGGGAATCCTGGTTCCACCCATAGCACCTGCTGGAACGCTTTCACGGCCCTGGAACACGCAACGGAGCGAAAGGATTATTCAGGGTGTCTACTCAAATCTTGTAAAAAAAAAATTCCCTGAGACTTCCCTGATCTTCCATAGGTATTTTCGTTTAAAATTCCAGGTTTAAAATGAGAAAATTTGTAGATGCAGCTTTTTAATTAAAATAAGTTTCTTTATTGTATGCGCTTTCTCTAATGTTTTTTCTATTCATACGATTACGAAGAAAGTTACCAAGAATGCAGTTTTTCTAGCATTTAATGTTCATTTGTTAATCGCAAAATTAATTAATTGATCGTTATATCGTCATTAATTAAGAAATATTCACGATATTTTAATTAATTAACAATTCGACTCAGGAAAAATGCTATTGTTTAATTTTTATTAGATATCTACATCGCGCTGATAAAAAATAAAATCTCCATTCTTTGCCACAGTTTCCACGAATCGTGTAATTAAGATCATAATAAAATACAATCAATAACAATGTGTAATATATCAAACAATAACAAAAGTGTAATATATCACTATATCTAAACGCTAAAGATATAAAAACGCAAAAATATAAAATAAAAATATAAAACAAAGAATAATTTATTAGAAACGTCTTAAGGCGTACTAATTAATTTAAATATTATTAAAAAATTGATCAATTTTCTACATGAAATTTACACAAGATCTTGATACTAAAAAGAGATCGTCAATAAAATTATCAAAGACACAATTTTTGAAAAAATTCCCTCAGTCTCAATAAAATTTCATGAGAATTCCCGGATTTTTCAAGGTAAAAAAAAAAAATCCCTGACAATCCCCAGTTTTCCCGATTTTTCCAGGGAATAGACACCCTGTTATTTTCGATTCGATAAAAATATCAGCGAACTTAATCGGGATAGGAGCGCACGTATCTTAAGTAAGCTCGTTTTCATCTAATTCATGCTAGTTTCAGAACGGCAGAAATAAAAGCCACAAAATCATCTTCAATTAATTTCAGATGAACTATGCATAAAAGTATTAAGATTAGATCATGGAAAAATGAATATTTTACGAGATATTTCATCGTTTATGTAAAATTATGTCAGATTAAAGTAATATATCTAAACTATTCACTTTTTGGCCGTCCTACCCTTATAACTTTTTATGCCGAATATTGCGAGAAATCGATTTATATAAAAGAATTAAGGTGGTTCTATTTAATTTCTCGCTCCCATTAAAAGACATTTCTTCTTTTCACATTTCTTTTTCAAATTTATTCCTCATATATTTATTTTTATAATTTTTATCACATTTAATGAAAACGAAATTATTAGAAATTTTTCTTTTTTTTTTTCAATTGTATATATTTTATTTTTCCCCGAAAATTCCGTGTGAAAATTGTTGACAACATATCGCAACATAAAAATATTCCGATATAATGATTTCCATAAATTGCAATAATAAAAAATTAATATAAAATAATAAAATATAATAAAATATATATATCTAGTTTCTAAAACGCAGATAATTGGATAACATTTTTTTCTAGACCGAGATATATTTATCCTACGATGTTGTTGTCGCGCTCACATCGAGACAAGATTGCTTCGCGTTACTCCTCGCCATTTCTTGCTTCTCGTAACCTTCCTACCCGGTCGTAACGCACGCAATGTGGCAAAGGTGAGCCCGCAGGAAGTGGTTAGTACATAACGTCTGTCACGCGATTACGGGGGCTCCCGCGAGCGAAATAAAGAAAAGGGGGAGCGAGACCTGCGGATGCGCGCGCGTAACAATTGTTACGAGCGACGTATCGCGAACCGCGCGATCGATACGCGCCGATCGATCGCCGCCGATGCACATGGAAAGCCGGAAACGGATAATAAAAACGCGTGCAAGCGAGGCAAACACATACCGCGAACGGACAATACTGGGAGCCCCTTTGAAAAATCGTACCCCCCCTCCCCCCCCCCCCGATTACGATTGAAGAGACTTATTTTCGAAAGTCGTCCTAAAGGGATATTCTTATTCTCAAAAAGACGGCGATTACGTGCGTTATGCGATTTTCAAAAGTATATATGCTATACAGTCTACTCTGAAAAACTTATAATTTTTCAAGCGTAGGAAATTGAGAAAAATTCATAAATTATTCTTTCAAATTCTGATATTATGTTATAGAAATAGTTTGTAGTACGAATCTAGAAAAATAAATATCTAAATCTAATCTAAAACAAATATCTAAATCAAATCTAAACCTAAATAAATATCTAAAAATATATATCAATCCGCAAAACGGATGTTTTTGATATTCATATAATTTACAAAAAAAAAAAAAACCATTTTTATTCTTATTGTTTTTCAAATTTATTCCTCATATATATATTTACTTTTATAATTTTTATCACATTTAATGAAAACGAAATTATTAGAAATATTTCGTTCTGAGAAATTTTTCTTCTTTTTTCCCGGAAAATTACGTGTGAAAATCGTCTCGTTATGAAAATTGAGACCCTTAATTTTTCTCAAAGCGATCGCTTTCAATCGCCAGTTTTATTTGGAGCAGTTTAGTCGTCGAGATGCTGGACGAAAGCCAATGTCAGTTCGCAGCGGCGAAGTCGAAGACGTCACTTTCGTTCCCGTTAAACGAGACGGCCGTGTGACGGTTACATATAGGTCACAGGTTATAACCGGATTTCTCTCCATCCCTTCCGGACAACCGCGTTTTCTCCCTCCTGTGCTCCATCCCTTTCTTCAAGTCTTCGTATTTCCGTTCCGTTTCCTCTCGTTAACATACTTTATTCTTGTTTATCCCACACCTCTCTCATTCTTTTTATAACACGATTTTTAGGAGAGAAATAAATAATTATTATTTTTCAATTATTATATTTTAATTATTATATTTTATTATTATTTTATATTTTATTTTATATTTTATATTTTATATTTATTATATTTTATATTTTATTTTATATTTTATATTTATTATATTTTATATTTTATTATTATACTTTAATTATATTTTAATTTATTATATTATATTATTATATTTTAAATTATATTACATTATTATAATTTAATATTACATTATATAATTAATATTTTAATTCTCTTGTTCATTCACAAGACACTGCCAAGCATTCGCGTGTCATTCTCGCCCAGCGAGGGGGGAAGTGGAAGGGGAACGCTAATCTTTTCCATATCGTTCCAATTTTAGTGTACGCGCGCTGTCGAAGCGTGCTCTGTGTATACGACGTTACATATACGTATACATGTATATGTACCGCGGTCTGCATGTACGCGACACACTTTTCACAGCGCGGGGTTACGGCACACTTTTCCTATCCTAAGCGAGCCGGTTATGAAACACGAGCGACGTAACGTAAGCGCGGCCGCTTACGATTATCTCCGCGGCACTCTGTGTAACGCCGCGTTAAAACCGCGCGCTTGATAAATACCCGCAACAGCTGAGCCGTCGCCTTTCACCGAATGCGAGCTGCAATTCTCGCGAGACGGCGGTAAAAACGTCAATCCTAGGAACGTAATTTATCGCAGGAACGAAGAATAAAATAGAGAGAGAGAGAGAGAGAGAGAGAGAGAGAAATTACATACTGTGCTTGAACCGAAAAATATATCAGTCTCTAGAGGAAAACGCCCAACGTCGTAATTTATGTACGAATATACGTTCAATTATTCCTATATACAGGGTGTCCCGTATAAACAGAGTACAGACCACTAATATCAAGAAATGAACATCTTTTTCCCGTGAAAAAATTTCCGGAAATTCATGCTTTTCGAGATCTCATTTTTTTTTTTTTTTTTTTGTTAAATAATAGTGCATTTGTTGTTTCTTCGTGTAAAAAATTTTTGAAATTACATATAGACGTCTACTTTATTTATATTAGAGCCGAAAAGCGCACTTTGTTGCCATAAAGGAATTTAATTTAATGTCAAGTAGAAAACTTTTCATAAAAATCATTTTATAAAAATAAAATGAAAAAAATGTTTCATTTTATAAAAATAATAAATGTATAAAGCTGTATTGAAATATTTAAAAAAATGATGCATCTAGTACACCTATATAAGACATCCTGTATATACAGAGTGTCCCAAAAAGACGGAATGTTCTTTCAGCATCTGACAGATTCTCCGGTCAAGTCGATTGTCATTTTCACGACACGTTTCTCGATCAACTTGAAATGATTAACTTCGTGACAGATAAATGCATAAGGAAAGTCTAATCGAGAGACGTCTCCATCGCGAAACTCGTGACGCGTTCAAAGATAAGCGGCGATTTAACGAGAAGGAGTAGTAAAAACGGAAGGCAAAAAAAAACGATCGCCATCCGCACGAGAGAGAGAGAGAGAGAGAGAGAGAGAGAGAGAGAGAGAGAGAGAGAGCGCAGGGCGGTAGTAAATTCATTCATAAGAAGATTCATTCATCGCTTCATTCACTCGCTTCGTTTCCTTTCGGGGTTCGTTGTCTTCGACAATGAGTCACTCCCGACTCGAGCAGAAAGAGAAATGTCAGTGACTCGCCCGTTTCTTGCGAAACTGATGCTATAATCGATGTTGTGAAGCATCGAAAGAGAGAAAATAGTAGCGGGGCAAAAATCACTATCGAATTATTCACTCAAGATGATTAGATTTTACCTGACGCTTGCAGAAAAAAATTGTATTCTCGAAGCAACAGAGATTCGTATTCAGTGACTCAAAAGAATCTTCAAATTTCAATAAACCGTATAATAATTAAATATATAGAAATATATAAATCTTGAGACACAATTATAATATTATTATGATCGATATTTCAATCAATCATTCCGAGTGTATTTTTCCCATTCGATATACATCCGAACAGCTAGCCTCTTCGTTCGGTCACGCTCTGCCGTATGAGCGTAACGTAAAAAAAAAAAAAAAAGAAAGAAAGAAAGAAAGAAAGAAACAATGAGAGATAACCCAGATTGCGGTTTCGCGTGGCGAAAGTGCGCCCTATAAACCGCGCGAGATTCCGCGCGAAATGGGACGAGAGGGGGTGTAAATGGAGTCGTTAGGGTTGTGACGCCGCGTGACGTGCAACGGCGGGGCGCGATATCGTTAAGGACGATCTCGGGGACCTTCTCATTATCGCCGCGCAACACTTCCAATTTCCTGCGCACGAGAAACGAGACGCCGGCCGGCGGCGCGAAGCGACGCGACGCGTCGCGTCGCGCTGCATGACGTCAGGCGCGAAGGGTGCATTAAAATGCACCCTTCGAGCCGGCCGTTTAACACCTCATAAATTAATTGCACGCGAGTATGATCGCGTCTGTTTAACGTCTTATCGGCGATTTCCTCCGCGGGCGACTAACGAGGGAGGACTTACTTTCCACACCGATTCGTTCTTATAAAATCATATGGTTATGTAATATGGTTTAATCGGAGATCATTTTTCTTTCTTCTCCTTTACAAGAATTTAATTAGATTTAATTTGCTTCAATTGTTATTAATTCAAGCTTTTATAATATTAATGAAATTTACATATATGAGATTATTAAAGTAATTGTCCAATAGACGATTCATTATTCCGGAATGTAATTAATATATTGTGCCACGATATATAAAAATATATCGTTATTATAATTAAAAAATTTTTACAGATTTTTTCTTTATTAAAAATATTAATTTTAAGAAATTACAAAATTTAATTAGATTTAATTTGCTTTGATTGTTATTAATTCAAGCTTTTATAGTATTAGTGAAATATATATGGTAATATTATTAAAGTAATTGTCCAATAGACGATTTATTATTCCTGAATGTAATTAATATATTGTGCCACGAGATATATAAAAATATCTTTATAATAATTTAAAAAATTTTACAGATTTTTTTTACAAAGATATTAATTTTAAAAATTAAATATGTGTATCTAAATAATTTTCTGCTTATATGATTTCTAGTATGATTAAATGAAGATAAAGTCCCTGAGTCTCATATTTCCCATCTTTACGTAAAGTTTCAATAATTTCGACATCCCAGAAATAAAACGAGCATTCTCCGAGAGAAATCTTATTAAGACGGACAGGTATCAAATAAATTTCTCGCTCACGGAGAAAACCCTTCCGAAAGATGTAGCCGTTCTTAATAACTTATATACTTATTATACAATTTCGCTATCTTGATCACTAGCGTGTACGCACGCACGCACATTTCCACACGCGTCACGCCCGATGCAACGAGGATTTGATCCTACTTAATATTAATTAATTATGAGATCGTTATATACAACGTACCGCTTCCGCAAGAACAATTATCAGGTATAATATCCGAGAAAATCAAATATACATATATATGTGTAACTAAAAAATTTCATTTTTCTCTAAATTGCGCAAAGCCATGTTTATAATTTAATATGAAACGAATTTAAAAGGTGGACAAAATTAAAAGTTTTTTTGATTAATCATTAACACTAAATTAAACAGAAATAATCTTACTATGTCAAAATAAAACCACGTTCTCGTTAGAGAAGGAAAAACTTGCAATATCTGTCGTTATTTAAGGATACATTAAATTACAGCAGCGATAATTTTAAATAATATAATTAATTAGATAATAAAATAATAAAAACTAATTAAATAATTAAATAACAAAATAATAAAAATTAATTAATCAAATGATTAAATAATAAAAATTTTAAATTATAATTAAATAATATAATTTCTGTAGATATTTATATTACGAATTTGGAGGAGAGATACACACACATACACATATATATATATGTCCCTTTCACACTACGAGCTACGGAACTTTTCTTATGCAAATTCCAACTGCTATACCGCACAATGCAACGAGCTGTCTGTCGTCGGCGACGCGTCTATCCTTACGCAATAGCACACCGATATCCGATTTTTCATTATTTCATAGCTTCTGCTACGAGCAATTTCTACAACATCTGTGTGACTCCATTTGACTTTATAATCGGAGATGAATATTATACGAAAGAATTCTCCCAAATGTGTGCGTTTTGGAAGAAACGCAGAACAAAGAGGAGGGAACAGTGTGTAATAACAAGCGTGTGTGTGTATATATATATATATATAAATTAATGCGGGGTGAACGATCCTGAAACATCCTTGCCGGGTCCTGGACTTAAGCCTACCCGTCGTTACCCGGGATTACAACGCCCACATGGCGGCCCAGCACAGGAAGACTGTCGGAACGACTACCTAACACACGACGACTAACAATTTCCTAGTGACCCACATCGCGCTCTCGATGTCGTCTCACTCCCACGCGCGCATACGCGTCTCTCTCTCTCTCTCTCTCTCTCTCTCTCTCTCTCTCTCTCTCTCTCTCTCTCTCTCTCTCCCCTCACCCCCTCTTGCTCTCTCCCCCTCTCGCTCTCTCCCTCTCTCTCCCCCTCTCCCTCTTCCCTCTCCCTCTCTCTCTCCCTCCCTCTCCCTCTCTCTCCCTCTCTTTCCCTCTCTCTTTCTTCAATTGCATCTCTCGCGAGCGAACGCGCGCGGTAAGACACAGTGGCGAAACTATGAATTCTAATAACATCTCAGATCGATCAGAAAACTATCGTTTGTTTGTTTGTTTTTTTTTTTTTTTTCATTAAAATGCAAGAACCCTGTAAATTTGTAATTCTCTGAAATATTTATTACTCTTGGAATATTATTGTTACTGGAATATTGGTATTATTACACTTGGAGTATATTATTCTTGAAATTGTTAATTAATCATTGATGTAACTATAGAGATGGGATGGAGCTTAGTGATGGGATTAAATATCTTACAAGTATGTTTTCGAATTTGTTTGCATGGTTTCATACTCTCTCTGATTATTAAAAAAAAAAAAATAAGGTACTTATAGAGAGTTCGAGTCTACTTGAAAGTAAACTGGTTTTTTTTCGAAATAATCATAGAGAATTCGAAACCATGCAAACAAATTCGAACCTACTTGCAAGATACTTAAACCCATCGCTAGACGTAGCGTTTGATTGAAATCAAATACCGAAAAGCCTCCGAGGAGAAGAAAGAGAAAAAGTATCTATTTATTGCTAAGATTATATATATTTTATATAATCAAACTCTCTTTTCTAAGAATAGAATCATAAATTGACGGGATCTTACAAAAATGAAGTTAATCATTTTAATCAATTATAGGTTTATATATATATAGCGTCGACGAGGCACACAACCGGTGTTTCCCTATTCCAGGACACATCCGTCTGCCTGCGAAATACACCGATGTCACCGTAAAAGCGAGCTGCCTCGCCTCGCGGATGCACCTGCAGCTGCACCTCGGAAGATCCAGCTGCGCGTTTGACAGAGAGAGGGCTCGCTGCCGCGTGTGTCTCTCGGACACTCTCACCGCGAGTGTTTTCGAACCGCAACCGAACAAGACGGTTGCGACAATTCGACCTTCGAGGAACAACGAGAAGGCTCGCTCGTTTTGCAATGAATCATCATCGCGTTTTGTTTAATCGGTAGTCTCCGAAAGCCTTTGTTAACTCTCCAAACTATGTTTTCGCGTCGAGGAAATATATATTCAGGCCGATCCGTCATCAAAAAAAATCGGGAAAGTGACGAAAAAAAAAAAAAATTTCTTCTCAACACGAAAAAAAATAAATAAATTTAAAAAATGTAGAATTACAACAAAGAGCAGATGACGCATAAAATGGTAATATCTGATGCTTTCCGAAATCTTCATTTTTCCCGTAAAGAAAAAAAAAGATACATCTGTGTATCCGACTTGAATCTCTCGCTGATCAAAGATACCTCGATGACGGATTAGAGCAACGGTATCTAAGACTGCGCGTCGTAAATTGCGACAGAGGACGAGCGGAGAGTGTCTCGTAATAGCGTATTGTCCTGCCGTTGCGGCGGTTGAAAATTGTCGGCTCTTCTTTCTCTCTCGCTCTCGTTTACTCTCGTTCGCTCTCGCGCGCTCTCGTTCGCTCTCGCGCGCTCTCACTCACTCTCGCCGCGCGGTGCATCGTGTGCAACGGTACCTCCCACTATTGCACATCGAGAGAGAGAGAGAGAGAGAGAGAGAGAGAGAGAGAGAGAGAGAGAAAGAGGGAGAGAGAGAATCGAGTCGAGCTGCGCGTGATGGACAATGGATGGATGCAAAGTTGCGCGCGCGCGCGCGCGCGCAGTTGCATAACGGATCGCGCGAACTAATTTTCTCGCTGCGGGGACGACGCGAACGGTTCATGACCCGAATCCCGCGACGCTCTATCTCTCGGCGCTTCTCGCTTAAAATAGATCTGGAAGCAAGTCGGGAAGAAAAAAAAAATTGGAAGCGTCATTGCTTGCGCGCGCGTGCGCGGATGTAGATAAGTGAGGTCCGTGTACATAGCCTACTTAGACAAGGCTACGAGAATTCGCGGCTAGAAATTATTATCTCCTTCGACGTGACGCGGCACGAGGCAAAGACGAAGAGCCGAAGGCCTCACTACACGAGTACAGAGTCTCGATTAAATACGCGTCGATATTAGTTCACGCATACATAGATATAGATTATTTCTGGGAAATTATCGCATTTACTTACTTTAAAAATTATGTGAAGCAATGTTAAAAAAAATCTTTAGTGATATCTATATCTATTATCTATAATCGATATCTATATATTCGCGCGTGCGGATTTAGATAGCATTTTTTTTTCTCCTCGATTTTCAACGTTAAATCTGAAGTTACAGCAAAAAAATTATTTAATTAAATTGAAAAAAATTCAATGTCTCTCTACATCAATAGAATTTTATAACTGATATATATCCACACATTTTACATGTAGTAGTTATATACTTTTATTTAAATAGGCACAGATATCAATTTTCCTCTCTTGTGATTTTCAATATCAAAGATATAAGTATATATTATGCAAATTAAATTCTGAAATTTCTGTCGAGGCGAAAAGCAATTAAAAGTCTATCGAAAGATGATAAATGTTTAAATACTTAAAAAAAAGACAAATGCATTCGAGTGCAACAGCAGTGACAGATGCATCTCGTAGCACGCGCGCAACCTTGCAGGTGTTTGTATCACGTGGTACGCAACACGCGGTTAAATCTTGCTGGACAAGATGTTCTTTGACCACTCTCTCTCTCTCTTTTCTCTTTCTCTCTCGTAATCTCCTCTTAATCCGCCTCTTAAACTGGCCGAATAAGCATTATCTCGATCGCCCGATATGGCGTGTTGAAAGAATAAAACAAAAAAAAAAAACAAACAAACAAACTGACTCACGTGTCACGCACAATTAAGCAAATCTAATTATGCATCGGACACTACTATAAATGCCTCGGCAATCACTACACGCGTTTCCGTTCATGTTTACATAATTTATCTCTCTTGCAACGATATTGCTATTGCGTCGTCGCGCATATATATTTTTATACGATTTTCAAGCGATTTTTAAGACACCAGACAACATATGTATATGTGATTTAAAAAATGCGGTAATATTTTGAAAAAAAAAACTTTTATAATCTTTTATTTCGATTAAATGTTAATTAAAATAATTTTTTAACATGTTCTAAGAGTAGAATTTACATTACAAAATGTTTCCATAACACGTTGTATCTAACTTAAAAATACTCAGTGCAATATTATACAAATTTCTCAATTTTCCGTTTCTGCAAAATATTACTGTAACCCGAAAAATCGGGAAAATTTTTGTAACTTATAAAAATATTATATCTCTTTAACGCAAAACTTTATTATCACAAATGATGTTTTATATACTTTATATACTGTAAGCTATATAAAACCGAAAGACCACGAAATGTCGTATGCAACGATCCGATATGATACGATGATAAAATTCGCGGACTATAAAATTCGGCGATAAAAATCGGATTTCGTCGTGGAAGGAGCCGAGGAGCGTCAAAGCGGAAAATCGCGCGCTCGCATTTGTATCGCATTATACTAACACGTGCATGCATTATGTACCGTCTAGAGAGAGATCGGCGGAGACGATAAAATCGCTAAACTGCTTAAACGTCGCGATCGCCCTCAATAACATTGCGATAGCGAGATTCGAGACGGAGAAGCGACGATCTTTCGCCTCCGTTAATTAGCTCCAAACTTTCGGAGTATCGCTCATGTCGCAGTTAAAGCTAATAATGTTTATTATTTATTATTTTAATAAGAATAAACCTATAATGATAAAAAAAATATGTTATTATAGAAGTGTCGAAGTGTGGTATCTGTGTGTGTCAGATCAGTACAAATTTAATTAAAAAAAAAAAATTATAACATGATTACAGTAATATAATTATTATTACATTACATTTCTTGTTGTATAATTATTATTATATTTCATCTCATTGTTATATGATTATTATTATATTTATGTATAATTATTATTATACTCTTCTTATTATTATCATTATTCTTACTCTTATTATTTCGTATAATTATACCTATATTTATCTTCTCATTATTCATAGTTCAACAAAAAAAGAAACACACAAGAGAATAACCATTTCCCGTTGTATCTTTGATGCTAAATGCAATACAGACTTCCAAATTGCTTTGTCACAATTTTAAGAAATTTGTGAAAATTGTTTAAAGTTGAAAAATAAGTTTTTATTTTTTTTATCATGTATTTTATCATATGTAAGACATGTTGGAAAAATTTTGTTGCCAGCAAAGTATTTAGTTGATTAGAAAGTTATTTTTTATTTGTCGAATTGTGTTATCAGTAGCACTTCGAACGCTAATTAAGCAAATGTTTCGATTATTCGAAAAGTTTAACACACACACACACACACACACGTGTTTGTTCATTATGTATTTGAAGAAACAAAAATACCTATTTCCTTATGTCATCCTAGCGTGCTACTCGAATACTCATTGTCAGACACTTGCTTAGGTAGCGTTAATAATGTGTTGGTCATAATAAAATAATCAACTCACGTCGCGTGTCGCGCTTCGCGGAAAAGATAAAAGACCGTTTCGCAGTCGCAGCTCCGCGGATGCACCTTTGCAACAAGCACGTGCATACTTCCTGTGCAACTGGTGGCGTGCGGCGTCTTTCGCCGAGGCTTACATTAAATTGAAGGAAAGGGCTCCGTGTAAACAGGTGATCGATACGTCTCGTTCGCGTGCGTGCGTGTGCGACGTCCATTAATGCGATATGTGGGTTATTAAAATAAAAATTATAATAAATAGAATAAATAATAAATTTTAAATTAAAAAAAAAATAATTTAATAAATAAAAAAAATTAAATGTAAAGATTTATGTAATTTATAGGAAAAAGTAAAAAAAAAATCATTATTACATTAAAATTAATTGTATATAAATATTTAATTTAAAATTCATATACAATATTAAAAAAAAAAGAAATAAAGAAATATATAAAAATATATTATAATTAAAATAAATCTAATTATATATATATATATATATATATATATATATATATATAAATAAATTTTTATGTAATGTTATTAATTAATAAAATATTTATATAATAAATTATTTAATTTCGCGCGTTTATCGAGACATTATATATACATCGGCGGCAATTTTCTCCTCTCGCCCTTGTTAATTAACGAAGTAAGCGTATAAATACGATCGATAATCGCGTAATGCGATTACAATGCAATATCCACAATCGAGTTTCATTATCGCATAATGCAATCACCGTGAATCATCGATCATCGTGCTTGCGCAAGACGCATGTACGAGTGACGATGCAACAATTATATTTAGAGATTCCTATGAATTTCATTCGCGCATCACGCGCGTTCCCTCCTATAAAGAGGAGCGAACGGAACTTTGTTCCCGGGAGACTCCAGTGTTTGCCAAGATACACCCAGGACAGGTGATGCCCCTTTATTAATGTATTCCGCTTGTAGAGCCATCGTGTGTCCGTAGAATTACGTTTCTAAAACGTGATAAAAGCCTTAACCGCGTCTCGCTTAGCGCTCCTCGAACGAACCGACGGACGCGTCATGTCTTCGTACATCTTACATAGATCGCGACAAAGGATAAGGCATATAATATTCATACTTCGTTTTGAATATTCCCTGTTGCGCACGTGTACCTGCTGTGGAACGACGCGAATCTCTGTTGTCTCGAATAATTTCTTCACAAGAAGGCGAAAACGAGACAGAGATATCAGGCTTTTCGTAAGAAAGCCTATTGAAGTAAGAGATATCAGGCTTTTCGTAAGAAAGCCTTTGAGAAATGCTATTGAATTTTTTTCAACTACATATACACAAAAAATATATATATATATATATTTTTGTGTATATGTAGTTGAAAAAAAATTCAATAACATTTCTCAAAGGCTTTCTTACGAATTCCCCTTCCGAATTAAAAGAAATCAGTTTTGCTGGATCCGTTTAAAAAATGTAAATAAAAAATTTTAAAAATAAAAAAAATATTTTTTTAATGGAACGCCCCCCCCCCCCCCCTCCATTATCGATGCAAGATCCATATTGTGTGTGTGTATATATATATATATATACACACACACAGAGCCCACCGCTTCCTTTTACACACACAGGGGCAATAAAGTATCTCGCAGCGTTTAAACTTAACGGAGGGGGGAAAGGGGGGAGAGGGGGGCGAGCGGAGGGCGCGTGCCACAAACGCGGCGAGTCGAGAATGCACCTGTCCACCATCTTGGTCCCACTCTCTCTGAATATCCCGTATGGCATCTCGTGGTCGACCGACGAGACGAGGGCAGAAAGGGGGGAGGGGGGCAGAGAGGGGGGCGACGCAGGAAGGAAGGAAGGAGGACAGGAGAGAGAGAAAAGGAGGAAGAAAGGCGAAGGTGAGAGCGGGACGCAGGAAGCGGCCGAGACAGGATGTGGGCAGCTGTTTACCAGCTGGAGGATGATACACGTCGATCTTGTTGTTGTGTTGCGCGCTTAAGAAACCTGTGTGTGTGTTGTACGTGGACTCTCGAGGGCCCCCGAAGAAGGTATTACAATATTACATCGTATTGCAATTCTCACACACGTCATTCTTAGTTCTTTTTTTTTTTTTTTTTTTTTTTTTTAATTTTTCGAGTGTATCTCTTTTTAAGACGCTTTTAATACATTTTTTTTAGTCTCCGCTTCCCTTTACACGATAAGCATCGAAAAGAATTTTAACGTGCAGTATCCTTAATTTATTCCCTACTTCAATTTTATCTTACATTAGGCGACAATATCTTGAAGACACTTTCGATGTATTTTAATATCCTTTAAACGAAATACTTTTAACCTTCTCTTCCATTGCAATTTTTTCACATTCTATCTTTTATCCCGATAATTATTTCACATGCCAGAAACACGCAAGCTAGTATCTTAAAAAAATACTTTTAATATATTTTAATTTCTTTCTTTCAGCTGATAAATATCAAAGCATCAAGAGAGAGAGAGATAGAGAGAGAGAGAGAGAGAGAGAGAGAGAGAGAGAGAGAGAGAAGTCGAAATTTCGATTTTATCTTGTATCATTTTCGATCTCGATCGCTCAATATTTATTTGTTATCTCGATATCATGACGCACCTATAATTTTGAGATACTTTTACAAAACTGTTAATCCTCCCCTAATCTTGCGCTTTCGAAAGAAAGGGAAAGAGTGGGGGGCAAAGGGGGGGGCGACAGGTGCGCGCGATCGGCGTTCGGCAGTTTTCCCATCGAAAGATCCATCGACCACACACACACACGCACACACACACACACACACACTCGACACGCATTTTCCATCTCTCGGTCTCAACAATACGTCTTTCAGGGCGCCCTTATTCCGGCAGCGAAACAGCCGTTCGCTCTCTCGCCGTGATCTTCCCCAAAAGGTTCCCTTCACAAAGTGGACCTCTCTAGTTAAGTTTTTGTTGGCTTCCACCTTTTTCGCTCGTTCCCTCCCTCCCCTCCCTCCTCCCCCCCCCCTCGTCGCCCCCTCGGGCTTTCTCTCCTCTCTCGGCTGCGATCAGAAATCCCTCTAACCGATCTCGAATCGGCTCGAAGGCGGATATTCACATGGTCGATCGGATATCCCCCTTTGTACCTTTCAAAAGATACCCTGGAGCTGCATCTGGGGGTGAACGACGAGAGAGAGAGACGGAGGAGGTGGAGTCTAAACGTTGCCTGGAATCTTCGAATCCGCAATCTTTGGCCCGATCTAATATTTATCTTTGTTTCGTAATTTTCTCAAAATCTATTTCTCCTCCAATCTATATCGCGCTCGATTTTACTCGATTATACTTTTATCCTAAAAACGATAAAAATATATATATATATACATATATATATATATGTATAGAAATATCGAGATCTCTCGATGTTGCTTCACTTGGGATGAATAAAGCGAAGAGGATTATTTAAAGTTCTGGGATTTTTCAATCTTCTCTTTCGATATTTATCTCATTCGCAATTTTCGCAGCATTTTCTCTCGGCTTATTTCTTATATCTAATCAATTTCATCTAATCCCCCATTTGAGCTTCCATTATAATTTTCCTTGAGTGATAAATAGATAAATATTGAAATTTCGATATTGCTTCATCTCCAATGAAAAGTTCAAAATTCTAAGCATTTTAAATTCTCAACAGAATATGTATTTATTTTTCCTTGTTTTGCAATTTTTGCTTCATTTTCTCGATATTAAAATTATTGATATTAAAAAAGATTTTATTAGAATCGATAATTTAGAAATATATTGTAGAAAATATAATTGGAATCTTAAAATTTTTTAATAAAAACGATAAAAAGTAAAAGTAACAAATTTCGCTTTTTTTATCATCAAACACATCAAATTATGATTACTGTTATCAATTTAAAGCGTCATAAGAAAGACTTAAGAAACCTGTGCGCAAAGATCGCATCGATTATATGCTTAAAATTTATCTTGCTTTAAAGTTAATTGACCTTTCTCTCATTTCGTCTTATCCCTTCTTTTTTTTACTCGCATTATATTTTTACGAGAAATTTCCTTTCTACATCTTTTTCGAATTCTTTTAAACGCATTAATTCACTCGTAATCTTTTGTCTCGCGAGTGTCTGGACGAATGGAAAGAAGAAAGGCGGGCGAAGGGGATGAAGTCCCGATTTAATTCGGAAGACGAATCCCTGGTCCTTCTCATCGTCCTTGTCGCGGCCGTTCCTCCCTCTCCCCCTTCACCCCCCTCTCCCCCCTCACCCCGCAAAATAAAATATTCTGCGAGACACGCACGAAACCTCGCCTATAAAACGCGTCCACGAACAACAAAAGATTTAAAGATGTAGGTGGCTTCTTAATTTTTTATCGGTCGCTCCCCACGTCCTGCCCCCCTGCCCCCCTTCAACCCCCCTCTTCTCGATCCCTTGAATCCGCCCGTAGGGATCCTCTGTTCTACAAGACTATCCAGAAGATCCCTCGTTATTCATAAGGTGAATTTTTTTCCTTGCAAATTAATTTTTGTCATTAAATCATAGATTGAAAGAAAATTTATTTAAATATATATATATATATATATAATAATTGTAATATAAAATATAAAAAAGACAAAAATGTAAAAAAAAATTTTTTTTTCTTGCAATTTACTTTTTGTCCTTAAATCGTCGATTGAAAGAAATTTTATTTAAATATGTATAATTATAATAAAATATAAAAAAGATTAAAAATTAATTTCTCTGGAAATCTCATCTAAAGATAATTTACATAAAATCGACATTCTCTTTCTCTCATACACGATTTAACAATTTAATTATTTTACATGTCTTTAACTTAAAGATTAATTGCCGATTAATTAAAGATTCAAATTGAAAAATAATTAAAAAGGATTAATTAAAACTCGAAGTAGAGGAGAAGAGAGAGCGACTTTGTTGAAAACCAATCTTCCTAAATTCCGAAAGTCCCTTAATTATTTCTCACCATTTTCTCCCCCCCCCCCTCTCTCTCTCTCTCTCTTTGACCATTAAGATAACAAACTATTACGCCTCGACGTCCAACAACGGCATTGTGTCGCAGCATCTTGTACGCTGGCGAGAGAACACACAACCTAACCTAGCCCAACTTGCACACGGTAGAAGGGAGAAGTGAGAGTATATAAACCCCGTCGGTGGGGTTGCAGGAAGAGAGGAGAGAGAGAGAGAGATAGGGGGTGTGAAAAGGGGATGCCCGAGGGACGCACAACTGGCAGGGAATCATCGATTTTCGCGCGTCGCGCGGACGAATTCCGCGCGCGGATGTGCAAGTTCGCGTTTCCCGCTGCACTTTCGACGCGAGAAACGCGGTCATTTCTCTCTCGTTTCGTGTTTATACGATATTTCAACGGCCATAGAGAGCCGCTCATATATTTTTTTTTTTTTTATTTTAAAGCGACCGCTTTTGAAATCGCGGAGAGGCGTATATTTCAGAATTATCTTGAATTTCGCGCAACACACGTAATCCCCATCGCTTTTAAAAATCAAATCTACTTTTTTCAATCTTTTTAAATCCGTATACGGATTTAAGGTTGAAAAAGTAGATTTTATTAAAAAAAAAAAAAAGAAAATCTTTCGATTCCGAAGCGGATTGAAGTTAGAATTGATAAATCTGTCGATTCATATACCGCGCATATATTTGTGTCGCGTCTCGCAGGACGTTGAGAGACGAGAGAGTCGAAACGACGCAAACACACATACGATTGATTGATAAATTAAAAAAAATATCGTCGAGGGATGACCGAGTTTAGGATCGCAAAAACGGCGCCTTCCGCGACACGCGCCGAAAGGCGGCAGATATAAACGGGTCAATACTCAGAACGCCACATCGGCTTTAAACGCCTGACAACATCGAGGGAGGCGAACAGCCTCCAAGAGGGCGAGGGAGGATGTTCACCCCTTCGTGATCGCGAGCCGGAAAAAATCGCCACCCTCCCCCCCTTCGATCGGCGACGGAGAGAAAACAGTCTTTCAAACGCGATGTAAAATTGAATATTAAAAACTATACAAAAAAAAAAAAAATCGATATATTAATACAAATTAAATAATATATCGAATATTTTCTACTTTATAATATTCAATTTTATAATATATATTTATTTTATATATTTATTGTTGAAATATTAATATAGTATTATTTAATATATATTATTATATGTATAATATAATATAATATATATATTTAATTGGACAAAATTAGAGAAATTAACTCGAATCCGAATTTACATCAAAATTTGCCTCTCGTCGTCGAAATTTATTGTTTCATACCGCGTGCCGATGCGTGTCGAGATTCTTTCAAGGCGAACCACGACAGGCGACGCGACAATATGCATTATCGTCGGTCGTCGAAGCATGCAACGCGACGCGACGAGTACCGTTGCATCGGCGGCCTGCAACGGACAGATAGCGAGAGAGAAAAGGGGGGGGGGGGGGAATGAGAGAGAAAGATAGAGCGTTGAATGGAATCGCGAATTGACTCCGCGGAGGGAAATTACAGGTGGGGGGCAAAGGGGGCAAGGGGGCAGGGGGGGGCACCTCTTCCCTGCCGCGCTTATCTCCGTCACGATTATACGACTGTCGTCACCGTCAAAGATATCGACCAGCAGAGAGAGAGAGAGAGAGAGAGAGAGAGAGAGAGAGAGAGAGAGAGAGAGAGAGAGAGAGAGAGAGAGAGAGAAGGACACCCCGATAGATAACAGGCCGCCGCTCCTGATACGCCAATTGATAAACTATACATCGTGTTTTTGCGATTGAAACTGAAGCCGCCTGGCTATAAAGAGAGAGCACGTCGACTTTGCACTTGAAACATCTATTCTTTGAAATTGAAGTGTCTAATTTATTGTTATCGTTTTGCGTATAAAATGTGTATTGTGTGTAAAAGTTTCAGTTCTTTATCCAAAGTGTCCTTGTAAAGGGAAAATAAGCGTCTTCTGATAGTCACGATTCACCTTTTACAAAAATCTGCTTCAGCTTCTTCGAAATGTTCGCGAATTTTATGGTAAATTTGTAGAGATTTTGTGCAACATTACTCTATATAATTTTAAAGTCGGAGAGACACGTGTTATGAAAAAATTTATAATATAAATTCCACTTGTGTTAGAAAAAGTCACATTGCAGCGAGAAAAAAAAATAGATATCGATATGAAAAATTTAATATGCATACAAAAATATATTTTAAATATAAAAATAGATTTAGAAAATCTTTCAGATATAGAAATATATTTTCAAAAAATTTACTCGACCATAAAATATATTTTTGCTTACAATCTTCTTCACTTTTAGACTTCGTACACTTAATCCAAACAAAATTGCAAAAATCGCGTCTCACTTGAAGAAAGAAGCTTGTAAAAAAAAGCTGATAATTTTTTTTCGTTTCGAAACTTGATGTAAAATCGGCGAAATTTTTTCACGTCCGCGTGATCGCTAAATCCAAGACTACTGAATTCTCGCGAGGGGGAAAAAGCGACATTCAGCGACAGAGGGTTGATTCGATAAACGACCTGTTCGTTTCGATCGGAGGGGAGTGCAACGAGCATTCGCAACCCTTCGCACACGGGGCTTCCGAGAACTTATCCTTCGCGTAAATACGTGATCGCCTTCACGGAAGTATTATGCCTCTTCCTCCTTCCTGCTCGGCCTCACGACAAACGTGGATTGTACGCACGAGGGATCGATTTCAACTGCGTGTACTTCTTCGCCGATTATGCAGCGCACACGTGTATAACCGGTTTAATCAGAATGGTTGAACGCTCTTTGTTTAATAAGTAGCCTCTACATAGACTTGATAAAGGGGACTCTGTCGTCGCGAAAAATATACAATATATGTATATTTTTGTACATATATCATATATTTACTTTTTTCCATATCTTTTTATCGCCGAATGTTTAAAGTCACATTTATTACCACAAAAAGCATATGTATAGAAATAATTTTTTACATTTATATATATATATATATACATACATGTAATTTTTTATAATATAATTATAATGTGTGATGTATTATAATTATATTTAAAAATGTATATATGTATATATAATATGTAATTTATATATTTTTGTATATATTAAATTTACTTTTTATATTACTTTATATTATAATATAACGCATTATAAATGTTTAAGTTGCCTTTGTTAGCACAAAAAATCACATGTATAGAAACATAAAAATTTTTCACATTTATATATATATATATATATATATATATATATATAATATAAAATAATATATAAAATAGATATAGAAATGAATCACAATGATGCACGTGCAGTTCATCTCGAGTGTCTCTGTCGCGGTAAGTAAAACAAAAAAAAATTCACGATTGGAGAGATATGGCGAGTGTACCTTCCTTCTGTGTACTTCTTTTTAAACTACGCATTCGTTTTCTTCTTAGCCCTTCCTCGAGATCGAAATGGTTAACATACTCCATTCGCGCAAACCATTAAGCTCACAAACCATCAAACCATCATACCATTAATGGTATTTGCTAATCGTCGTGGTAACCATGGTCGGCACATTAGCCGTTTGCATTACCAATACTATGTCGTATACTTGAATAATGACGACGACGACGAGAGACGACGACGACGCTTTCGACCTTCGAGGAACGCACCGCGTGCACGCAATTACCGAGGAGAACGTAAATATGCTTTTCTTTTCGCGGACGATTCGTAGTTGCCGTTGACAACCGAAATAGCCGTATTGCACGACGCGATTTAAGTTGACATACTTCACTTAACTCTAGCGATGGGATTAAGTATCTTACAAGTGAGTTCAAATTTGTTTGCATGGTCTCAAACTCTCTATTACTTCGAGAAAAAAAGGGGAAAAAACAGTACTTTCAAGTAGACTCGAAACTGGACGAGATAGATTCAAACTCCCTATAAGTAGTGATGGGATTAAGTATCTTAGTAGGTATCAAGTAGGTTCAAATTTGTTTGCATGGTTTCGAACTCTCTATTACTTCGAAGAAAAAAAAAAAAAAAAAAAAAGTACTTTCAAGTAGACTCGAAACTGGACGAGATAGGTTCAAACTCCCTATAAGTAGTGATGGGATTAAGTATCTTACAAATAGGTTCGAATTTGTTTGCATGGTTTCGAACTCTATTACTTCGGAAAAAAAAAACAGTACTTTCAAGTAGACTCGAATTTGGAGGAGATAGGTCGAATTCTCTATAAGTAGTGATGAGATTAAGTATCTTACAAGTAGGTTCAAATTTGTTTGCATGGTTTCGAATTATATGATTATTTCGAAAAAAAAGCTCAATTTCGATTATATAAAAAGTTTTTTTTTCCTAGAAGAAGAAAGAGACTCGATTGAAGATAATCATGAAGAAGCATGATGAATACTGCAAGATGTCAGAGATTTCCCTTTTACGCATTGTGAAAGATAAAAAAAAAAGATTTTTATAAACAAACTTTCCACAAAACTGAGACTCTCTCCGAGAGTTTGACGTTTCACATACGCAACGATCCAATACTTTTGTATCCTTTCAGAGACTGAACAGGTCTCACGGTGGTGTAAGAGCTCTTCTTCTCTTTGACTGATTGTCAGTGGCAAGATCGAACAGCAGTCAGTCAGTCAGTCAGTCAGTCAGTCAGTCAGTCAGTCAGTCAGTCAGTCAGTCAGTCAGTCAGTCAGTCAGTGTATAGATCTAGACCCGACGATGTCCGTTATTGGAGCGAGCGCGATGAATGCGCGAAGCGGCATTCGTATTGTCATTCACGTGTAAATGTACGTGGCTTAGCTAAGGACAAGCAAAGCGCACGCATGGTTATCGAACGGCAGGCAAGAGCGAGAATGCAAAAGGCGGCCGGAACGAAACGGCTGGAGCGAAGGCCGCTCTTCCGGCAACGATGCACTCGCGCGTCTTTACCAAGGCTTACGGGTGTCTATTTAAACCTGGAAATTAATTGACACGCCACTGACGCCGAGTTTAAATTTAGATCCCTGAGAAAACACCGGCACGCGCGCGCGCGAGAGAGAGATATTTTTTATAGGTGCAAATATAAAAATATATACGTCTCTCGATTATTTGACGAAATCGGGGACGATCTTTCTTTGGCTAAATTATTGATTCTCAATACTAAATAGTAATAACAAATGTCGAGTTGATTTATATTAATCTAGTCTTCTAAATACACACTTATTAAATACTTCTATATATATATAATTTCTGTGACTGATATTTATATGAAAAATTTAAACAAAGATCAAAATTAAAAAATTGTCTTTTTCAAATGATAATAAAAATAAAAATAATTATATAATTAATATAAATATATTCAGATTGATGAGCCAAATTTCTATAAAAAAAAAAAACAATTGAAAATTATTATTCTTATATAACAATTTTACTAAAATAATAGTTTATTCTTATTAAGAGGAGAAATCGAATCTCTCGTCGAACAATCTATTAAATCATTATGTTCGTCTTCCGAACACCCCGTATGACTAAATAGCGGACGCGCTGGAAGATGTACAGAGAACAATAAAGCGCGCGCGCGCGCGCGCGCGCACGCACGCACGCACGCCGCATACAAAGGTGACGTAAGCGCTGATTACGCGTCGTCGTTGCGATGCGATGGCGGGTTCGCCACGGCGGCGGCGACTCGTGTTGCATGCGCAACACGACGTTCGCAGAATGCGGCAATGCACCGGGTTCCGTATGTGCGTGTATTATACGTGCGTGTGCGTGCGATGCATGCGTCGAGTGCTTGCACGCGCGCACAAGCGAAGGACGGGGCCTTCAAGTACGTTGGACATCGCACACGTATAAAGCGCGATCGATATAAACATGTATGTATAAATAATGATACATATGTGTGTGTGTGTGTGTGTGTTGTGTGTGTGTGTGTGTGTGTGTGTGTGTGTGTGTGTACAAGATCATCAGCTGACAAGAGGAATCAGGCGAAGCAGGAAGAGTCCGCGGCCTTGTGTTGAAATGTCCTCACGAGATGGAGAGAGAAAGAAAAAGAAAGAGAGAGAGAATGATGTATTAAACGCGAGTTTATTTTGCAAGAGCGAAATTTGCACAAGTTGCAAAATCCGGAGAACAAAAGTGTGCTACTCAATTGCGTAAAGATTGCATTCCTTTTGTTTCAATCCTCAACAAAGGTTTTCAAAACTTCAACGATTATATATATATATATATTTCAAGTAGAACAGGAATTTAATTAATATTAATTATATAATTTATATAAATTAAATTCCTATATATAAATTAAATTCCTGTTCTACTTGAAAGTATTGTATTTTTTTTCAAAGTAAACAGAGTTGGAAACCATGCAAACAAATTCGAACCTACTTGTAAGATACTTAATCCCATCGCTAGTATCTATGCCATCGAAAATTCCTCACCGGTATTATAACGGTTTCGATCCCTGCTTGCGAGAGCAGGACGAATCTCTCTTTCTCTCTCTCTCTCGCTCTCTCATTCCGAATTTAGACGCGACGCTCGTGCACAGAGCGCGGAGAATATCGATCAGGCGAGTATTATCGAACCAGCCGTCGAGGTTCTACCGAGTGTACCCGAAATGCGAACACGCTTGCTACAGGGCTGAAACATCTGGCATTTCGAACCACCTCTATTAGGAACGCCGGTTCGGCAATTGAACGCGAGCGAATGAGAAACGCGTGAGCTGCGCTAGAGATGGATGTTTGAACTTTAGAAAGAGAGATCCTCTCCTCGGACTGCTAACGCCGAATACACACGCGGTCTCAATTAGGGCCAGAGCTTTTGGCTCTCGAAACAGGTAAACCGGTTGACCGGTTTCGAATCTGCAACGTTAACTTATCTCGAACTTATCTCTCGCTCAGTATACATCAGAAAAACCGTTGTCGTATATTTCGCAAGTTTCAATTTTATTGAAAACGAAATCCTTCACAAAATATATATTTTTTTTCCTCAAATTATACAATAAATTTGTAAAAATATAGAAATTCTTACGATAACAGATTAAGAAATAGGTGATGTTGTAAAAATAATTATAAATTCCGAATTTGGAAAGTTGCACTAATATGAGAAAAAAATGAACGTTATATATATATATATATATATAAGATGGAGAGACTACAACTATATCGTGTACCAGAAATTCACACGTATAGATAATAATTTCTCGCGTAAAAAAAAAATATATAATTTGAAATATAAAATTCACTCTCGTTCAGATTGCGAAATAAAATGTCAAAGTAAAATCGATGTCACTTTGACTGACCCCGTTTCCCTAATGAGCTACATCCTTCTACTCTGAAAAACTTTACCCTATATAGTCGCCCGGTAAAACTTCACTAAACGCAGCGAAAGAGCCGCAAACGCGATGCATCGACGCGACGACGGACGACCTAAGCAAAGTTAGGTTTCAGCGCGCAACACAAAGGGAAGAAGGGACACAACGGCGAGGGGGCGAAGAAGAAGAGAACGAGAAGAGGAAAGGGGGGAGGGGGGGAGAGAGAGAGAGAGAGAGAGAGAGAGAGAGAGAGAAACTGGAGAATCCGAGAGAGAGTGCAGGAGGGGGCGGACGGGGGGGAGGAAGGGCACCATTCGAGGGAGGGCTGTTGAACTTTCAGGGTCACTCCCGTGGGCCCGTCGCGCGCAGAAGAGAGAAAGCGAGAGGAAGGTGCAGGAAGCGCGAGAAGTGGGAGGAGGGGGGCAAGAAAGGGCCCGGAGGTAGAAGAGGGGGGGGGGGGCAGACTGGGACTCTCTCGACACGAAAATTCACTCCTAAATCTAAGTCTAAGAACGCGCGTGCGCGATTCGGAGCGTGCAACGGACCCCGATCGACCAATTCGTCTCTGCCCCCTCCCTCGGGGCCTTAAGGCCCCGGCAAAAGACCGATAGACGTGAATAGCGTCGGCGTCCTCCTTACGGATGCGTGGAGGCCCACCGGGGCCCTCACGAAAGCCCCGGCGCGGAGAACCAGTTTTCGGGGGGCCCCGGCAAGGGCCCCGATTCTGTCCCCCTTTCCCCCCCCCCCCCCACGGGGGGCCCCGCGAGGGCTACGCGAGCACGATGAGCGACAGCGAAATAGACAGGGTCGCTCGCGCGCGCGCGCGCGCGAAAGCGCCGAGATTCACTTTCGGCCGTTCCACTTTTCTAGATCCGCCGCGAATCGCGCGCGCACGTCACGCGAATGCGAGAGGAAACGTCTAAATATAAAGAAAATAAGACGTGCATGAAGAAACAAATATGTCAGGAATAAAATATTTCTGAAATTAATAAATGACAAAATTAATTATATGGAAAAATATCGAAACTCTCCACTGATGGTTTTTTCGAAGTCGCGCACTTTTATCGTTTACGTTTAATGTTTTCTATATGTTTCTTTTTCGTTTGTCAGATTGTCCTTTAGGGATGGGATCAAGTTCAATATGTACTTAAAAATTACAGTCAAATCCAATAATCAAATTTCATTTTCTAGGATTCGAATAATATTCATAAGAAATAATATTTCATATATCGATTACTTGCGAAGTAATCGAATCTAGAACAGTTATATTTGAATTTTAGATTGAGTATCTGCAAGGTTCGAAATTGTCCTTATCGTCCTTATAAGTACGTTTTTTTTTTTTTTCGAAGTAATAAAAAGTTGGAAACCGTGCAAACAAATTCGAACCTACTTGTAAGATACTTAATCTCATCGCTTGTGTAGGTTCACATGGTGTCTACTCAAATCTTGTAAAAAATTCCCTGAAAATTCCCTGATCTTCCAGGTATTTTCGTTTTCAGATAAAATACAAAAATTTGTAGATAAAGCTTTTAAAAATAAGTTTCTTCATTGTATGCGCTTCCTAATGTTTTCTATTCATACGATTACAAAGAAAATTACCAAGCAGTTTTTCTAGCATTTATTGATTAATTATATTGATTAATTAATCGTCAAATTAATTTGGACAATAATAAAGTGCAATATGTCACTATATCTAAACGCTAAAGATATATGCAAAAATATAAAATAAAACTTTTAAATCAAAAATAATTTATTATAAACGTCTTGAGGAGTACTAATTTATTTCAATATTATTAAAAAATTAAACAATTTTCTATGAAACTTACAGATAAGACCTTGATATTTAAAAAGAGATCGTTAATAATATTATGAAAGATACAATTTTTTTAAAAATTCCTTGAATCTCAATAAAATTCCATAAAAATTTCCGGATGTTTTAAGGTAAAATAAAAAAATCCCTGACAAAATCCCCGGTTTTCCCGATTTTCCCAGGGAGCAGACACCCTGAGTTCAAGAAGTTATACTTTAAGTTCTTGCGAATCTCCTCGCGAGAGACGAAGGTATTTCACGGTGCTCATCCGAGGAGCAGCCACACGCGATCGGACAGAGAATGACGGGACGCAGGAAGTTAACTGTAAGTCGGTGACTAAGTGCGAGGAGGATTCCACGTACGTGCCGGAAACATGCGCGAAAGCGCGCGTACATCAACGGGAAAAATCGATAAGAGCGAGAGAATCGAGATAATATTGAAGCGAATAACACCGAGCAAGGCCCGTTTTTATTCGTGAGAGAGCTCGAAAGATTATGCCGCTTAGCGGTAAACTACGCGGCCTGCTAAGTTCACGGTAAATACAGGATGAACCCGTACCTTCAAATTTCCTCTTTTTACCCGGCACAATCCAGACGCGATATTCTTCTGTTAAAAAAAAAAAAAAAAGCGATAACCCCTTTATAACATGAATCACGTACGAAATTTTAGAAATTAAATCAATTGTAAACTCTATTTCTACGGAAAAATATTTTCTCTGATTCACAAATGTGTATATTATAAACATTGCAATATTTATTCATTCATTCGCATATAATATAAATTTGCAGTAAATTAAATTAAATTAATTTAAATTAAAATTAAATTAAAATAAATTGAATTAAAATTAAATTAAACTAAATAAATTTAATTCCTCTCTGATATATTATCTATATATTATGTAATTATGTAATTAATTTATTACGATAATTATTATGTATAAAAATTATTATATATGATTTGTTATTAGATATACAGATATTATGTAAGTAATTTAGTCAGCAAATAGAGTAGAAAAATTCTCACTTTCCGACATTAAATCACGCGACCAACTCGATCTCGATATGCAAATACTTTTGGGAGCTAAAGCGCGGTTGATATGGTGCATAATAATAAAATTTCTTACTTTTTTTTATTAAAACATTTTTTAAAAAGTTTAATTATTGGTGATTATCATTGCATCGTTAGGATCGATATCTCTTCCCTCCCCTTCATTAGTACAAATATTTTTTCTCTCAACAAACATTTTTAGGCCTTATCTAAAATAAATTCTATTATCTTCTAAGATATGAAACTCGGGCTGTTTCATAAATATTGATATTATAATAATATTAATTTTTCATACAGATATTGACACCTTCTGTTGCAGTTTATGATAATTACATTTATCCTATGACAATTATATTTTATTTTTCTCTCTTTCTGACAAAATTATTTATTATCAGCGCCAGTAAGGCGATATTTTGTCAACAATAGCCTGCACACGACACTCTAACAATTGTAATATAACTGTCATACAAAACTGTGCGCGATCCTATACAAGAACCGTGATCAAGTTAATAAATATAATGACGCCAACTCTCTTCCACGAAACTTTACACAATCACGAGGGAGAGAATCTTTATCTGCGTCTCGGAGCAGGCGACATCGTTGTCGTCGTGCGATAAGAAACTCGAGCGAACGAAAAACCCCGGTCGAAGGAGCGTACGAGCTGCGTACGTACGTATACACAAGAGAGGGCCGCTCACTGGTATAAGGCATAAGGGGTCAACGACCGGATCTCTCCTCTCTAGTACCTGTATCATCCTCGGTTCTCTTCCTCGGGCGAACGCGCGCGCGCGAGCGCGAGCGGACGCATCCTCGCGTCTTCCTCCTTCTACTCTCTTTCTCTCTCTCTCTCTCTCTCTCTCTCTCTCTCTCTCTCTCTCTCTCTCTCTCTCTCTCTCTCTCTCTCTCTCTCTCTCTCTCTCTCTCTCTCTCTCTCTCTCTCTCTCTCTCTCTCTCTCTCTCTCTCTCTCTCTCTCTCTCTCTCTCTCTCTCTCTCTCTCTCTCTCTCTCTCTCTCTCTCTCTCTCTCTCTCTCTCTCTTTCTCTCCCTCTCCCTCTCTCCTTCTCGCAAAACTAGTCTTACGCGTGAATTATTCCCGCGGGAGATTCTGCTCGAGTACGCGCATGTGTCTCCGAGATGCTTCCTCGCAGCATCTTTTTTTAATTTCGCCTCTGCTGATTTTGGAAACTTTGTGCGATAAGTGGTGAATTTTTCGCCAAGAAGGGATCTATATACCTACTTGAAATTTTAATCACCCGCGCGAATTTATTTATAGTGACTTATTGACGGTTTTTATATCCTGAGCTAAAAATTTATGAGAATGAGAAATTAAATAAAGAATAAAATTGCAGAGTTCGAAAGAAAAACTGTAACTCCCTTCAAAATTGTAAGAGACACAAAATAAATATTTGTCGACATTAATAACAGTTCAACAAGAAATTTTTTTTTTTTTTAACGCTGAATACGATTCGAAATTGCTCCATTGTGTTCACAATTTTGAGAAATTTGCGATTAAAATTCGAGAAAACTTCTGTAACACGTCATTAAAATGGTCTATTTTTACACCCTTAATCGCAAATTTTCCAAAATCAATAATTTGGAAACCGGAGTTATATTTAAAAAAAAACTATGGAAATGATTATATTCTCTTTCTTGTTTTTTTTTCTGTTAAACTCTCTGTGTAATTTATTATTTTTTATCCAATATACTTTTTTTATTGTATTAAATTGTGTGAAATATGAATTGAATATGCGTTAAAAAAATTGTTAGACAAAACCTAATGTTTCTCACGGATTTTAAGAGGCTCTTGACGAAGGAAAAAAATTGCGCGCGCGCGCGCGAGAGAGAGAGAGAGAGAGAGAGAGAGAGAGAGAGAGAGAGAGAGCGAATACAAGTGTCGTAATTTCGTATTTTTCCCGTTAAATCGCGCGAACGTTAACGCAACTCGAAAAATTCGGGGAGGGGACGAGAGAAACGATATAAATGCCAATCGATACACGCTTCGAAAGTCACCGGAGAGGTTAAATCGCCCTGTCGTTTCCCGCGATTAGCGTGTGTACTCTCTTAACTCACCGGAGATATTAATTCGCGCGTGTCAGCTGATCGCTCTCTCTCTCGCGCGCGCTCGACCGATCGCGTATAACATAACACATATAACGCAACAATCCGGTACAATCGGTGATTAATAACTCGTCGTTACTTGGCCAACGAGAAATGCAAATACAAAACGAACGTACCGTTCGCCGCTCATTTTTACCTTCGTGAACCGTGAAAGCGAAGAATAATCGTGATTGAATTAACGATTTAGAAACGAATATCTGTCAGGGATATTATTTTCTTCTAGGCAATCGCAATAAGAATAACGCCATGTCTGAATAATCTTTGAATGGAATTTTTACTCTCTTCGTTATGTTATTTTTATCGTGACAAATATGAATATCTAATGTAAAAATTAACTAGTATCATTTTCACAGATTCAATTTTACAGCCTATCTTCTCCTTCCCTCTTTTGAAACAACCGAGTAATTAAAAGTTTAATGTTTATTTATTTGAAGATAGCCACTTGATATACGTGATAAATAGGATATAAAATAAATTGGTAACACAAAATTGACACAGTATCGAGAGAGTTTGTGTAAACGAAAAGAGCAATTGTCACCCAAATTAAATTATCACACAATAAAGTGGCAATATAAAAATTCGCTTCCGTTAAAAATTCAATTTGTTCAAACAGCTATATTTTAGATAACGCATATTATAAATTTAATCATTAATATATTGTATATATAAATTATACGTCATATATATCATTCCTATCTCCAATTAATTTTTACCGTTTTTTACCTATTAATAATTTTTATACAAGATAAAAATTCAGAAAAAAATCTTTACTACTACGTGCTAAATTTGAGTAAACTTCTTAGTTACGATCGACATTTGACAACCTTATTTGGAAACGCGCGACTCTCCGTCGCGGCTCTAAGGCTCTAAATTCGAGGCTCTCGCCCATTGACAATTTTAATCTTTATTTTTTTTCTCTCTCTCTCTCTCTCTCTCCTCTCGTACGATTTCTCTCGCGCGTGTATACGTCATCGATCTCGGTCGCTCTCCGCCATGCCGAGCTTTGACCGAGAAACAGCCGGGGGCCAGTGATCTTCAACTCGTTCAACAACACTCTGCGAGGTGGCATTGCCTGAATGCCATGGTCAGCGACCGTGAGAGATCGAGAATTTAAATTCTGCGCCGACTCCCACCGTTCTACCCCCCTCTATCCACCCCCTCTTCCGCCGATCCTGCAGTTGCAAGCATAATCTTTATACTCGCGTGTGTGCAAAAAGAAAGAAGAAAAAAAGAAACTGAACCGACGAGATCGGAAGCCGCGCGAGATAAATTTCTGACGAAACTACACTATCTATAATATACGGTTGGAAAGATGGTTTTATTTTTATTTCCTCGAAACATAAACGCGCTGTCTAATTATTTGACTTTTAATTATTTCGAAATTTCGATCAATTGTTCTTCATAATTAACTCAAATGGCAAACTAAGCAATTTATGTAATTAAATTAATTTTAGAGGCGATAAAAAAATACCTCAGATGAAAAGATAGAGATATATTAAAAATGTCTCGTTAAATATACAACAATATATTCCAATTTTAAGAGTAATCTTGGGAGAAATTTCGGTACCTCCATCTGAATTACTTATATGACCTATTTTAACTTCTTTTATTATTAACTCCCCCATCAGCTCGTGGTATAAGTTAAAAATTGGAAAAACAATAAGTGGTCGGTCGCGAAAGATTCGACCCAGTTTCTCATCATACGTCAACCAACTCGGACAGTTATGGCGCGTCAATAGTCTTCGACCTTTCGCGTATTATTATCGATAGTTCGCAGTATTTACGCGAACTTGTTGCATTTCATCCGAGCCGTGATAATTAATGACTCTATTAAATATCACTTCGATTTCCGCCTTCGAGCGGCCCTCTCGAAAAGGCCACGCGTGCTAATAATTTACTTTGATCTCAACGAGACATTTCAAAAAGCTCTCTTGCATCCAAGATATTTTTATCGTTCGATTAACTCTTTTTCAATTCTAGCCGTTAATATAAATTGTGCTTAAAAAAAAAAAGATCCGTTGAAGAGAATAGAGTCTCAAGGGACAGTCTTCATTCGCGACTCGCTCGAATTATCGCGAAAAAAAGTAAGGGTGAAAAGTTGAAAAGGTTTTACGGGTCTAATGCACACCAAATGCCAAGGTTTACAGTCGCGTTTAGATCCGCGGACGCTTTGGCGCTTCGGCTCTTCGGCTTTTATTCGCTATTTAGAGCAAGGCCTCATCAAGGCCACGGGAGAGCATAATGGCCGGAAGTACCGCTACCACGCGAAAACGTCATGTGCATTGCAGTCGCCTCCTTCGCGACGCGATCGCGATTACGAGCTCGCATGATCCGAGGACACTCTCCTTGCTCGCCACACACCCCGGCAATTTCTTATGCGACACGAAAGTAAACTAGTATTTTTAGTATTTTTCTAGTATTTTTAGTAATTTTCTAGTATTTTTTAAGTATTTTTCTAATATTTTTTAATGTTTTTCTAGTATTTTCTAGTATTTTTCTAGTATTTTTTAGTATTTTTCTAGTATTACACAATGACTCGTCATCAAAATATGTAAGCATAAGTATAGTTAATATTTATAATTTATTAAAATAAAATTTATCCATAAAAAAATTTAATTTAATTTAATTAATTTAATTTATCTAAAATTTAACGTCTCAAATGTTTAAAATTTCAAAATTTCCGGAAATCTGCAATAATGTTTACGGTACCATCTGATAATAAAAAAAATTATAATCCACGTACTCGGACTTCGACGAACAAAAAATTTGCCAAGTAAAATAAAAGCCGATGACACACACCTATAAAAGGATCTAAACTTTTGGATTCGTCGAGAGTAATTTTTATAACGAATAAATTTTTCGCTCGTCGAAAGCTCGTTTACACGACTCCGTGCTGGCGTAGGTCATAAAACGCATTGAAATATCACGCCTAAGAGTACCTATCTCGAATTTATCGAATTTCTCATCGATGTGTTATTTAAAAAGAGTATCACTTTCGTTTTCGGGCATAACACATACATCTCTCTCTCTCTCTCTCTCTCTCTCCCTCTCTCTCTCTCTCTCTCTCTCTCTCTCTCTCTCTCTCTCTCTCTCTCTCTCTCTCTCTCTCCGCGTCGTAAAAAATCTCCAAACGACGACGAGCGCGACCGGAGATATAGAATAATCGGGATATACATTTCGGGGCCCTCGGCCCTCGCTGACGAGCGAACGCGAGCCCTTCCGAGGCGTTGCGCCCTGCGCGCATGCCGCTTGCACGGCAAAAGGGTCAAAGGACGAGCGCGAGCCGAGGGCGGTACACGAAAGCGTCGTCCCCGAGGCATCGATCGGAGGACTGGCCAAAAATTCGCGCGCGCGACCCCGCTCCGATTCGAAAGGGGGGGAAAGAGAGAGAGAGAGAGAGAGAGAGAGAGAGAGAGAGATAAATGGAAAGAGAGAGAGAGAAATGAAGAGAGCGCACGGCGATAATAAACAGGAGAAGAGCGCGAGCGTCACGAAAACGCAACGCGACGCGACGCGCCGCCAACTTCATGCTACAACACTCACCATTTAAATCTCCCAACAACGGCGGCGGCGGCGGCGGCGATGACGATTTAAATCTCGACTGGCGCGTCGTCGAGTATATTATTTGGGGTCGCCTCTCTCCTCCTTCTTCCGCGCCGATAACGCCTTCGATAAAAACTGTATACACAAACTTCTCCTCTCGTCCTGATCCTCGCTTCTGTTCCTCTGCACTCTCTTCCTTCTCCCCCGACGCGACGTGTCCCCCCGTGCTTTGAGATTACAGACGATTTTTTTCACGCGACGATGCACTCTCTCGTCGGGCCGTTTTGTTTGCGGCCGTTTGTTCGAGCGCGCGCTTCCGGCAGTGAGCGTGTGTATTTATTACGTAGCGTTATAATACGGAGAGAACACATATATAAAGAAAGAACACGCGAGAACGGAGAAAGAGAGACACACACACACCGCGAACGAGCACTCGCGGACGAGCGGGCGCGCTCGTCGAACGTCCTCGTCTCGCGGCGTGAAGTTGCACTCCGGTGAAGTTGTTCTCGCGGATTTATATTTATCACGATTTATCGCGAGCGAGCGCGTTCTCGCACCTCGGCAGTGTTGGTATTTTACTACTATTACACTAGTGGCAGTGATGATGATGAGATGCGTCGTCGTCGTCGTCGCGGTCGGAGGGAAACATGGGGGAGAGCGAGAGAAAAAGAGAGAGAGAGAGAGAGCGAGCGGTTAACGCACGCGGAACGCGAGGAGACACCTCCACACGTCGAAGGCTCTCATGCGACTGGCGGCTGACGTGCGCGTAGGGCGACTCGGGAGAGATTAGGAGGCGCGCGCGTCCCCCCCCCCCGCCACCCCCTCCCCCGCGCGCTGCTCACGCGCGGGAGGGGGAACGCGACGAGGAAGCGCGCATGCGTAACGGCCTTGTTTTAGAGCAGCGCTCCGCGACACTCGTCGCCGAGCCACCGCCCGACGTGCGTTCACCCTCTTCGCGATGCGATGCGATGCGACGCGACGCGACGCGACGCGATGCGATGCGTCGAGCTGCTCGGAGGCTGCGTGTTGCTCCTCCGAGCTCTCGCCGATACGCAAATTTCATAAATTCGTATTCACCCTATAAGTATTGATAATGTTCGTAAGAGAACGTTATTGATAATACAGAGAATAAAATTGGTAATTTTTTTTTGTATATTTCTCGCATTGTATCCTACGAGACTTTAAAATCATATTGTATATAGTGTTCGATAAAAGGAAATCAAAATATACAGGGTGTCCTGATGGTACAATCAAGAATATGATTTCGCGCGAGAAAACAAGTCGAAAATATTTAAGATTTTTACACATACAAATTTTATATATAATCACAGTCTTTAAATTATCTATTATTTTAATTATCTATACTTCTTTTTAATAGCCACTGTAACAAAGTATATATGCGTGATGCATCTTCATAAAGGCACTTCGTGATATTCGCGACTCACGAATTGCTTTTGTTCTTTACAATCATGCAACAGTTGAACTATACAATTATGTAAACAATGGCATGCTTCTTACATGTTGTAGAAAAATGTGAACGTAAGCAGACCTAACATTTTCCACTGTATGTGTATTCCAAATACATATCATTATATTAAAATCATAACACCCTGTATTGTTATTATATACCCGAATATAATAAATTATTTTATTTATAATAAAAATTTCAACTACTAAGTTTTACTATAAATAAAATTTTATTTATAATAAATTTTCCTAAATATAAATATTTTCGAGGAGTAGTTTCTGGGTACGCTTACGTAAAAGCCAAAGGCGTAATTAAGCGCCTTCGATTGTTCTTAAGACGATCGAGTCTCGGAAAAGAGCAAAAAGAGAAACGAAATCATCGGAACCGCAATTGGAGCTGTCGACAAAATTGCACGGACGCACTTTTTTTTTTTTGGACAAGCGCCAAAAATTTCCCATAGACCACGGCGTATAGGAAGGTGATATCCACGGCTTACTCGGAATTCGGGTCTATCATTACGAGAGCGTAATCGTCTGATTATACGTCTGACACGCACGAATCACGAATTCTTGTTCTTTTCGCGACCGCGCGCACTTATATATATATGTGTGTGTGTGTGTGTGTGTGTGTGTGTGTGTGTGTGTGTGTTTGTATTTGTGTGTGTGTAAAATTCCACCCCTGCAGCAGAGAAGCGAAAGCGTCGTTGCTCCGGAATTTTGCGTCGGCTCGAGGATTCTCGAGCGGCTCTTTCTTCGGTCCTCCTCGCCCCCTTTTTGCCCCCTTTCCGCCCCCCCCCTTTTCTCTATCCTCCGTTACCGGAACCTCCGTTACCGAAATACACGCGACGGTAGTTTCCGGTTTCGTTTCTCTTGTTGCGCGGAGAATCGGCGACGAAGGAACGAACGTCGTCTCGTCCCGCAGTGACTCTCAAAAAATTTTTTCTAACGATATCAAACGGGGATGAAGCCGAATCGAGTTATTCGGGGGGGGGGGGGATCTGAGAGAGCATCTGACATCGCGCCATTATTATTGCAGTTATATATAATAACTTTTTATATAATTTTAATTTATAATTTTTATCCCATCTTCAAAATATATGTGTCACACACGTAAAATCTGGATAACACACATACACACAAATTGATACGTTAAAATTAAAATCGCGAAAGTAAATTCGACAACGGACGATCAACATAAAGTTAATTATACGACTTGTATAAAAAAATTATTGTATATTACAAAATCATGTATTTCGTGGAAAATCATAAATTAAGAGTCCTAAAGCTTGATTTTCGATAATTTCTTACTCTGTGATAATTTTATGGTTCACACTTTTGATCAAAATCCGACTATTGTTAAGGGTGGAAATGCATTTCCGCGAACTCGAACTTGTAGGAGAGATCGATTGGCGAGGATACGAGACGATTCATAGCGAGATCGAGATGAATTAATACGGCGGTTGTGTAAAGGATCCGTTATCCGGAGCCGGTTATCGCGTGAGCGACGGAAATGCAATATACCGCGCGGCGAATAACACCGCGAAGGTTAATTATGTAAAAAAGTGCGCGCGCGCGCAAACAGTGTTACCTAACCTCACCGAACTTGCGTTAATCCTGTAGTCTATAAATACTACGAACTTTATACGCGCGAGCGTTTACGTTTACGCCGAGCGAAACAAAAAAAAATGCACCTGTCTCGCGTGAGGCTTGAACGAGCCGATCAACATAACAGAGGACGGCGTTACATGTTGCATCACGAAATGCATCGCGGGGAAAATTAATAGACGTTGTGTATATATATATATATATATATATATATATATAGTAATGCATTTGTTACACGCGACCTGCCGTAACGGAAATTAATTCTATTCGCGAAATATGAGAAAAATATTTTTAAAAATATTTATAAATATTCTATTAATATTAATCATATTTCAAAATATTTTTATAAATATTTATAAATATTTTCATAAAAATATTCTGTATTTAAAGAGAAATATTTTTTACAGAGAGGATCTTATATTTTCTCTGAAGAAAGAGAGCGCATATTATATAACAAGAATTATTCTTCTATGCGGCATTTTTTTTTCCTTTATTAAAGACGTGACGTTTCATAAAATGTGTACTTGCATCAAGAACGCTCCCCTGTTTAAGTTAAAAAAAATTGCGATGATATAGCGAAATGTTATTGTATCTGTCAGATAAATATGTTTGGAATACAAGTGCAAATCCTCTCGCATGAGAATGATGTTTCTCGCGCAGAAAGGAATTAAATCTCTCGAGGATTTAAAAGCATATCGCGCTTGGAAACACACGCGTTTGCGTTTCGAGAAAGAAAAGATGGAAATTCCGCGGGCCGAGGGCTTCGTTACCAAAATACACACAGTGCGCCGGTTGCAATCTCTCTCTCTCTCTCTCTCTCTCTCTCTCTCTCTCTCTCTCTCTCTCTCTCTCTCTCTCTCTCTCTCTCTCACTCTCTCTCTCACTCTCTCTCTCTCACTCTCTCTCTCTCTCTCTCTCTCTCTCTCTCTCTCTCTCTCTCTCTCTCTCTCTCTCTCTCTCGTTTCCCTCGTTCTTTTCTTTTTTCTCTCTTTAGCCGTCGGCGGCTTCTCGCGACGGAATTAAATTATTTTTAACTAACGCCGCCACCGCCGTTTAATTACGTACGCCAAGAATCATACAAAGGAGGGTCTTCTTACCGAGTTAATTTCGCCAATGTGATAAAAAATGTATCGAAATTTGCGAAAACTAAAACGGCAAGCACGATTGAAAAACTCATTTCCATGCAAATCGTGCGAAATATATATTTAACAAAAAAGCAAAGCTATTAAAAGCTTTTTTGCATCTTTTATCGTTGCATTTTTAATTACTAACTGTATTACATTTTATATTATATTATTATTTATATACCTTGTATTAAAAATTTTTTTAATATATAGTTTCACATCTTATATAATATGCATATTTACGTTCTATAATTCTCCCTTATTGAATTATTATTACATTTTTTATTATTAAATTTTTAATTATTAGTTTTATTAAAATTTACTATATTATTATTTATATATGTAATATTAAATATATATATTTTATATATCATATATAAATATATTTCAATTAATGTAAGGTCAGTGCAGGTAATTACGCCATCTTAAGCTTTTGGATTTTTTGGACACTTTGCTGAGGATCGAGTGCAAAAATTAAGTGTACCATAATTAAAAGTGATCTTTTGACTGCCTCAAAAAAAAATATTTCAACGCTTTATCTCCTCTTTTTCTTTTTCCACCAATCGTTTCAAAAAAGTGCGTCAAAGTGGCGTATTTACCGACACCGACAGGTAATTACGCCACCTAATAAAAAATTCATATAAAGTGATTTTGAGGCGTGGCATTACGTGAGAAACCAACTCAGGGCTTTGCAACAAACATGTTGTGAATTTTATTCGTAATTCCAAAGCACATAAAAAGAAACGGAGAGACAAACGTGTTTTGTGATTACAAATTTCATTTTTTTTAAATAAACAAAAATAAGTTTTATTTTTTATCATCAAGTATAAGTTTCATTTTTTATATCGAAAAAACTGCCACAATCAAAACGGATCTAAATACAAAACATAGAGACCAAATTCGTTAGTAATTCTTATGAGTTCTTAAAGTGGCGTAATTACCAGCAGCCTGAAATTTTGTAAATAAATTACTTTTTTTGTACTTACATGAAATGGAATGACAAATACAACTACATTTTCGGAAAAAGCGTCGAATTTGCTACGAAAATAATGCTAGTAAATATTTAAAATGTAATAATTACTGCCGGCAAATTAGCGGCGAGTATAGTGCCAAGTTTATAGTGGCAAATTTTTTGATAACAACTTTTGTTCTAATTGTTACTACAAATCACTGAAAGTACAAAACGGCAAAATGTTTGTTGATAACAACTTAGTATCTATGCCTTCACAATTAGCATTCGTCATTTAAAGTCATACGTATGTATTAATGAAGAATTAGATAGGTGGCGTAATTAGCTGCTATAGCGTAATTACCTGCACTGACCTTATAATAAATTATAAATAATTTTAAATTTTAATATATTTATAAAAAATATATATAGAAAATTATTATTAAAAAAATATAAAAAACTATAATTTTAAAAGGCTGTATCTCTAAAGAGGTGTGTAAAACTATGTTTTCAGAGTACATTTTTTAAGCAAAGATATTCTCTCTCCACCTGAACATTTTGCCAAAAATAATCAAGTTTCCGATCTCTCAATGTTTGTAAGCCAGTGACGCAATCGTTGACGGAAGTTGAAGTAACATTTGATAAATGTTCAAGATGTCGACGATGAAAGTCTTGCCCTTGAAACGTCGCCAATACGAGAATGCACTCGCTAACTCACTTTTACGCGAGGAAACGCTGTTACTTTCAGCCAAATCGATCCAAGTCGATCGCGTCACGTGGAAGCAAAAAGTTGTCCAACATGGTGTGAGATTTCGCTGTTAAATCTATTATCGATAGTTTCAAAAATTGCGTGTGTCAACTAAAACTTTAAACGCGAAAAATAAAACGTAACCTCGCGTAACTTAAATTACACATCTCGAACTTGGAAATAAATATGTACGCGTGAAGCGAATAAACAGAGCAGATGTAAATTAAAAAAAAAAAGCTTAAGCGCCAAGTAATTATCGATGACAGTCGTGCTCGAGAAACTCGCTTGACCTTAGATATGTAGCGCTATTTTTAGTTCGTTTTTCAGGAATGAGTAAGTAATGCCTATACATTATACAGTCGCTTTTAATGTTTTGCGTTTTAATTATATTTTCTTTCTTGCAGAGAGAGATTCTGAGAGAAAAATTATCTATATATAAAACTGATTCGCAAAAATTTCTATCTTACACAAACTCCATCTCCCTCAAACTCACGTGCAGACGACGCGAGTTAAGTTTACCTCGTCGTTCTCAATCCAGCGTTAAATATCGCCTTAAAATTCCGCTTTAAAAAAAAAAAAAAAAAAAGGTTATGTCAAGTCATGCCACGTGACCGCGCGCAAACTCGCCTTTAAAGAGTAAATCGGATTACGTTACTACGTTAAGTTTATGTCGATAACCTAAAAAGAGTTAAGTGTCGAGCACAAACTTGGCCTAGTGGGCTCCCACTGATCTTATCATGATGTCCGAGCCACGTGGTCGCGGCGACGGCACGCACTTCGTTTTGCAAGGTGCAGTAGTCTCGTGCCAGCGACGTATGTACTTTCACGTCATCCGTTAGAAATGATCGCGTGTAACGTGTAAATCGCGCAGCGGGGCTTCGCGCTCCCGATAGGAAACAACAACACGACTCTAGCTATATGTTTGCGTTCCAATAATAAATTCAAGAAATCATAATTAATTAAAGAGTAGATCTACTTCACCCTCCTGTACTTCCTCGTTAATCGCGGCCGTTAAATCACTATTAACGCCATGACGAAAACAAATGTTATTCTCGGAATTAATGTAATAAGAGATTATTCATCCTTCCAACAATAGATTTGTGATCATTAATTTGATATTATATAAATTTATTTTCTCTCTCCTCCCCCTCCTCTCTATCGTATATAATCATTTGCTGCAACCTCTATTTTTGGGATAAATTAATTTCATGTAAGAGTAATCTTCCATTTAATATCTTATACTACTGTAGTATCAATGTAGGATATTCAAAAAAATAATTTAATTAAAACAATTGTATTAACTCAATTTTTATTTTTTTATATTATAATAAAATAAAATAAATAATAATAATAAAATAAAATAAGTAATAAATAATAATAAAATAAAATAAATTATAATTTTTTTATTTTATTATTTTATTTCTTTTTACGGGATTAATATTTAATTATTTGTGGAAAATCGTTTGTGCGAGTCTGTTTATTATATCCAGTTCCTCGTAAAACTCGCGTTTTTATTCGCGCGTTCGCGGGCCAAAATTTTTTTTTTTTTATTATTTACGCGAATCGAAGACCAGTTCATCGTTAGAAGTCAGTGATTCCACGCATAACGCTGGCGTCGCGCCGACTAATTTTAACTTCGTCAGTTAAATGCAGAAAAACAGACGAGGTGCACCGAAATAAAAGCAGATCGATCGAACGCCATTCGCGAACTGCAAACTAAGTTATCGCGGCGAATATTGGAACGTGAGAAATTCCTCGTGTGAGATTCTCTAGCGAAGTTTCCGATTTCTCTAACATCCGGCAAATATATCGATCCGGCATCGCCGGACGACGACATTATTAAATTATATATTATAATTTAATAATAATTAATATTTTTATTCTAATTAATAATATTCAATAATTAATATTGAATAATAACATGCATTTAGAATTATATGTCATATATGTATGTAATTATTATTCTAAATATTTATTTATATTGTATTAAATTATATTATAAATTAACAAAGATTTATCAAACTTAAGAAAGTTGTCCCAATAAAAAAATGATGCAAGAATCTTTGGTCATGATCAATATAAAAATTCTCACGATTAATGAGAGTTAACGTGTCAATAATTTTTTTTTTTCAAAAATCAGATTTTCGCAAGTTGCACAATGTTGTCTTCGCTATATACTTTAATGAATGCTAATTACGGAGAGAACGCGTTATTCCCTTAACATGCTAAAAATTTTTGAAAATTCTGAAAAATGCAAATCTTCGATAATCTCTACGAGGAGAGAAACTTGATTATAAAGTGATCTCACACCTTACGATTGCCTTCGCGATTCGCGTAATGCAAAGAGGAAGAGGAGAAGGAGAAGAGAGGGAGAACACAGAGGGGGGAGAAGGGGGGCTCCTTCCTTCCACGGGAAGGAAGGCAGCAGCGAAACATTACAAACAGCGACGGAGAGGAACTCGTCGTCGTCGTGGACTCTCCGTATCTCTGTCCCCCCCCCCCTCTCTCTCTCTCTCTCTCTCTCTCTCTCTCTCTCTCCTCGATGTATGGTCGTCGTGGTGTATTGAACTCTGTCCGCGGGGTCGTTCACCTTCGCGTCGTCCCCCGCCGCCCGACTTCGAACCGTGACGTCACGTGACTCGCCGCTGTCTCCGGCGCGCGCGATATACGAAGGAAGCCGAGGAAGCGAGCGAGCGAGCGAGCGAGCGCGAGGAGGCGCGCAATGACGTGGTGCGCGATGATTCGCGCACGCTCGGCTCGCACTCCGTTGACGTCACGATTCGCGGACGCGGACGAGAGAGTCCGGAGGCAGCGATGCTGCCGCCGACGCCGTCTCGTCGTCCGACGTCACGGGTTACAATGTCGACAAATCCGCGCGCGTTTGCCTTTTTTTTTTTTTTTTTTTTTTACGTACATCGCATATACATATAAATAACAAATTAAAGTTCGTACAACCGACATATCGATCGACAGAGGGTTGTTGCGGAAAATTAAGAGGGGGTTTTTTCCTAGACTTTTTTCGGCAATCGATCGTGAACCTGCCGTTGAAGGCGTCACGCGACGACAGAGACGGCACTATAAATAATGTTCGGGGATTATTTTTAGATGGACGTGTGTCCCGAAGAGGATCGCGGAGAGGGAGAGGGAGAGGGAGAGAGAGAGAGAGAGAGAGAGAGAGAGAGAGAGAGAGAGAGAGGAGCAAAATCCGTTACGAACGCGAACCGGGTTCTCTGCGGTCGGAGGGTTACGTTTGGCGGGTTTGGTTAACTGTGTCCGGTCGGATAGCTGATCGCTCGCTCGCTCGTTCGTTCGTTCGTTCGCTAACCGAGCCGCCGTCAGAGTTTGTTGACTCTCGGTTTCAGCACGCTGCCTGACCATGACCTCGCCGAACGACGCGCGAAGTGACTCGCCGTCGTCCTCGTCGTTGTCGTCGTCGTCGTCGTTCACCGGATATATATCGACAGTCAAACTCGCAGCCAAATCGAAATCCTAGGAAATCTCGGAAGAGAAAAAATATATTTTCGATCATAGATCGAGTTCGATGTGCGCTTGAAAATCCGAGTCCAGGGTGTCTACTCAAATCTTTTGTAAAAAAATTCCCTGAGAATTCCCTGATCTTCCAAGTATTTTCGTTTAAAATTTCAGGTAAAATAAGAAAATTTGTAGATGCAGCTTTTTAAAATAAAAGTTTAAGTTTCTTTATTGCATGCGCTTTCTGATGTTTTCTATTCGTACGATTATAAAGAAAGTTACCAAGAATGCAGTTTTTCTTAGCACTTTAATATTGATTTATTAATCGTCAAATGAATTTGGACAATAATAAAGTGCAATATATCACTATATCTAAACGCTAAAGATATATGCAAAAATATATAAAATAAAAATATAAAGCAAAACATAATTTATTATAAATGTCTTAAGGAGTACTAATTTATTTAAATATTATTAAAAAATGGAACAATTTTCTATGAAACTTACATAAAACCTTCATACTAAAAAGAGATCGTGTCAATAAAATTATCAGACACAATTTTTGAACAAATTTCCAGAGTCTCAATAAAATTCCATGAAAATTCCCGGATTTTTCAAGGTAAAAAAAAAATCCCTGACAATCCCTAATTTTTCCAGGAAGTAGACACCCTGTATTTCGAAAACCCTACGTCGAGTTCATACTCTCATCAACATTGGGGCTACTGAAAACATAAAGAAATCTTGGCGGAATTTCGTGCGTCGCGACGACGATCAATCGTCGTCGTCGTCGTCGTCGTCGTCGTCGTCGTCGTCGTCGTCGTCGTCGTCGTCGTCGTCGTCGTCGGGCTTGCGTGGAAAAAATATCAATCTCAGGAAGCGGATCTGGGCCAGGGAATATCGACCGCGAGATCTGGGTCAGAGCTCGCCGTGCACCTTGCGTTGCACCTCGCGCTCTGCACTCTGCAGGGTGCAACACAACAACTCGTCCCCGGTCGTAACCCGACGACGGTGGTTGCGACAGCACGTGCGAGGGACTTCGTCGAAAGTCGGCGCGAAAGGTATTCGCGAAAAACGAACACGTGCGACACAAGACAAGTTTCCCGAAGCGGATGTTATCCGGACTTTACGAACGAATTCTATACGCGTGTTAAGTTAGGTTAGGCATGTTGAATAATAAAAAGAGGTCATAAGGTTCGAAAATTTCGTTTCCAAATCGCTTTCTGTCCCCCGCGATAGAGCCTTGTAAGAATTTCCGGAGATTCGATTTGAAGACTGTTTTTTTATTCTTATAAGACCTCGAGGCCTTTATCCAACGCGATGACGACGAAGAGACGTCTTTATCTTCAAAAGTATAAACATTGCGCAAAATATATATTTCCCTTTCAATAGAAGAAATATTCTACGAAGAGACATTTCGTCGGCATAACAGAGAACGCTCGAATAATAGAAAATTAATAAATACAATACACGAATAAGAATAGAGGTCCGAGTAATGAAGGTTTTACCTTAAGATTTGTCGCTTGACAAAACTTCAAAAGGTATCATAAATCACATTAGTCTTCGCACGATTCGGTATTTTTCACGGCTTAAAAGATTTTCATTTATTGCATCACTTGACCTTCGTCAAGTACCATAAATTACACTTAATAGTAAACAAAAATCTACATAAAGAAAAGAAAAAGAGAGCAAGAGGCAAGAGAGAGAGAGAGAGAGAGAGAGAGAGAGAGAGAGAGAGAGAGAGAGAGAGAGAGAGAGAGAGAGAGAGAGAGAGAGAGAGACAAAAAGTTTCTATATTAACTTTTTACATTGTCAAATATAATATAACAATTTAAAACAATATATTTTCGAGCAAAAAAAAATGCCGAATCACGTGGTATCGAAGCTTTAACAAAGTTTATGGCATCCGCCATAAATAATACTCCAATTTATAATACGCTGCGACGCAGAAAATTAAGGGCCGATTAGTCGAGATAAAATTTTCAGATCAAAATTTCGTGACGAAATTTCCGCCGAGGATCGGAGCGAATTATTTTCTATATACACTGTGACGTAAAGTCACCTGACGCGGGAAGGGAAAAGATTTCGAGCGAAAACACCAACGAGACGTGTAAACGAAATTTGCGGTACCCGGTTAAACGGGTGCTCGACGATACTTGCACTTCTTATCACGGGGCGTTTTAACCCCCCCTTCCCCCCCCCCCCTCCGTAAAGGGTTAACGAGTGGAAATAAAATTTTCGGACGCTCCGGTATAGCGTCCGCGATTAACCAGAGACGAAAGAGGGTCGGTTTTCATCCCCGGTAATGAATTTTGCTATTGTGTGTCGTATACTAGAGCACTTTTCCTCGGGTCTTTGTCTCCCCACTCCCCCCTGCTCCCCCCTCCCCCCCACTCAAAAGAGATGCGTACATCGCGCGCGCACACGCACACATAAACGAACAAGCGTAAATAAAATTGCGCATGTTGCGCTTTGTATTCATCCGCCCCCTATCAGCCCCCCATCAGCCCCCCATTAGCCGGACGTGGAAGGGTTGAAAGAGAATCGAATGCACATTCGTAGGCGATTGGTCGGCCGGACTTTGTAACGGGATCGTTTGAAATGGTAATTACTTGCTGCCCCCCCGTTCCACCCCCCCCCCCTCTTTTGTAGATTATTCTCTATTTTCAGCAACTATAGGCGGGCGCGAGAAAGTAATGAGCCATTTCTCGACGATTAACATTTTTTCTACGCGACAGGGCGAATCGTTTTCCTTATCACAAAATTTCGATTAGATCGATTAAATGAATATCTAAGAATATGATATCCTTATTCTCACTCTGAAAGAGTTAAGGGACCATTTGAATAAAGAATTAAAAATTAATTTTTTTTCGTCTACCATCTCCTTTCAATAATAGTATTACATTAATCATTCTATTATCACATCGCAGGATGAAAAAGAGCAAGATAAAAAAAGAGCAAATTATTTAAGGAATCTCGCGATGTTGATGTACGTCTTGGAAATTTAAAATAAATTTCAATTTTAAAAAATTAAGTAATTAGTATAATAAAATAAGTTTTTATATATATATATATATATATATATATAAAATTTATATGTGAATTAAGAAATATAAATAAAAAAATTTATTAAATTAAAAATATAAATATAAATACATTTATATTAAATTAAATATAAATATAAATCATAGCAAAGTGCCTCTCACGCTGCACACATGACGCAACCCTTTGGCCAGAGAGTCGCTTTTGTTACCCCTCTTTTTGGCCCCCGGGGGGCAAAATCGAGACGCAGCATCTCCCTAAAGGTGATTCACACGCCGCGTGTACACGTTCTATTTCCGCATATAACGCGACGCGATATGAAAATATATAAATAATAATCCAAATATAATAAAAACAGATATATATATATATATATATATATATATATATATATCCGCGATATGTCTCTATTTTCACGAAAAGCGCGCACGCGCCAAATGAACGAATAAATAAAGAACCTTCGACAAGATTTAAGGCTCGATCCTCGCTCGATAAATCCTACACATACTCTGAAATTTTAACTCAACGCGAGTTTTGAGCCCCCGAAAAGTTTCGCGCGGAGTAGATTCCCGACGACGAGATATTCGCGCCGGGTACCTAAAACGGAAAGGGAGAGAATCGCGTCGAGAGAGAGAGAGAGAGAGGAGGGGGGCAGAAGGGAGAGAAGGGGGAGAAGGAAGAGAGACGAAGGGAGAGACTCGGGGGGGAAAGAGGGGGATTTTAGCCCCAGGCATCCGTCGTACCGTTCGGCTTTTCGGCTGCTGGAACGGAACGCAAAACGCGTCCGCCATAGCGAGACGCCGCTTGGTCACGCGCGACGCATAGAGAGAGAGAGAGAGAGAGAGAGAGAGAGAGAGAGAGAGAGAGAGAGATGCGAACGAACGAATAAACGAACGTATACGATCGATTTTACAGCTAGTACGGCTTCTCTCTCTCTCTCTCTCTCTCTCTCTCTCTCTCTCTCTTTCTCTTTTTCTCCTGTCTCCTACCTACCTCTATCTATCTACGCGTGCACGTGTTTGGCGACGACCCTGTGCACGACCGCTCTGCTGGTCGACCGCAAAACGCGATTCTTATCCTCCCCGTAAGCGCGGGGATATCCGAGGAATTCTCGCGAGCGGAACGAGAATTTCAAGGCTTCCTCTCCGCGCTCCCGCGAGTTTTTCCCCCGCCTCATTTTCCAAATGTTAGATTACGTCATATAGATACGAAAAAATTTACATGTCAAATACTGTAAAAATTCAGTAATATATATATATATATATATATATATATATATATATATATTATAAATAATATTTTAATGATGCAAATAGTTATCAAAATCAACAGCGAATTTTTAGCATTATATATATAAAATAAAATATATAAATAAAAAATATTACTGTTTATAATATTATATATATATATATAAAATACATCAAAATACTGTAAAAATTCAGTAACTGAAATTATATATATGCAATTTAAATGCAAATATAATCTTAACACAGTTAAAACAAATTTCGACAAAAATAAAATCATACTAAATCGCGAAAATACTCTGATATATAAATACAAATTCAGGATGGAACAGGCTGATAAGAGCGCGGAAATTAGGCGCAACAAACTTGTTATTAAATACTTCTCCATTTATAGTTTGTATAATCAAACTAAAAGTAAAATCTATCGCAACATTTTCACGCTTTCGCAATAATCGTAGCGATTAATATCCTGCGTTGTTTTATATTTCGCGCACACCCGGGAAATCGATAATAAAATATTAATATTCTATTATTTCGAAAAATGGGGGAAAAAAAAAACGATGCACTTGTCTTAACGAAGGACGCGCGGATTTAGCGCGCGAACCCTTGACCCGGAGTATCGCCGATTATAGCGGAAAGGTATTACGCGAAGTAATGTCCGGTATCATTCGCACGATCTTCCGGATAAATCGCGGGCTATTTTTAGCGCCGCGCCAACAATTAGAAGTAGTTTAAGCGAAGCCGACCCAATTTACAACTTCGCGCGGCGAACGGCGTGCGAGGAATGTAGCAAACAAAAAAAAGAAGAGAAATCACGTATCTCCAAGAACGTCGTATAAAATGAATAAATGTTAGATTAGATCATATAAATACAGAAAATTATAGTCACCTGTCAAAATACTGTAAAAATTCAGTAACTGATATTATATACATACAATATATATATACGATATGTATATATTATTTGAGATTTTATACATATATATAATATATATAAATAATATTTTAACAATTTTTTAAAGAATTTTTTAAAAAATTTTTTAAAGAATTTTTCTAAAGAATTTTTTTAAAGAATTAAAATAATCTTTTAATTATGCAAATCATTATCAAAATATAGCAAATTTTTAGTATTATGTAAAATATAAATAAATGTATTATCTAAAATAAAATATATAAATAAAATATTAGTTATAAATATTAGTATATATATATATACAAAATATAATATTATATACATATAATACTATATATATATACTATATATAGTATATACAATACATATTAAAAATTCGCTATATTTCGATAACAATTAGCATTATGTTATGCACAAAGTGTATAAAAAAAAATTGTAATAAAATTTACATAACGCGATTTACATTGTATTATTTTCCCAAGTCATACGTTTTTATTTTACGTTTTATTTTTAGAGCAATCTGAATTATTTTCGCAATCAAATATGCTGCACCGTCGAATCGTCGAGCCTTCAATCGTAAACAATCATGTAATATGTATACACGGAATGTACGAGATGGCCCTGTTTCCATGATGTATTCCGTCGCGAATCGCAAATATCGGAACCGTGTATCCGATAAGATCGAACAGATTCGGCGGAATTCGTAAATGAATTTCGCTACCGAAATTTGTTTACATGAAGAATCTGCATCCGCCGCCGATGAGAGAGAAAGAGAGAGAGAGAGAGAGAGAGAGAGAGAGAGAGAGAGAGAGAGTGTATTATTACATATACATACGACAGTTCCTCAAATTCTATTTCAGGTTCCGGGAGAGAGAAAGACGTGCATATTTGGCCTATTATCACCCTCCGCTTCCCCCTCCATCGTAACCGCGATGCGCCAAAGCAGCCGCCATGACAGAACTGCTGTTCGGCACGTAGACACTGCCCGCTCGAGCGCGCGACGCGAGAGACATCTGTCGAGAGAAGCTAGTAGCAACGCGATTCCCCAGTCGATAAAGTCGGATACTTACTTAACTACCTTGATCGATAAACTTGATAGAATATTGTTATATATTATTTTATACGAAAAGTATTTACTTTTATTTATATATATATATATATATATATGTATAAAGAATCCATAATTAGTAATAAATTCATAATTCTTAAAATCCTTAGGAACTTTAAGAGTAAAGTTGTATTTAAAATAAATTTTACGAAATTATGAGCTTGCTGCGCTTCACTCCTAGATATTTTATTTATATAAAAAATTGATACTAGATGAAATCTAATATAGTATATAGTAAATTGATATTAAATTACTACATTATAGTCAATTGATATTAAAATACTATTTTGTATATAATATTACGTAAAATTTTTCTTTACATAATTATATTATATAATCATGTGATAATAATAAAAAACAATTTTATTATGAAATAATTATATAGAAAGTATCAGAAATGTAGTAAATATTTATTTTAATTACATGGCTAAGAAAAAAGAAAAAAATTTTCTTTTATAGTATAATTTTTTTTTACTTTCTCACGATAAAAAAGAGACATTAATTAACCGATAATATTTCATTATCGTCGTGTCCAAATCATCAAAATTGTCATCATTGAGAACGGAATATGTCGTGCGATTTACCGACCTTAGATTTACGAACCTTATCGACGCCCGAAAGGACTGCTTGCGTGTTATCGGCAAGCGACGATGTCGCGTGCGATACGAAATTAAAAAATAAATACAAGATGCACAGAAAGAAACAAGACGATGAACCCCATATATATATATATATATGTGTGTGTGTGTGTGTGTGTGTGTGTGTGTGTGTGTGTGTGTGTGTGTGTGTGTGTGTGTGTGTGTGTGTGTGTGTGTAATACACACTCACATACAATACATATCGCGCAAGGGCCGACGGCCCCTTCTCAAGGCGAGCAACTCTCTCGTGAGAGAGAGATTACAGCATTTTTCCGACGACGCCATATTTGCCGTTCGTCGGTCGGGCCCTTTAGCCCTTTTACTTTCCTTAGGACTCACAATCAGGCGAATCCAATCCAGCCTGTTGCGTTTAGAATTACGCGCGAAAAATAAAACCGACCGCTTTACATACGTCGCTTTTTCTTTCTTTTTTTAACTGTCATATTCTCCTTATGCTTTCTGTTCTTAGAATGAAACAAGTATACAGAGTGTCCTACAATTTTCATTTTAAAAAAGATTTCTATAAATATGAAGTCGATTTTTGATGAACGTGTCTAAAAGGTACAAATAGTTTCCGATAAACAATCGGAAAAAGAAAGATTTCTCGTAAAGTTTCAGTAAAATAAATAAATGACGAGAACATTAATATTCTCTAGTTAATATATTTCAAATAATAGACTTTAATACTTTATAATATAATTTTAATAATCAGAGTTTTAAAATAATTGACCAAAACTAGCTTCAAAAGATTTATTAAAAATTCACGACGTTTCGACCATGTGGTTGTGGTCCTTATCAAGGTTGAATATTAATTGTCTATCAACGTTTATTTTATATTCACTTGATAAGGACCACAACCACATGGTCGAAACGTCGTGAATTTTTAATAAATCTTTTGAAGCTAGTTTTGGTCAATTATTTTAAAACTCTGATTAGTTATCCACTAGCGACTGAATAATTAATTAATTGAGATAATTTTAATATTTGACTATATTAATAGAATGTATTTAATAATAATAAGAATATTTATAATAAGAATAAATATTAATTTTACAAAAATTAGTAGTTATTAATTATTTATTATTTGACTAATTTATTAATAACTTAATTTTATTTCATCTTTCTCACCAAAATTGCGAGATCACTCTATATACTCATGTATCGACTATTACTAAACTCTATAACAGAGCTTGTAATCAGAGCCTCTAGAACAGAATTTAACGAGCGACGTTCATTTTACAACGGACATATAATTAACAGAGAAATTGCATTTGCACTCACCACTGGAAGGCATTAAAGTGGAAATAGACAAGACCCAAGCCATACAGAAACGAAGCGTCCTTCCAGTAGTCGCCTTTTAATGAGTAGAATTTCTGATACGCCGACATTGCTATAACATGAAAATTAAATTTATTACTCTTGATATTAAAATCAATAAAATAGAAATTTTAAACTCGAGGCAGAGACTCAAAAAGAAGCAAATAAAACACTTTTATTGATAGAGTTTGATTATGAGAAGCTTTTCTGAAACTATCTGTCTTAATGGATTTTTTGTTATTAAATCACGCTATGATTTTGTATTAGTGATTTATACATCTTAATATCTTACAGCATCTTACAGTGTATACATAGAAGTACTTTACTGTTTAAAAAGAATTAAAAGACATCTCTGCTTTTACATCTCTGAAGTAAAACTCGAATCAAACGACTAACTCACAAATTAATTTAAATTTTTTAATAGATACACAGTGTACAATTTATAAAACAATTATCACAAAGCCGTAGATTACCTTTGTTGTAATCTTCTAAGAGCAGATGAAAGTGTCCCAGCTTGCAATATGTCTTAGGATCGATACTTATCCCTTTATCCTCATCCTCGTTCTCCTTGGATTCATCGGGACTTGCTTTTGTGCTGTCCGCTTTCCTGCGTTGCTTCTCCGCCTGGGCTTGAACCAGCATACGCTCCAAGTATTTGATTGCACGAACTACCACGGCCTTCCTCTTCGCCTGCTCCGGAGAGTTCAGTTTAAGGAAACCGAACTGTCGACTATGCATTTACAAAAGAAACATTGTTTTATTACATGTTTCATTACATGTTTTAATTACATGTTCTATTACATATTTTAATTAATTATTTTATTACATGTTTCAATTACATGTTACATAAAATTTGCGAAACGCAATGGATTCTACTCGACAAACCAACAGTTGTCTATCTAATATTTATGTTTCATAAAGATTTACGTTATATGCTCTCTAGCGATTTACATTGTAAATCTAGTGATTTACATTAAGCGTCTTGCAATAATGGAATTGGAGATTTCGCGAATGAATCGAGATGCAAAATCTCGTCCTCTCGCCATCCTCGACGTCGATACTCGTCGTCGCGAAAATTTCGCGGCACATTCGCCGGGAAATGTGGTACAGTCAAAAGGGTGTCAGTAGGTTGCGCACGCGAGCGCGCTGTCAAACGCGCGCATTTCTAGGTTATGCCGTGCGTCGTGACGTGTGCGAGACTCGTCGCGCGAGAAACGCGACGACGAGAAGCGCAATAAATCCCGCCGCGGCAAATAATTCCCGACCGAATCTCGCGATCGTGCGATTTTCGCGAGATGAAGGAGGAACGAAAACAGAACAGAAAAAAAAAAGAGGACGATCGCCGATACCTGTCCAGCTCCGACAGCGTCTGCAACTCCTGCGGCGTAAGATTGATGTCGTCGGTGTCCTGTGCCATTTTTTTCCGCACTCGCGAGAAGGGACTGCGCGTCGGCTGCGTGACGTTCACAGCATATTTCCGGAAAGAATGGAGATCGCGGAGTCGCGGAGACGCGGACGACGTCGACGGCGGCGGCGACGACGACGATGACGACGACGACTCCGGAAAAATCTACCTACGTCGACCAAGTAGCGCGCGCGCGAGTCGATCCCGCGGCGCCGTCACCTCATCGCGGCGCGAAGTCGAGTATCGACGGAGCAGCGGCGACGGCGGCGACGGCGGCGACGACGACGGTAACAGCGCGAACTGACGCGCGAACGCGCGCACTGAATCTGCCGTACGACGCGAAGTCGACCGTCAACGGGAACGTTCGGCACCCGAATGCACCCGAGCGCGGCCGAACGCGGAACGCGAATACTCGAGACGGTGCGCGTGCGCGGGAGAAACACTTAAAGTCACACGATTGGCTGTCAATTGGGCAAATTTTTTCTATAGGGACTTCAAAAATTCTCTATTCGACAGCCAATCGCGTGACGAGTCCCGAAAATGTCTCTATTCAATAACCAATCGTGTGGTTAAGAAGAGAATATGGCGGTTATGAAGGTGTGACGTGTGGTCAGAGTGGAGAAAGAAATTGATGGAGAAGAACGATAGCGGATGAAGGTGGAAAATTTATAGGTTCTGTTCTTTTTAACTGAACCGGCTGCAATAGTTCAGAGTTTATCTTTTTCCTTCCAATTTGGAGTAAAAGAGATAAAAGGTCTGTTCGTGTTGCTTGTACTTTTTGTACTCAGTCTTCGCTTTCTCTTTCTCTCTAATGCTAGAATATGTATATTTGTTTCGTTTTAAGGGCAAAAAATTTTGGGGATTTCAGTCAACACGAACAAACCTAAACTGAGGGGGTTGATTGTGTATCACACACACAGCATCTATATGTATACTAGCCGCTAACTCCCTTATATACTGTACCAGAGAGAAGCCTGAGAGACGTCACGGCCCGGTTTTAGGTGATCCCTGAAAGCGATACGCCCTCTGTGGACATAAAAAACGTGCACATTGAACTACGTAGCCAATGTTCACGAATGTTCTCAATGGTAACTCACAATGTGCACATTTTCGGTTGCGTTCCGTGCTATGTGCACGAAGTGTCGGTAACACGATTTCTGTCTTTTTGTATACAGGGTGTCCGTCAACGTAAGACGCTTACGTATTAAATGAATTTCTAATATAAAGACGTTTTGTGGTGTTATTATTTTTGAAACTGAAATTATAATATAAAAAGCCTTTCATTTTAACGGCTTAAAGTAAAAGTTAAAAATTATTGACAATTGACGATTCTTTTGCTGAAAAGAATCGATTCTATATTTTGCTTTCTAGAAAGACTGTGATAAAATAAACTAGTCTTAGAGGTATAAAAGGAATAAATGTGAGTATGAAAGGTATGTGTGATTAAGGAATTTTGTAAACCAAGTACACTTCTTGGCAAAAAGGTGAGTTAAATAAATATTATTATATTTTGCTTTCTGGCGCTCTCTCTCTCTCTCTCTCTCTCTCTCTCTATATATATATATATATATATATATATATATATATATACCTTCACAATAATTAATAAAGTTGATCATAAATGCGAATTATAAGTAATGAAGTAAGACAATTAATTAAAATAATTAAAAAAAGATCGGCGCGAATGAAAGAGCGCGGCGAGAAGAGACGTCCTACATGTTTAACGCGATGATACTTGGCGCGTGGCGAAGCGTTGGGAGGGGGGTTTTACAAAGGACCATGTGCGTTACGCTGGAGCCCTGCGTCAGAGAGTATCTGCCCGCGTCGAACTATTCTCTCTTTCTCTCTCTCTCTCTCCCTCCCCCCTTTTCTTTTCCTCCTCTCATATCTCGTAAGCAAGCATTGAAATCTCGAGGCATATTATTTCTTACTTTACTTTTCTGGCTTGTTTAACTTATCTAATAAATGGCTTCCTCGTACAAAAACTTAACTTTCTATATTTTTTGATTTTTTATTTTTAAATGTAATTTTACTAGATTAATAAGTTTCTTGCGATTAAAATGATATGAACACGATTATTTAAATTAATTACATAATTGTTTATATTTTCAATTATATAAAATTTTTTTGCATTTTAATTAAAAATTATCCGAATTATGTCGTGTTTGATGTTATTTTAACCGCCTAAATCTCATTAATTCATTAAAATTATTTTTAAAAAGATAAAATAAAAAATAAGAGTTTTAATTTTCATTTCATAAAATGTCTACATTCGTGAATTGTTATGGATGGGGAAAGCCCATTGTAAGAGACTTCGGAACTCTTTGATGATAGGTCATCTCGCTCGCTCTCTACTCGCGGTGTCGCTCTCGAATCTCGGATCAGCTTATCTTTCCGAGCTGTTCTAGCGCGACTCGTCGAGTGTGAGAGCGAGAGTGAGACCGCGAGTAGAGAGCTCCGAAGTCTCTTACAATGGTCTCTCCCCATCCATAGCAATTCACAAATGTAAATATTTTTTGAAATGAAAACTAAAACTTCTATTTTGCATTTAAACAGCTTGAAAATAATCTTAATGGATTAATGAGATTTTGGCGATTAAAACGACATCAAACACGACATAAATCGGATAATTTTTAACTAGATAGGGTGAAGAATCTTACAATTAGTCTTCGAAGCGAAAATATAGCGTCAAGCGGAGCGCATCTATTATATGTTTATTTTCAAAAGACTACGCATCCAATCGAATTTATAAATAAAAAATTTATTAAATTAATAATAAGTAAAAAATAAATTAATATAAAAAAATTAATATAAAAAGCTATAAATTAAAATCATAATTTGATTAAAATGCACGATTGCTTAAATGCTTGATATCTTTGTTCCAAGAATAAGAAAAAAGTAAAAGTAATATATTTCAGATATTTTCTACATTATATTCAATTAAGACTTATCAAGAAAAATTGATTTAAGAAAATTTATTTCATTGCGCACATGCGGATATACGTAAAAATACTTTAGTAATAATTTATATCGTATTATGTACTAGAATGCCGAAACGTTACACGCATTTAATAAAACATATTAATAAGTTCACGAAGTTTCGATATATATTTTTGATCCACAATTATATGGATGTAGCCGGACACGAACCAAAAAATTGTGGATGTAGCACGGATATGAACCAAAACTGGCTTTTTTATCGACATCGAAAGTGGATGTGGCCACTTAGTTCCAAGCGGCCGTAAAATGGATGTACGTGACGCTAGTGAGCGGCCTAGAAAAAGCGTCTTACGAAAAATGACGGCGTGGCGCCTCTCCTCCTTCTCTCTGGTACTACAGAGGCGAGTGAGCATCTGCGCATGTGCAGTGTAAGTGGTAAAGAAGAGGAGTGTGCTGTATATGTGATATGTGTGTAGCACCATGTAGCACGAGAGTGGCACGTGACATATATTGCTTGAAATTTAACCAATCAGATGTGATTGCCATGTCACTTACGCAACGCATGCGCATGATTATGTACATACTTTTTGGAACCATGTATTTTGGCGAAGTTAGCAGTCTAGTATACATATAGATGTCTGTGAATCAATCCCCTGAACTAGTGCAGCCAGTTCAGGGAGTCGATTGTGTATCTTGAAACGAAGTGAAAATTACAAAAGTGAACAGATTTACTAGATTTCGACAAATGAAATCGTAGATACTCTAGTGAATTTCCTCACTTGTAATTTTCACATTTTAAGATACACAATCAACTCCCAGCTAAAAAGAACAGACATAGGCCTAGTTTACACCGAGCACTTAATACGTGTATCAAATAGTAAATAACTAGTACATTGGTTCAGTTATTGGTTGATCAGCTCAAATACACTACTTGATACGCGTATCAAGTGCTCGGTGTAAACTAGGCCATAGAGATGGAGGAGAGTTAGGAGTGGAGTGAGAAAGGAGTTAGGAGGATGGAAAGGAGAGTCGAGAAGACAGAAATCGGAATAAATAGAAGAGAAGGAGAGATGGTGGCGACAGAGAAAGGAGGTTGGAAGGAAGGAGAAGCCAAAGGAAGGAAGGAGTCGGTAAAGAAGAGAGATGATGACAGCAGTGGTTATTATCGGCGGATAACAGGAGAAAAAGCGATAAGGCAACGTGTGATAGCATCACGGGAAGGTTTTGCGGACCACGTGCGCGGAACACATGTAGCGTCAGATCAGTTGCGTTCTTGCAAATACGCAGTAGAGACGTAGAGATATGGTGACGGAGAGAAAAGTGGTTCAGCGATTAAGAAGATTAGAGCAATGAGAAAAGAGGGAAGGATGGAGGATGGGAAGAAGGATTGGATGGAGGAGTTGGTGAAGGAAGTGAGAGGGATTAGAAGAGAGTTGAGGTTAATAAGAGTTGAGATTAATAAGTGGGTGAGAGGAGTGGGAAGGAAGAGAGTCGAGAGCGAGAGCCTGGAGGAAGCTGAATGGGAGAAGGAAGAAGAGGGTGAGGCAAAGGAAGCGAAGGACGAGAAGGAAGCAGGGGGAAGATACAGTCAAGATGTTAAGAAGAGAGAAGAGGAAGGGGTGGAAAGGGTGAAGGGAAAAAGGGATACAGGGAAAAGGGCGGAGGGGGAGGATAAGAGGGTAGGAAGAGAAAATAACGAGAAAAGAGGAAGCGAAGTAGGTGAAAAGGAGAAAGAAGGAGAAAGCTGGTGGAGTAACGAGAAAGAGGAAGAAGAGGAAAAGGATGGAGGAGAAAATGGAAAATATGGAAAAAGTTAGAGGAGAGAGCGGAAAAGGAAAGGAGAAGAGAGAGGGAGAGAGCAGAAAGGGAGAGGAAGGAAGAGCAGGTGAGAAGGGAAATGAGAAGGAGAAACATAATATGGAGAGGTATAGAAGGAGACAGTCCAGAGGAAAGAAGCAGGATGATGATAATGTTAGCGGAAATAGTATTGGGGAAGAAGGTGAAGGTCAAAGGAGTGGAGGAAAGGATACGAGAAGGAGGGAAGGAAATTTTACTGATGATAATGAAGAAAAAGGAAGATAAAGAAGAATTGCTGGAGAAGAGTGAAGATATAAGGAGAAAATGGGAGATAATAGTGGATGAGGATTTGATATGGGACGAAAGGAGGCTAAAGTGGAGGATAGCGGAGAAAGCGAGGGTGGAAAAGAAGAGAGGAAGAAAGGTAGTGAATGATAACAGGAGAATCTGGATAGAGGGAAAGGAGTGGAAATGGGATGAAGAGGAAGAGAGATGGAAAGAGTGGGAAGGAGAGGAGGATAGGAAAGGGGAAAAGGGGGAGGGAAAAGAAAGAGAAGGGAAGGGAATGAGGAGGACAGGAGGATAAGCAGTAGGTAGAGGGAGTGATTAGAAGGAAGAGAGATGGAGATTTAATAATGGAGATTCTGTTATTTTGTTTGTTGTTTGTTTTGTTTTGAGTTTTCGCAGAGGAAAAGGGGAAACGAGAGGGAGAGAGAGAGAGGGAGGTAAAGAGAAGGAAGAGGAGGGAAGAAGACGATAAAAGAGAGATCAGAAGGGGACAAAGAGGAAGAAAGAGGGGCGGAGAGGATGAAAACGAAAGGAAGAGAGGAAAAGGGGAGTGGGATGGACGAGGGGGGTGGGGGAACTTAGAATGTTATGGTCGCAAAAGAGCCAGACCGGGATGAAGTATTATTTTGGTTGTAAAAGGTTCGGGAACGCTCCTTACAAAAGCGCCGTGTTATCCTTATTAAGGGAATAATAAACCAATCTATCTATTTATCTATCAATAACCAATTGTGTGACTATTGTGTTCATGTATGTTTCTTACTGGAAAACTCGTGTTTACGTTTTTTTTTTTTTTTTTTTCTGGAAAACTCGCAGTTTTTATTATTTTTACCTACGGATTTTCTCGAAATGTAATACATATCACGAATCAAAATTATAATAAAATGATTCTTAAAAAGCTCCATATATATGACGATGTATATTATTATCCTCCCAAGAAAATAATAAATTTCACTTTGAATCAGAATTTTCAAAACAAATATTTTTTAACGAAGAGAGATCGAACGAGGCAAAAATAGAATTGAACATGCTATATACTAATTAGAGTTGGCGAGGAAAATTATATTTATATACATTTTAGATTCAAACCGCGAGAAAGAGGGGGACACAAAGTGCAGAAAGTGCAAGGAAACGAAGAGCCGTTCTACTCTCGAAATTATCACAAGACATTTACGTTCGATCTGACAGACTGATTGCCGCGTCTAGCTGGCTCCGAGAGCGTTTTGCCGAAGAGGTGAGTCTCGTTGAGTCACGGTTAACCGGGTTAATCGTACGTTGTACGTTTTAATCAAAGTATCTACGATCCGCCGTATGTAAACGTCTAAAGGGTGCTCAGTAAAATCATGCCGATCAAGAACGTCTTTCGCTCAGGAATGAGAAAACTCGTCAAACGGTAGTCGTCCTTTGTTTCTTTTCGGTTAACGTCGTCATTTTTCCTGTCAAAATTTTCATATCCATTTTCGGCCTCAACAACGTTTCTTTCTCTCCTCGCGGAAAAATATGAAAAATTATTGAAAAATTATACAAAAAAGTATTGTCGCGAGTTCCTCGAGAAATGTCGTCATCAATATATTTGCGGCGCAGATTCGCGTCTCGAATAATAACACAATAGCGGAACTTCTATTTTAATCTCTCTTTGTATGATTGCTTGCAAGATAATTATTGATAAAATGAGCTTATGATCTTATTAGCTGAAGGCTCGGAGGAATTTTTCATTATTTCATTCCATTCCTTGGATATGTGGAATTTTGTAAATTAATATCCATTTTTATGTAAAATTTATACTACAAACTGTCTTTATGCGTAACACTTCGTATCTTGAAATTATGGAGTAACGTTTATACAAACCCAATTTTTTACACAAATATAGTGTTTCCCTATTGTAATTGTAATTTTTTTTTCTTTCCAGCACCAAAATGAGTATACCTGCAGCTAAAAAAAGTAAAGAGGATGCGAACAAAGAAGCCTACAGTATAGATGCCTCGAAGGAAGCGAGATCCATCTTAGAGAAGTTTTTGGGCGATGTGAGCAAATCGTCTGCAACTAAACAAATCATCATCGGTAGCACATCAGGATGGTATTGTATATTTTATATAATTATTATATGATTATTTATTCTCGAATGGTTAAAAGTTTGTTTGTCTAATAGTGCGAGATAATTTTTTGTACTAATCATAAATATTTTATTAATCAGGGTAACTGGACTCGTCACCATGAAGATTGGGAAGGTAGCAGCCTGTGCAGTTGGTGGTGGAATTATCATGTTGCAAATCGCTGCACATCAGGGTTATATTAAGATTAATTGGGACAAGATTACGAAAAAGGCTGAAAAAATAACGGATAAAGTGGAAGAAAAGATAACCGGCGAAGGGCCAAAATTCATGGATAAGGTAAATCCATGATATTAAGTTGTCACTCAATGTTCTATTGTTTTTCCTACTAGAGACTCTTTAAAAAAAAAAAGATTGACAACTCTTTTAACAGAGAGAATCAAAGTCAACGCGATGACTATTTCGATTGATAGTAATTACTTTAAATTATGTAATTTTACTTTTAAATTTTGACAAATCTCTCGCACCAATTTAATGACTTGTGAGTTCCAAGAAACATTTTGCATATGTTTCCCTGTATCTTTTTACAAGTATAGTGGTTTTGCTGCTTGCAGGTAGGGAAACTGTGGAGGAAGAACTCATTCATTGCGACAAGTTTTCTTGGTGGTTTCATTATTGGTCTATCTTGGTGAAGTAACAGTATGAACAGTAACTTTGAAGTTTTGTGCAAAAATGTAAACGGACATTTAGTATGTTGCCATTATCTATATTAATGTGTTTACAGTATAACACTACCTACTGTAATAATAACATACAATGTCACAATACCATGTCACTTTAAAACTTTAATATCTATATTAATGTCAATGGAAATCAATTTTGATGTCAATGACAATTATATAATATAGATATTATTATAATTTTTGTATAGTTGTCAATAAAAATGTATAAAATAAAACTATAAACTTACATAGAATGCAAAGATGTTATCGAAACTCCATTCCAACGTAATCCCGATTTACTGACGAAAGTTATCGCGTTCCAGGTCGAGAGGTACGTCGATAGAAAGCTGGACAAAGCCGAGCAATTGCTGAAACAAGGAGAGAAACGCACGCGGCGCTGGTACCACGCTTTCATCGGCGAAGACGATATCTTCGAACCGAAGGAGATCCACTTCTTTCTAGTTTCGTTCGTGGCGGGAGTCGCGCTTGGTATTGCCACTGCTAACTAGGTAGTAAATTGCTGCACTCTGAATGCAACCAAGAGAAAGATTTATGTTGCACACAAAAAAGATAACCGCTCCGTCGTCATCGTCGATCAAGACGACATCGTCGATAAGTACAATAGCACTATCGTAAACGAGGTGAGGAACAAGATCAATGAGCTAAAGAAATGGGTGGCGCGAACTACGCTTAATCCTAGATAAGTAGATTTATTTATTTTTTTTTTTTAGTCTGTTAATGCTAGCGATAAGTAAAATTCACTTGCGTACAGTAGAATTGCTTCCAACATTTTACACATAACTGTGTTTAAGATTCTCGTACAGATGAAAATGTATTGCAAAATATCTTCATCTGTGAACAAAATTAATAAGTATAAGTAAAGTGAATTTTACTCATCGCTATCAATAATCTCTCTAGAGTTAATACATGAAACAAATGAAAGTCACTAATAATTTTTTTGCATCTGAGATTATGAAAAGAATTAATTTCTTTAGAATAACATGACTTTGTTGTTGTTGAAATTTGATAGATACCGTTAATTATTTATTTCGTATATTTTACGAATTTGCAAAAATTGGAATATTTTTTACAAAAAGAAATTTAGAAATCTTGATAAATTTTACTGTTGTCATTCGCACACAGGGCATGTGCGAATACAAAAGTATAGATAATGTGTGCGTATAAAACAATAAAGAGATTTCTTGTTCGTTCAGAATGCAGCAAGAAACTAGTCATCTTAGGAGGCATGAACCTATTGTTAGTATAATATTATATACTACTTGTCTTACTATTGTAAAGAGGATCGCGACTTACTCTTTTTCCTGTTATTTATACACTTAATTCGTTAATCGATCTATATTTCCATCGCGTCGTTTATATATATATACTTTTTCTTATACAAATATCTTAGTACATATGTACCATCTCAAATAAAAATTATTTAACGATGTTTGCTGCAAGTTTAACAATATTCAGTCATTCATTTTACTAGTCATGTTTGTCATAGTAGTGATTTAGAGATAACAGTGTAATTTAATTCATCTATATATAAGAATTATTAAATTATTTGTAAATGTATATTGGTAATTTCTGCAAAAAGTATTGTGTTTAATATACTTAAAAGCCTTGTGCTTTAGCATTATTTAGCAGAATTAGAGATGATAAGAAGACTTTTTTGTACTAGAATCGATTTGAAAATTATTAATTTGATATAAAAATCATTGATAGATTAATATGATGGGATAAAGTGTAAATGGAAGAATAAATATATACATATTTTAAAACAATAAATTATATATATGTAGCAGTATAAAACATTGTCTCACAAGATGTCGAAATACTGTAAACGTATATCATACCTCAAAATCTTTTCAAACACTGCATTATTATAGTTCTGAGACGTTTACGGATCTTTTGATCACCATTGCAGAAAATATGCGTAGAGTTATCTCCAATCTGAATAAGAGTGTCCTCGTCTTGCTGCAAGCAAACACATAAATGTATTATTTTATTATTTAATTTTAAAATTTTGCTTTATATCAATTTTGCTTTTATATATATATATAATTTTACTTATATATTATTAAAAAGGTTGTCATTTTTGAAAAATTATTGAGATGTCGCATGAGCCGTACCAAATGAATACTCGTGGAGGTAGGACTGTGTTGTAACTTGGCACCTTGAATGCCCTCTTGATTGAGCTTCTGCAGTAACTCCTGCGGATCCAGACTCCCGTACTCGTGTTTCCGCTCCTTCAGCACTTCCTCCTTGACGGGCGCCGGCGAACCTGACGACATCTTCCTCTTTCCGCTCGATCTATCTTCTATACTCTGGAATTTAACATATTTTCAGAAACTTTGCTATCCTTCCTCGTGAAGGATTACAAATTATAAGGTCATATAGCGTGTTCCTCTTCTCAAATAAATCTCCGTTCGGGGGAAATATTCTGAAAGAACAGGGTGTCTACTCCCTGGAAAACCCGGGGATTGTCAGGGATTTTTTTTACCTTGAAAAATCCAAGAATTCTCATGGAATTTTATTGAGACTCAGGGAATTTCTGCAAAAATTGTCTTTGATAATTTTATTGATAATCTATGTTTAGTATCAAGGTCTTATGTAAGTTTCATAGAAAATTGTTCAATTTTTTAATATTTAAATAAATTAGTACTCCGTAAGACGTTTATAATTATTTTTTTTTTTATTTTATATTTTTGCATATATTTTTAGCGTTTAGATATAGTGATATATTGCATTTTGTTATTACTCAAATTAATTTTACGATTAATAAATCAATATTAAATGCTAGAAAAACTGCATTCTTGGTAACTTTTTTTGTAATCGTATGAATAAAAAACATTAGAATTTTTTAACAAGATTTGAGTAGATACTCTGAAGAAGCACTTTCCGCACAAAATTCTTGACTATAAAATTGATATATGTACATTTTTTTTATTCTATGTATATTGACAATTACCTTTATAGTGTACACGTTATCCTTGACTTCGAGCTCTCCGGTAACAGAAGCGAGACTCAAGCCGGGTCGCACTTCACTCGGTACGATGTTGCCAGCTAGTTCCGGCTCGATGAACACACGGCCCTTCTTTCGCTTTAACGGCAATTTTATCACCTCTCCGCGTTTAAACGTAATCAAGGGTTTTTCCTTGAATGGAGAGATAGTGCAAGTTAGTCCATACATTCGTATTTTATATACATAATGAATTATAATATAAATAAATGATAAATGATAAAACATGGACTGCGAAAGAACTCTTGTTACGTTAAATGGAAAATAATACCAACTCCAACGGACTCGATGACAAGATCCGTTCTATGCGGCGCCGTTGAAGGAGGCTGTGTGTAAACCTCTGGAATAACTAGATGTTCCGGCTTCAGATCCCGTATGAGTTTATTAGCCTGAGTAAAATTGAGGGAGGTGTCGATGGGGCAATGCACCGCTTTCATAGCCAATGGTTGGAACGGAGCGAGGGCGTCCAAATACGGGAAATCTGGCTCTGAGAAAATTCGATATTCGAGAAAAGACTATTAATATATATTATAAACAAATTTTATAAATAAGATAGCAATATACTATTGAAATAAATAAACGTGCAATCTCTTGCATTGAAATGAATAAATTAATATACAAGAGAGAGAGAGATATATTTAGAAAGTAACGCAACTCAAATCATGTATTATAAATTGAAATATTAGAAAGAAATGTTTAGAATCACCTACATTGTGCATATCCTGTACATTTTTATTCAGATAAAAGAAAAAAAAAATTGCTATATTACTTTCTGAGCAGCACATGCACAACTATATATGTATATCAGTATATATACCAGTGAAAATGACAGTGTGTAGGGGATTGTTACCCCACAACTGCACGAAATGCACGGCATCGCCGAATCGGAGACTGGGATGGCCGCAGAAAACGACGCAGGGTTGTCGATAGTCATTGCTAAATCCCTCGGCGTACGTGGACGTATAATGCTTCAATCGCGCATTCTTCACGAGGAAAGCGTGTGGGAACGGTTCCTCTGGAAGATAAACTTTGTTTTGCTTATTTGTCGACAGCCTAGAAGTAAAGGATAACAGTAAACGGAGTAAAAAAAGTTCATGGAGAGTGTATCAGGAATTCCTTTAGTATACTATAAGCAGCGTTATTTATCATACCATTCGGCCAGGATGTTCGAATAAGCCAAGGACGTCTCCGCCACCGGTGAGATGAAAAACAGAGGAACCTGCGTGAAGCCCGACTTGTCCAAGTGAGTGCTCAAGCATTCGAATAAATCATACACGACGCCAGAAGGGTAGCAAGGTATCAAAACGCATCCGCCGGCCCTGAGAGTTACAGCTGCAACATTTTTTCACAAGAGATAAAAAGTTATTTCAAGCCTATCTAATCCAGAATAATTAACAGAATAATATTCAACAGGGTGTCTATTCAAATCTTGTAAAAAAATTTCCTTATCTTCAGGAATTTTCGTATAAAATTTCATTTTTCAAGTAAAATAAGACAATTTGTAGATACAACTATTTAAAATAAGTTTCTTTATTATATGCGCTTTCTAATGGTTTCTATTCATACGATTACAAAGAAAATTACCAAGAATGTAATTTTTCTAGCATTTAATATTGATTTATTAGTCGTAAAATTAATTTGAACAATAACAAAGTGCAATATATCACTATATTTAAATGCCAAAGATATATGCAAAAATATAATATAAAAATATAAAATAAAAAATAATTTATTATAAACGCTTTAAGGAGTACTAATTTATTTAAATATTATTAAAAAGTTGAACAATTTTCTATGAAACATTACATAGAATTTTGATACTAAAAAGAGATCGTCAATAAAATTATCAGACACAATTTTTGAAAAAAAATTCCCTGAGTCTCAATAAAACTCCATGAGATTTCCCGGATTTTTCAAGGTCAAAAAAAATTCCTGACAATCCCCGGTTTTTCCAGGGAGTAGACACCCTGTTAATAACAATAAAATCGTGGCGAGGAAGATTACTTCTTCGCAAATCCATACAAGTAAAAAAAAAAAGATAAAATTTCTTTTCATTGTCCGTGCAATTTTCAAAAAACATTAATTTTGAATAGTATCGAAAGTATCGAGGAATATTTCCATATGTACGATTTACAACATACCGCGATTAAACTTACCCACAGTCATACACAATTCTCCGAGCATTGTGTCAGGATTAGCAGTCGGTGTTTGCGTTAAGCCTGTCAGTATCAACATATTGGCGTGTTTTAACGTGGCTTGTTCCATGGGTCTCGGATGAGTGGTCAACGTGGACGAACCGCTGACGAAGGCAACCTTCTCATGATCGGAGGATATCAGCCAGTTGCTGCTACCTAAGCAGTAGCCCGAGCTGATTGGCGTAACCGTTAGAGCGCCGTATATATTCTGCAGGTAAATCAAATGTAACTAGGAGATCAAATGTAACTCTGCGAGTTAAAATAACTTCTCATGTTGAAAAATATGAAAAGCATTATTATACATTTTAAATCGGATATTTTCTTATTTCCAGGAATTCATCTGGGAATCGTTTATACAAAAAAAAAAAAAAAAAAAAAAAAAACATTTCATACATCTGATATATGTATCTTAATTATCGCAATTTTTGCGCAACGTACCAGCTTTTGATCATATCCGACCATCTGGATGTTCGATAGTGCAGAGTTCACGGCCGATGTTGAATAGATATGCCTCCAAGATTTCGGTTTAATAACATCCGCCAATGGTGGTGGCAACATATGCAACATTTCCTTCCAATGTTTGGCCATTGTCGCCTTTGGGGTCTGCTCGATAAATTCCACCAGTTCTTCCATGAAAAATCGTCCGATTTGCAACGTCGGCTCGGTGGCATATATTATACCTTTGAATCATTATAATTTTCATAATTCCAGATTATAATTTTATATATATATTCCTTTTTGTGCTTAAAATATGTACCTTTGAAACCTGTGCCCTCCGTTATAAACGGCAGTGCAAGCATACAGGTGTAGTTGGATATTAAAATAGCATCAATCTCTGAGAAGTCGATTATTTTCTCCAGAGGAGGAGAGAATTCTGGAACCGAATCCACAAACACTCTACCGCAACATTCTTTTAGTTCCTTAAAATAGATATAAGTAGATTAAAATTATTTTTTAAATTATTTTGATTTTTAGAATTACTATTTAAAGTAATTTGAAAAGTCAATTTTCCAAAAGTATATCGCAAACACCAAATAGTTTCCTCTGACTGAATACTAACTCCTTCGACTTGCCAATCTTGCTGATTGTCACGTGGGAGCCATGTTGGCAAGGAATTAAATTTGCTACTAGGAACCATTGGCAAGGGCATGAAATGCAAAATGGATTGCATATTTAAACCGCAATCCAACATCATCGTAATCCCCTTGAAGCTTAAAACCAGGCATGGCTTTGTTGGCTCGCTTGATAGGCAATACTAAAAATTAAAGTCACACTATATAATTAATCTTATAAATAAAATATCAACTTAGATTACTGCAAATAGTATTAAATTAACATCACTATCTGTTTGGACAGCTTTTTATCTCAATTTTTTCGCACAATATTTTTCTCAGAAAAAATTTACACGCATGGAGATTATATTTCGAAATAGCTAATCACATAATTATATAGGTGCATTTATTGCACAATTAAAGCGATTAAGATAAACTAATTTTATCTTTAATCGCGTGCTAATAAGTTGCACGTGAAAATGTCATTTGTTGATTTCTTTATTTGCATATTTGAGGTTATATTTATATACTTTAAGGTTATATCGCGAATTTTGAAAACGCGCTTACTGCTCCTTTCTTTTTTCTTTAATGGATTTTTAGGAGCAAAGTATCATATTTTACTGCGTAATTAAAGCGAACATAATTACCAGTTTCATCACGAATTATTTGTTTACGGTTCACAAAGGATCATCCGACACGTTGATAATACGATAAAAGATGGACAGAAGAGCAATTCTTCTAAAGCTAATCTTTTTTTGACAACTTTTTGTTTCTTCTAATTCATAGATTTTTGTCTTGAATTGATTTTTATTCAATTTTTGTGACCGGTCTTAAGATCCTTGCACAATGTCAGGCAACAGGCTTTTTCTTCTTCTTCGCTTTGCAGACAATGGCTGTGTTTTGCCGAACCTCCGCTAGCTAAGCAGTCGCTCGTTTGGTAGCGGTTTCGATTGCAGCGCTGCTTAGTGCTATTGAGGTATTGGCTGTTGAGGTTACTGCTAACTATTCAGCGCTTCTGTCCAGCCAAATATTTGTGTAGCAAGCGCTCGCCGCTTACGTGCGCTTAGCTTAGCGGAGGTTCGGCAAAACACAGCCTATGGCTGCGTTCAGCAGACTCAACAGTTGGGCAACATTATTAGATTTTCCGCTGACATTCAACGCTAATTTGCTGGTTCTGAAAGTAGAAACCAATCACGTTCGATTGCTACCTAGCGGTTTTGCTTGCTGAACGCACCCAATATTCTTATATTCTTATATTCTTAAGGTACAATTTCATGCAGCGAAGCTTCGCTGGCGAAGTTCCCCCACTCTGCCGAAAATGAAGCCAGCGAAGGAATGCTCATAGTTCGATACTACCCAACATTAGCGAAGCTTCGCTGGCGAAATCCCCCACTCCGCCGAAAATACACGTAGTCAGCGAAGGAAGCTCATAGTTCGACCTATTCAACTATCAGCGAAGAATAAGAAAAAATAAGTATAAGAAAAAATAAGTATAAGAAAGAATAAGTATAAGAAAGAATAAGTATAAGTAATAAGTATAAGTATAAGAAAGAATAAGTATTAGTATAAGAATTAGTTTATGAATAAGTATTATACTTTTAATATAACATTTTTATAAATATCCATTCAGTCTAAAGTAAAAAGATATACAATAAATTAGCTCTGTGTAATATATACGAGAGAGGTGAGTAAATTAATTATAACGAGCATTTCGTGTAAATTTACATAAAATGATATGATCTGTGAGAACTAAACTTAAATCATGTGGAATAATAAACGGAAAATGAAATGCAAGAGCACGGTGTAATGACTTTTCAAAAAGTTTTTTTTATTCGTTTTTATATAAACGGTTTATTATAAATTATTATTAACTTGGACGATCATATTGCCATGGCACTGCTCCCTCATTATTAAAATAGCGACAAAATTCATTGCGAATGTTTATGCATTGTCGGGCACTCATGTTAGAACTACAATTTGTAATTTCCTTGAACGCGCAGCCATTTTCCATGATGCATCGCCAAGATCCTGCTTTAAAGCCACTTGGATTGCGTGGATCGTCGGAGTCGACCATATCGATAGGTACGTATTCGTTTGCATCAATGTCGCTTTTTCGAAGCCAATTGTGCACGCACACAGTTGCCTGAACCATTCTCACGGCACTTTTAGGACTGGCGACAATTGGCTTTCTATATATTCGCCACTGACTGGCAAGTATACCAAAGGTGTTTTCTATTAATCGTCTCGCTCGACTTAAACGATAATTAAACACTTCTTGTTCCGGTGTCAATCCTCTACCCGGGTACGGACGAAGCAAATATGGCTTCAAAGGGAAGGCTTCGTCTCCCACAAGACAGTACGGTAAAACAGGACTATCTGAAATAGCAGTTGGCTGCGGAACATTCATGTGACCATTGTCAAAGGCTTTTCCTATAGCACTGTCTTTAAAGATGCCACCATCGCTGCGTCGTCCGTATGCTCCGATGTCCACAAAACGGATGATGTAATTCGCATCGCAGATGGCCATCAAGACTATACTGTGGCTATGTTTATAATTGTAATATGTTGATTCGGCATTATTGGGACACTAAAACAGAAAATTTTCATTTCATTTGCTTTGTAGAGAATAGGGTTCGATTGTGTATCATGCAATGTAATAACAATTACAAAAATGAGCAAATTTACTAAAGCATGATCTAATTGATTAATAATTTAATAAATTTGCTCATATTTATAATTTCTACTACATTGCATACATAATCGATGCCCAGGACACTATATGTACATTTTGTATTGATAATCAATGTATGTACGTACTTGGATGACAACATGCTTGCCATCGATAGCTCCAATGCAGTGCGAGAAATTCCATTTATCGAACCCATTGGCTATATCTATCCAATCTTTTTCCTCAAGTCGGCCAGGTAGAACCAAAGAACGCAAACTGTCCCAAATTACTGCGCACGTTTCTTGAATAATGTTGCTAGTCGTTACTCCCACAAGATACTGATATGACATCGATGTCATGGAATCACCAGATGCCAGATATCTACAATATTTTATAAATCGAGTATAAAATACTAATAAAATACTAATAAATAAATTCAAGCAAACCTCAATGTCAGTGCTAAGCATTTGGCTGGGGAGATGGATTCCCGAACAACATCCTGCTTCTGTAGATTTGCGCCGACAATTTCTAATAATTTCTCCAACTGAGTTGCACTCATTCGAAAGTAATTATGAAAACGAAGGTCTTCTAATTTTAATTCCGGGATTGATGCAAAATAAAAACTTTTTTCTTTGCGACTTTCGAAAATGGGTGCTACCCAATACTTTTTCTTCGTATATTTTCGTTTTTTATTTTCCATATGATGTATCACAGCAGCTATTGCGGCTACACGTCGTCTTTTAATCGTTTGTTCTGCTATTACTGCAATTAAACATTTTAACTGTTCCACGTATTGGCTGCTATCCATCTTTTGGCCTTAACAACACTTCGCGGGGTTTTTAAGATTATTTCACCGGGTGGTGAAGTTACGCCTTCAACCTCTTATAGAAATTATATGACGTCTCAATAAATCTTAATCTTAAAACTCGTAAGAACGTAGCGAAAACACGTTCGCCCTTGTCCTAGAACAAACTCAATATAAACAACGCAATAAAATCTAGGTTAGTTAGCTTCGCTGCCTTCGCTGGCGAAGCTTCGCTCCATGAAAAGGTAAGAAGGCCTAGCGAAGAGCGTTTGAATGCTGGTTTCGTTTTCGGCAGAGTGGGGGAACTTCGCCAGCGAGAAGACTTAGCGAAGAGTGTTCCTTCGCTGACTTCGTTTTTGGCAGAGTGGGGGAACTTCGCCAGCGAAGGCAGCGAAGGCAGCGAAGGCAGCTTCGCTGCACGAAATTGTACCTGTATGCATATGCTTATGCGCCTATGCAAGTTTGTATGCTCCCCGCTTAAGACTTAGGCCGAAATCACACGGTGCGTAATAGGACTGCGGAATAAAGAGTGCGTCATTGAAGCAACCAATCAGCGCTATTCTGCAATCCATATCCTGCGGAATAGAAAGTATCATTGCGTCCTGTTGTGTCCTAGTCGTATTTGAGGTTAAAGTAAACGGCGTAGAGTAACGAGTAACCTAAGTAACCTAAGTAACACAACTATAAGAAGGAATCGATTCTCTAATATTTGTTTCTTTTTCAATTCTAGGGCCTACTATTAAAAGAAGATGCTCGAAGGTGTTAACATCCATTCTTAAATAATTAAAATAGAACGAATGATCAGTTTCCCTCAGCATAGTAATTAAATTGTCGCTATCACCTTGGCGAAACCGCTGCTCTGCTGAATAAATGAGCCTGACCCATACACTTCTTTTGTGCGAATTTTTTTCTGATAAGGCAACATAAATTGAATATAACTTGATTAAAGTTAACCTCACTTTCTCCTTTTTATACTGCATCATTGGAGTTTTCAAGTATATCTTTATTAGGTGTTTAATAACTTCAGTCACCATCATTAATTTGTTATCCATAATAATTATAATACTTGTAAACTTTTGCTTGAAAACTAATAAAATCAATTAAAGTGTGCAATAAGCATCAAGAAATGTTATAGAAACAATGACGCATTACGCATAATTTTGTGTGCCCTGTGCACATGATACGGAAAAATGACCAAAAATGCGTCATAGGATTCAAAAACAATTTTTGTAATAATATAATTTTAAATTAAATTTATTCAATATTGTATATATTGAATAATATTTATTTCAATATTTTAAATAGTATACTTGAATAAAATTAGTAAATATTACTGTTTCGGTGAAATACTTATTTTTTTAATTATGTATTTCTTTCCCGGAACGCGTCATTTTCATGTCTATCACGCACCGTGTGCACAGGGCACGGAAAAACATGCGGGATAGAAAAATGCGGAATAGCGCTGATTGGTTGCTTAAATGACGCACTCTCTATTCCGCATTTCTATTACGCACCGTGTGATTTCGGCCTAAGTTAGGGAAAGACCACGAGGTTAGCTAGTGAGAATCCAACAGGTCTGTTGTTCAGGATGGGAGGGAAAAATGTGGTGAATGCGTACAGGTACGGGTAGCGTAAAGCGGGCAGCACACAAACTTGCATAGGCGCACAAGCGTAAGTTAAACCAATGTGATTGGTCTATAAACGTATGCATAAGAAATTCAACCAATCGAATTTCTTATGCATATGCTTATTCGCCTATGCAAATTTGTGTGCTCCCCGCCTTTCAGTAAGGAAATAGCCTTACAACTTACAATAGGAACGAGGAACAGAAATAAGGAATAAGAAATTATCGCTTCCGGTCACAGCTTCCGGTGCACTAATGACACGCAGCGACAAGAACCAACCTATCAGAACTTTCGAATTTTGTCGGCTGCTTTCTGATGTCAACAGCTGATTCAAGTAAACATAACCAAAAAGTGTCAAATTAACATATTTCCAAATTCTTCTGTATTTATTCTTGCTGCGAATTAAATATTAATGTGTTTTAAGGCTGTCGTTGAACAGAGTAAGTAAAATATATACATATATATAAAATTCGGTATTATACAGGGTGTCCCATTTTAAAAGTTCCACCCTCATAACTTTTCAGGATCAACGTTTGATGGAAAACGACTCGGATAAAAGTTGTAGGGAACAAAGGGGGCTATCTAATAGTAACCTTGGATTCGACATTAAAGGTCATTTTCAAGGTCATTTGAAGGTCAACTTCCGTTTTTTTTAATGGAACCCCCTATTTTTCATTACATATTCTTATAGCTTACCTCGAGAGCTTTCCAAAACACTATAATTAAGTTATTTTTCATTAAGTTCTTTTCGAGTTATAAGGCTTGAAGTTTACAGTATTTTGACATAAAATACAAAATATCGTATAAAACATTCAGTTTTCGGTAATCTTACCTTAATACTTTTATGCATAGAATAATAAGACCAATCAATTGGTGTAAAGAAAACACATAATTGCTTTCAAAAAAAGTATGCAGTTGCATGTTGCAAATTACATACTTTTTCTTAATAGCAACTATGTGTTTTTTTACACCAATTGATTGGTCTTATTATTCTATGCATAAAAGTATTAGGGTAAGATTACCAAAAACTGAATGTTTTACACGATATTTTGTATTTTATGTCAAAATACTGTAAATTTCAAGCCTTATAAGTCGAAAAGTATTTAATGAAAAATAACTTAATTATAGTGTTTTGGAAAGCTCTCGAGGTAAGCTACAAGAATATGTAATGAAAAATAGGGGGTTCCACTTAAAAAACGGAAGTTGACCTTCAAATGACCTTGAAAATGACCTTTAATGTCAAATCCAAGGTCACTATTAGATAGGCCTTGTTCCCAACAACTTTTATCCGAGTCGTTTTCCTTCAAACGTTGATCCTGAAAAGTTATGAGGGTGGAACTTTTAAAATGGGACACCCTGTATATATTGTGACGTGACGCCTTTTTTGCGCCGTCACAAGGGTTACGGCCCGATCGGGGGGGGGGGAACGATTCCGGGGTTGCTCCTCGGGACTGAGAGGGAGCGACCTCGAATTCGATAATAATTACCGCAGTTCCCGCTACTGTATTAAAAGCGAGTCGCAGGACTGCCTGAGTGGTCGACAACCATCTTGTAACGCGAGATACCAAGGACGCGGAGCATCCAGGCGACAGAAAAGGACCGGAGGAAACCGCGAATCAGACTCTCCGAGGATACTCAGGTCAGGTACCGAACCCCGCCGATTCTGCATTTCTCCTTGCCTCCGTTTGTGTATACTGCATATCTTTTTAGAAAACCGCAGCAACGGAAAAAACTACCGGAGGTTTCTCCCCCCCCCCCCGCAGGCTGCCGGATGAGTGGAGAACCCCGCGATTGCCGCTACTATTTTCGGGAAGGATTGGAATACGGCCTGGCCAGCCTGCCACATCCGACCCCTGAAATACCACTACGGGCGCTACACAGCCACCCGAGAATCAACATGTCAGCACGTGCAGGAGGAGATCCCGTGGGTTACCGCTAGCGAGCTAGGAGGGGAGAGGAGAATCGATAGGCGGATCGAAGCCACCCCACAGCAGCGAACATCGACAGGATGCGCGGAAGATCGGCGCGGGAATCGAGGGACCTGAGAACTCTCTCGGAGAGAGTTACTGTTCGGTCCGCCGCTACCGTGTGAGGAACGCCGGAATCGAGTGCACCAGGAAGACAGCCGTGAGCGACCGTTATTGTAAGCCGCCACTCAGGTAGCCGTTAAGTGTTGCGATCTGGCTGAGCTGATACCGCGCCGCGATTCTGAGAATCCACCGTTACCGTAAGTGACATACCGTAGATTACCGATGCCGATTGGGAAGCAACAGCTCCGAGAATAATTACCGCGAGATCGGCTCACGCCAGATTGCCGCGAGTGTATCCCTCTCGGAGAGGCCGCCGCCGACAGTCGTAGTTAAGTGTAAATTCGTTCCATGTACCGAGATAATCGTCGTATCGTAACGCTAGAAGGAACTTATTGCACCGTTCTCGTACCGTAAACTTACTGGGTGTCTGATTCGAGAATATCGCGTCGTGAGATACCGGAATTTGCGTGGTGTCGCGAGTTACCGTTACCGTGGGCTCAAAAGGAACTCCGCGAGAGTCGAGAGAGAGTCACGCTCTCCGCGAGTTACCGTTACCGTGGGCTCAAAAGGAACTCCGCGAGAGTCGAGAGAGAGTCACGAAATTACCGCGCGATAGACCGATAGCTCTCGCATGAGGACTACTCGTTATATTGTAAGCTATCGATTCACGTATCGAAACTATTACCGTAATACCGAAAGAGACCGTAAAATCAATGTCAGGGTGAAGAATTATCGTGTCTCGAATATTCCCGAAATTATACCGCCTCCCGTTATAGTTGACTCCTATTGTTCCGCGCTCGCGCCGCATTCCAGTCGATCACGTGATCGCCGCGTGTCGAGAAGGAATCCGACCGTCTTTGTATCGCGAACTTCCCGGTGATCGAATATCGCCGTTACGATTAGGCTCGATCCACAGGGCATTATCGAATATTAATTTCGTGAAGATCGTTATTACATAGCGTATATTTTCGCACGATACCGTCGTAAGTAAATTGGTATTATCGTGTGTAGAGCGCCCGGGAGAAAATACCCGACGCGACAGTATATTAATATTGTAATCCATTTCCAACACCATTTATGTAACATATTATTTCTCGATTGTATTCGTCCACGTTATACCTCAGTGTTAAATATATCATTGTTAAATGACTAATTTTGTGCATTTTCTTTGTATGAGATCTCCTCTCCAGAACCAGACCAATTAATTGAACCACGCCCCTCTGCCATACTGAGCAGGGCGTAGCCGGAAATAACGTTGTTTTCCCGTATTACCGATACCGCGGCGCGAACAATCGCGCCTGGCGCCCAATACCGTAATACAATCTCTTTTCAGTCTTATCGAGCTACCGTTGCGTACCGTCACTGATACCGGCCGACGTAAAGATATCCAAAATTGGAGTCGGCAAGACTCAGATACCGTTTGCCGCTTTCCACCCTCGGGATCGGCGTCCCGAGGCGGGTTAAGACGTCGCAATATATATATTATATATGTATATTATATTATGTATTATTTCTTATTATATATTATATATTCTTTTTCTTTTTTTTCCATGTCTATTCACGGTTTCCGGTATGTTGGAATTTTTCCTATTCCCTGTGTTTCCTGTTCTTACTACCTGTTGCCTGGCATTGTGCAAGATACAAGGGCCTTTATACTTTTCAATATTTCATAAAAGATGCTCGAAGTTGTCGTTCTGTTCGATGGATATTCTACGGAATTGCCCAACGGAAGAATGGACGCAAATTGCACTTGTACGCTGATAAAAGGCACCAAATTAATCATCGTTGATACCATGACAGCTTGGGACCGTGAAAAAATAGTGCAAGGTATGAAAGCTATAAAAATGCATTAAAGTTGCTTAATACAACTTTGTTACTTACATTATAATTAATTTTTTGTATAATTTTTATATAATTATATTTTTTATATTATTTATTATATTATTGCGAATATACATGTGAATGTTATCATTTTTAGCCCTCGCACAGCACAATATTGAGCCAGAGAACATCGATTATATTGTATGCACTCACAGCCATGCGGATCATATAGGGAATAACAATTTATTCACAAACGCAACACATATTGTGGGCTTGTCAGTTCAGCAAGGTACTATATTCTATGAGGATCCGCGAATTCCGAACGGTTGGTTTATTAAAACTTATGTAATGATATTGAATATATGATTGTCACTGAACAAAAACTTCATTTCTTTAAAATAATTGCATTTTTTAGAAGGTTACGAGCTCTGTCCAGGCGTTAAAGTTATAGCCACACCAGGACATACAGCTGAGGATGTCACTGTTCTGGTGGATACGATGAAGGATGGGAAGAAGACGCTTCTCGCTGTTACAGGTATTTATAAATTTCTATTAGATTAGGATTTTGAAGATTATATCAATGTATTTTTAGCAAAACATTAATGTATTAATTTGATCAGTTTTTTTTTTTAATTATAATTGTATATTTATATTATTTTACATAAATATTCTTAATTTTACAGGAGATTTGTTTGAAAATGTGAATGATATTCTGGTACCGTCCATCTGGAAATCAGTAGGCAGGCCGGAACTTGTAAAGACTCAATCTGTTATGCGTTCTCGTATAGTAAATCTTGTGGATTTTATAATACCTGGACATGGTTCAATGTTCCGTGTTACGCACACGTTGAGGGAGCTCGTCAACGACCAGGTATTAGAATAAGATTGCAAATCGTCATTGATATCTTAATTGGTACGATTATTAACAAATGTCAGTCCGATAAATTTGTTATATATTTTTACAAATACTTTATTAAACATTGCAAAGTGTCGTACATGGTATCACAACGTTATTATACTCATTGTATGTATGCACATTGCGATTATTACACATTACACCGGATTCACAAACATATATGTTTATACATAGGAGCGATATCACCTTACATTGCGATTTTGCTCGCCACATCGACGCAAATCAATATTATAACTTGTCTTGAAACAATCTTTTCCACGAGAAACACACGTTTATTTTTCAAAGAATTTATTCGTGAATCGATACATGCTCTTAGCAAATACAACGCTATTCAGACATCCTTCCGTTCTAAGGATTCGCTTTCCTAATATCTACATTCTACGTTCGCAAAACAATTCTATCAAATCTTCACAGCCAACGACTAAATTAAGAATCCTCTCTCACATCTTTCGCATCCTTATCTAAGAATTATCTTATAATTGGTAGAGAAGAGTTCTTTTTTTTGGGAGGAATATGACATTTATAGTTTTATATCACGATCGGAATTCGTAACGACGTCAGGAAGCCGATAAATATGTCTTCGAAAGAAAGCGAATGACAAAAATCTTTCTAAACAAACGTGCCTTGTAAAATCATGTAACTTTAAGAAAACGTGCGATTTACACCGAGACTTCCGATCGTTCTTCGCTGCAGCTTTAATTATTAAATTACGATGTTAAAAGCGAAGAGGTCGTATTGCAATCTTTTTTTTTTCTCTCGGGCATAGGTTGAAGCAGATTAGTGATTTTTTCCATCGTACAGATATAGCAAAGAAGGAAAAAATCGTACGATTTTTCACTCGTTACATTCCGACATGACTGATATGGGATGCTAGTAGCAATCCTAAAGTATTACAATGTAAACGATGTAAAATCGAGTGCCCCGCACTCTACGAATAGTAAGCTAAGAATACTTTGTACGGAACGGCAAAGTCAATTCGCCGCGATTGTTTTAAATATCCTAAAAATTAAGTAGTTTCTACGAGACCGAGAAAGATCCGTTTATGCTCGCGTAAACCTTCTTCTTCTTCTTACTCATCGGTAAATTAATTTGCGGGATACAACAGAATTGTGATCTATAAACAAATCTACGTAATCGTATTCAAGTTTAGGGGAGTTTATACACAATTCTTATATTACGTATGTCTCTCTCCTTCTCTCTCTAACAAGCTAACTCAACTTTCATCGAATTCTATCGTTTTCCTTAGATCGTTATATTCGATGCGTATCGACTTTCGCGCTACATCTTTACTTCATCGACGTATTAACAATTTTTTTATATTATACATGTATATATAACATTATATATATTATAAATGTTTATATATATAATATATATTAAACGTATGTTATTTATATATATTATTATTTTATTTATATATATATATATGTATAAATATTATATATAATATATATAAATGTTATACAGGGTGTCCGATAATTATTGACACAGCCGAAGTGTGAAGGTAGATTGGTTCAATCTGAAAAGAAAAGTCCTGTACCATTTTGCTAAATTCGCAATAGTTATTGCGTTATTAATTAAAATATCTGAGCTAATGAACGCGTGGAAAGCGGTAGGCCGGAATCAGTAGGCATGTAAGATGGCTTATTTGTTTACATCTCTTAGCAACAAATATCACACGTCGCTCGCCACTCGCTGCGTGACTCCACCTCTCGCTCAGATGATGCTTCCGTTCCTAAGAGACGTAGACAAGTAAGCTATTTTACATGCCTACCGATTCCGGCCTACCGCTTTCCACGCGCTCATTAGCTCAGATATTTTAATTAATAACGCAATAACTATTGCGAATTTAGCAAAATGGTATAGGACTTTTTTACTCATCTCGATCCATTCTACCTTCTCACAAGCGTTGGCACGGGTGTTTTGGGACACCCTGTATATATATATATATAACAGAAATCTTTCCCGATAAAAAGTTGTACTGATATTTTTTTTATTTCGACAAATTATATTAAAAATCGCAGGAAGCACGACTAGCTCCACAAAAGCCCACAAACCCTAAATATGAGCTGCTCCGACATGTACATACAATCATGATGCTTGCGTTTAACGCAAACTTTCTTCGATCAATACATTCATCAATTGCGATCACTTAAAGAAGGGCTCAAAATCAGCAGCAGGTTGTGACATTAGAATATCGATCGATCCTGATTTTTTACAATCAATGTATTAACGCATTTTGTTACATTTTGGCTAGATGGAGAATTTTTTTCGAAACAACTACAGTTTAATTCTAATCTACAATTTATATATAAATTTATTTATTTATATATATATTTTATTTATTTTATATATTTTATATATTATATATTTTATATATTTAATATATATTTATATATTTTATTTAATTTATTTATATTATTTTATATATTATTTATATATAAATGTATAATATAAACGTATAATATAATTTTATTAAAAAAAGAACTGTCTTATAACATTTGCGTATATCATAAATTCTAAAATCATCGTGCGGCTGATTCAGATCACCGGACGCGACTCGAGCTGATCGAGCGAATGAGGTAAAAACGAAATAATCAAGCGGCTTGGCTAAAGGGAGATTTTACAAGTGTCTGCCGACCAGACCTGGCAGGGCGACTCGTGTGTGCAGCGGTAGTGGTCCCGGATTAACTTCTCCCGTCATCATCATCACAGTCCCCAGCTGTCCCACAAAGTATTAAACAACACAATCAAGAATCGGTTCCAAGAATCATCTCGCGCATCGTTCGACATCGACTCATCATGTATGTAACTTTTGTATTGCGTTTTATACACACGCACAAACATACTCATACGAGCCGATATTATTTACAGAGGACAAAGCGGTTCGGCGATTGTGTGCCATCAGGATATAGCTACTATTAAGTCTATCTCTCGAATCAAGTTGACTTCGAGGAATCTAATTTGAGACCAACAAAGTAAATCGAAAGATCAAAACATCTCGATTCTGATGTTCGATCTTTAAACGATTTCAATTTTCATCTTCTATTTCTTAACTTTCTTCTCTTCTCACTTTCTCATAGTTTGTAGTCGTATATATAGTACCGTGTCATTTGAGAAAATGCCGTTTTAAACAAATAAAATGACAACAATCGACCAACCATCGAGGATCGTGCTTTCATCGCCTAAAGTATTACGCCTAAAAACTAAAAACATTGCATGTTTGTGTGGCATCGACTCTTCTCTATCTAAAAATATATAAGTAATGTAACAATTACGTACAAACATAAGTGTGTGTAATATCACCACCACGTATATCTTAATAAAAACGTGTACGTCAAAGAAATTAAGTGTCTAAATAAATCTAGACCTCGATAAAGTTGAAAAACTAATAACGACTCAGAGGATATATCTCTTACAAGTAACGCTTAATCATTTAATACTTCAGCATATGTAGATGTGTGTAGACAGAGCACCGAGAAAACAGATACATATATACGCATGCATATATAATATCGGGAAGATCGGTATAAAATAATAAATCTTAAAAGAAAAAAACCATGTTCACAACTGCGATCTACGTGCAGAGCCCCTTACACTCGTCTGTGAAAATAAATAATATAAAAGTATACGACACTATAAAGAAAAAAATAACGAAAGATAATTAAGGTACGTGTAAAGTAGTATACATTGCGTCACATGCAGATATTAGATGGATAAGTATTTAGCCGGCTGCGCGCGATTGCGAGATAATTATAATGCCAGAGATTTTTCTGCCAAGATTGGATGCAAAAAAAAGAACGCTCAAAAGGCACACAGTGGATAAAAAAAGTATCTGAACATTTTCCTTGCGCAAAGGAAAAAAAAGATGTACCGTTTTTTTAAGGATGGGATCAAGCTCAATATGTACTTAAAAATCCGAGTCGAAATCCAATGATCAAGTTTCATTTTCTAGAATTCGAATAATACTCATAAATAATATTTCAATTATATAAACATAATTAATATATTTCTATAATTATTTAAATATAAATATAATTAATATATTTCTATAATATATTTCTATATTTCTATTGAATATATTTTTATTTATAATAAATAAATATAATTAATATATTAATATATTATATAAATATAATTAATATATTAATATATATAAATATAATTAATATATTAATTTATATAAATATAATTAAATAATATTTCATATTTCAAATAATATTGTACTTTCGAAGTAATCGAATCTATATAGAACAGTTTTATTCGAATTTTAGATTGAGTATCTATTCGAACCTACTTGTAAGGTACTTAATCCCATCGCTAACTGTTTTATTCCATCTAATTTTATGTGCGAACGATCTACTCTGTTAGAAATGACTACTCTGTGTAATCCACTTGTCTTATCCACTGTATCGGCTTACAAATAATTATATCGTTACATCCAGAGCATGAGTGAGTCTCGCACAGAGGAAGGATTTAAAGATCACAGCAGCAACAGAGCTCCTAATCCCTCACGACTCTTTTCTTCAAGGTCTCTCCGTAATTGCCAAGTCGCTACAATTCTCGCGCGATTAGAATTAAGGAACGCTGAAAATTATGTTTAATGCTCGATCGTTTTCGTCGAGTGTTTTCGCGAAAAGTTTGGCAAAGGTTTATTGGTATCTGAGAAAAAAAAAACAAAATAAAAAAAGATGGCATCGGAGAATAATCTCCGCTCTTAAAATCGCTCCTCGCTAATTACGCTAATTTTCCTCGGGGAAAATATCGCATCACGTGCGATTATTTTATATACCTAATCCGCAATTATCCGAAAGAGGGAAGAATTCGTCTTTTGCCATCAGCATCGTTTTTTTCCGGCTACAACGTTCGTAACGGGATGAATCCCTCCATTCCGATGATTCTGGGGTCTTCGTCATCGGAATCGAAATCATCATCGTCATCACCACCGTCGTCGTTTCTCTCTCTCTAGAAAAACCGGTTAAGAAAACGTGCGGTCACAAACGTGCGGCTCCGCCAAATGTCTCTGACTGAATTATATAAATTTCTCGCCGAAGGGAAAAATATATGTGATACGATATATGCGCAAAGATAGATTCCGGAAGTTTTTTCCTCTTCTTTTCTTTTTACGCGCGAATACATTAAACATAATTTTCGAATCGACTTTACAAGCAAAGTTACCCGTATATACGTATTACATAATTATTGTACAAATTATTATACAAATGTCTATGCGATTTTACTTTTTATCGCTATTATATCGTTTATATCCGTTCATTAATTTTCTCTCTGTCGTATATAGGCAATCTCACTGACTAGAATAGTTGAATCTGCTGCATATAACTGTAAAATCATCACGACAGGAAAGGATACGCAGTTTCGTGCCCTATTTCGTACGCAACGATAATCGCTTCATTGTTTGTCAATTTACACGCAAGTAACTTAGCAACTAAATTATATATGTAAAGAGCACAGAGCGGGGAGAAGTCAGTTTGCGTTAACTCTCCGACAGCGAACGGTGTAATAGCCGCATTTAATTTTAAGCCTTCAGACATGTCCTTTATACATAAATTTTTATAATGGATTTTATTGTATTCTTAAATATTTATCTCTCTTTAAAAAAAAATACTACTTGTATATGATGATCAGAAGGAAAAGAAAAATATCTTCGAAATAAAAATTATTGATACTGTACAATGCATGAAATATTCGATTATCGCACGAATTTTATGAAACATTCCTAAGATGAGTGATCCGTTCACTGGCGAAGAGTTAATAAACAGCGAGGCATATATACATTCCTCTTATTCTTAGGCAAGCGGGTTGGTTAAAAATCCACGGTGTATTTACAATCTTTGTCGTTTTTTTTCCCAAAAAATTGAGGCGTCGGGTGCGATAGTAGCGTAAAACTTAAGATTTGAATATTTATTCACGGCATATTATATTATATATTATTTTATATATATTTATATTTAAATATATTTTATATTTAAATATTTTTTTTATTTAATATTTAAATATATTATTTATGTTTAAATATATATAAAAAATATATAAAAATATAATATATATAATTATATACAAAAATATATAAATTTTATATATATTATATGTTCACAAATTTGTGGATAATCATTACTTCAAGTTATTATTTTAATTTTATTCTATGTTGTGGAGAATCGTTTACTTTTAAACTCATTTTTTAAAATATCATTTCCTTACTTACGCTATTATTGTACCCGAGTCCTCGATTGCTTGTCACAAAGAGACTATTTCGGAAAAATCGGGAACAAGAGAAGTTACATCGCCCAGATAAAATTAATCTTACATGCAAGAGAGACATTCAAGCTGATGTTTTATATGAAAGAACGAAAGAAAGAGAAATGAATGGTGATTAATGTCAAATAACGTTCGATAAATGATTATCGCGTGATTACATTTTTTCTACACATATTGTCTATATTGATTATATATATAAAAAAAATGAATTCCTCTATCAGGAACAGAATTCAAGTCTCTCTCTTTCTCTCGGATTTAAAAATTCCGAAAAAAAAAATAAAAAGAACAGTTTTTTTATTCTGAAAAAGACGAGCAAGACATTTGTTTTTTCTCTCACACTGTTACTTTCCTAGAAATAACATCTAAGAATTTAGTAAGGCTCTCAATGTGAAATACAAATTTCAATTTCAATTTCGGGCTAGAAAAAGTCAGACGCGGATGCATCAATTTCAAGGAAAATTAATTTTTCGTTGAAACTGATTAGTTGTGCACAGAGCACAAATTTTTCTTGATGCGATACCAAGTAATTAAATAAGTCTCAATTCGAGATTTTTATTTTAATAAACCCCCAGTGGGGGTTCACAGGAAAAGCGGGGTCAAGGGGTTAAAATAAAAATTTCGAATTGAGATTTATATATTTAATTACTTGGTATCGCGCACAAAAAAAAATTTGTGCCCTGTGCACAATTAATCAGATTACGCGAAATAGAACTTTTCAAGATGAGATATTGAAATCGAAGATTCTTGAATTCAAAATCAAACTTTGAAAAATTTTTAGGGTGTAAAGATAATCTTAATTGATGTTAAAACATTAGCGATATTTATAATTTGTATGTCTAATACCATATTTTCGTATTTTCAAATTATAGAAATATTAAGTCTCGTTCCCGATAAGATTTATATGCTGTACAGAGAGTATATGCGTAAAATATCATTTATATCACACATAACAGTAGGCTTTTTTTTACACTTTAACTCTCACATTAATTCAAATAGAAATAAAACATATGAATAGATATCTTATAATGTTCGTGTATCATTTACTTTCATATAAAACAAAAGGCGTCATATTTAGTGAATACTATGAATATAACAAATACGAATGTGTGAGGTAAGTTACAATTGAGAATCAATTAAGTAAATTGCAATTTTGCGATTTCGGTCACAATACATATGCAAAATATATGTATGTATACGAATCTCTCTCTCTCTCTCTCTCTCTCTCTCTCTCTCTCTCTCTCTCTCTCTCTCTCTCTCTCTCTCTCTCTCTCTTCCTCTCTCTCTCTCGCGCGCGCGCGCGCGCTTAAGAGTCTAGATACACAGTAGGTGGTGTTAGAGAGGCTTGCTGTTAGTTCTACCTTCTGTGTAAATTGAGAATTACATAGGGCTCGTCCGGATTAGTGCTGACGTCTGTAGTGCTGTTGTTAGGCTGATAGCACGGGTTAACAGTGTAATTGAGACTAGGCTGATGGAAACTCACCGGCTGAACGCTGGTCCTGCGTCGTTCCATTTCGCGATCTTCCAGGCAAAAGTCAGAATCCGAATCGGCTTTTCTCGCAACGTCGTCCTGTGTCGTAGAATATTATTGTACATCTTTTCTCATTCAACACTAAGATAATAATAACAACAGAACAACAATAGAATCTGTGACTTTATGCATCAATTGTCCAAAATAAAGATATCTAGCATATAATTAGCGATGGGATTAAGTATCTTACAAATAGATTCGAATTTGCTTGCATGATTTCGAACTCCCTATGATTACTTCGGAAAAAAAAAGTACTTTCAAGTAGACTCGAACCTGGACGAGATAAGTTCGAACTCTCTATAAGTAGTGATGGGATTAAGTATCTTACAACTCGCACACGTTTGAAGGATATTGTACCTGCGTCATCTGTTGCGTAGTCGTGAGGATTCTCGCTAACGGACTGCAACAGACCGGCAACGTTTCTAGCAATGTAGGCCTAGAGTGCGTCAACAGGGGCTTCATGTACTTGGTGTCGAAGTCGCCCCAGATTCTGGCGAGTAACGCTTTTTCATTAGGCTTTGCGGCGCCGCTGCTGCCTGGCAACGCTCCATCCTGCATAGAATTATACTGTGAAATGCGAACAACGCATCAGTTATCCATCCTGTATGCGATTTTTCATCTTTAAACCCGACGCGAATACGTACATTCGTACTTCTATTATATTCGCGAACTGAGATCGCGTATTGAGAGAGAATTGAAGTGATTCCCACGCTTTACAGCGTGTACACTAGTACGCGAGAGGATAAGTGTAAAGGATTTATATCGATAATAACAATAATATATCAACAACATTCTTCTAGACTTGCATTTGTGTGTGCCGAGTTATCTTATTCGTACTATTAGTTATGAAAACACATGCTTGATTTATCTCTCATGATTTTCTGCTGTCCCACATACTGATCATGTCTGTATGGATACTTGTTAATGAAATGTAAATATCTCCGTGTTCTCCAGCTACTCCTCGACATACAGAATGGATAACAAAAACCATACTGGAAAAAAAGAACCAAAGAGGCACGTGCGATCAATGAGCTTAATTAATGAAATAAAGCTGCAACTTTTTTTCATATACATTGGAGAGAATTTATCGAATCATACAATAAAAAAAAGTACCTACATTCGCATGCTACGGCAATAAAATACGTTTAATTCGATTTAAAAAAAAAATTGCTCCTTTTCCAGTGGCACCTCGTTTTACATGCAATTTTAGAAAAAAGAGTGTTTGATATCGTGCTACGTGAGTTATATACAGAGTGTCCCATTTTAATTAATATAGTCGAATATCTCTGAAACTATTACTATAATGAGAAAATATTTCGTACAAAAGTTAAAAGTTTTGAGGGGGAAAAAGTTGATAATCTTGAATTTAAAAACTAAAGTCATTTTTCAAGATCATTTAAAGGTCAACCTAGTTTTAGCTGGTAGTTGCAAATTACATACTTTCTCTTAAATTCTATTCGACTGTATTAAAATAGGACACCCTATATATGCTTATACATGTATATATCAATATATATGTCTCATATGCTTGCGTGAATAATGTATTAATCTGCGAGATGTGAGTGCGTCATAGGAAACTTGGAATGCAGAAAAAAAAGTGTTAATTTGTCTACACTCTGAATTCGTTAAACAGGGAGAAAGACAGTTTATGTGTGCGTGTAGGTGTGTGTGTCAGTCGATCTTTAATTGTGATAACGTACCGGCGGACTTCTCTCCCTACGCACGTCCAGCTCATCGTAGCCAACCTCGCCGCCAGACTATCAACATTGATAAATTTAATGGTCTTGTGGAATGCATTAACTTTTCGAATCTATGGAGTATTTCGATATGATTTTCTAAAGGAAGAGCAAACTAGGTGTCCAGCGATTTGTATACCCAGATAAAAGCGATGATTGTGAAAAAAAAGGGACTGTACGACGAGACAATTAAGCTTGCATGCACAAGTCTATCCAAAGCAGACCTTATACTCGTTTAAGTATTCATTACACATGCATATTATTTATAGTTTTTTTTCTCTATATAATTATATTTTTAGCACATATATTATCGAAAATATAAACGACAAATATATAAATGATTATCGATTCAATACTTTGAGTATAAAAGTCTTGCTTCATTCATGCAATAATCTCACTACATCGAGATATTTGTCGCAATTCTCATTACAGATTATATTCAGAGTTGTGTATATAATGTAACGATTGTACAAACATATGAACATATTAATATATATTTGTTAAATATTCTACGTCGCGACGTTTTGCACATATATATGTATATTAATATGTATTGTCGGTGTAAAGATAGCATAAAAACGCAGCTATCTAATTCTGCATCATCTATGTAATACTAGTTGTAAGTGGTTATTGTGGATAAGAATCGTATCATACTTACACTACGCGTTCCGTTGTGAGAGAGCCCTTCTATTTCTTCATCTACTCCAACTCTACAAATGTAAGAAGAATTTTAGTAGCAGTAAAGCACACTGTGTATAATAAATTTTTATTGTTTGCGAGTGATTTAAAATGGAAATAAGGAACAATGAATTAGAAATGATTACTGAAAAAATTCGTTCTTTCCTTTCTCTTATATACTTTTAAGATTGATAAAATTAAAGAAACAAACAAATTTTTCTTGAACAATCTAATATTCGCAATCGATTGAATAGTGAATGAAAAATGATAAAATGATAATTGAAATGATAAATTGCGAGAGTCGTACGTTTAAGTGATTTATATATACTCACGGAATATTGAACCAGCTTAAAAATTGCGTCGTTGCACCGCCTTGGAAGATAACCGTCAGTATAACGATCAAACTCGTTGTGGTGAGCATAGCCTGCCTAGCATCTGACACGGTGTTCCTGATGGCGAGGGCGAAACTCATGGCACCGCGTAATCCCGCGAAGAACAACATGTGCTGATAGTTCAACGATATCTTCGGCTTTCGCGCCAGATTCAGGATGAAGGATAATGGATACACGTTAGCCGCGCGACCCAATAACGCGCATAGCTGAAGACAAGTATGTCAAGGACACTGATATTTCAAATTCTCTTCAATAATATAATCGAGCATTACATGTCGTAAAATCATCGAAATCAACCGAACATTCAGTGATGCTGATATATCCTGCGTATAAGTAAGGATACAAATCCCGCGAAGATGAAGCCGGGATCGAAATGGTGTTTCGGGAAGGTGAACATCGAGACGCCGATGTAACTGAATATGAAGTTCTCGGCTAAAAAATTCAGCAGTTCGAACAGCTGTTTCGTGCGTTGGCGCGAATCCGGACTGAGATTGTTGTACGTATAATGAGCCTGGCAGATTCCGCAGAATAGAACAGCAACTACACCTGAAATTTAATAATAAGGGCATCAATATTAGACTGATACAAAAGATCAGTTCTTAGGTAAAAACGTTTAATTTTTCGAGAAAGGATTTACAAAAAAAAAACTTTATTTTAAATGAAAAATAAAGCATATCACAATGACGATTATTTTGATCAATAAACTCCTCGAGAAAAAAAAACTTGTACGTCTTGTTAATTAGTACATAAAAATTACCTGTGAGATCGGTAGCTTCGGCGATTAAAAACGTACTATAGGACATTAAGACGAATAACGCCGACTCTAGGAGAGGAAAATCCCGCACCCTGGTGAATTTTGTCAGTAAGGCGGTAATGCAACCCATGGTAGCACCGATGAACAGAGACAGACTGAATATTCCTACAAAGTCTCCAAACGCCTGGAAGAATGCCACAGTCTCGAAGCCGCCTGATCCCGATTGATATCGCTCTGCATAGTTCTGTATCGAGCTGAAACATCCAGATTTATGTTCTTGATATTGCACGTTTGCGTTACGTCAGTAAAGCTTGTGTTAGAGAATATTAGGGATGGGATCAAGTTCAATATATATTTAAAAATCCGAATCGAATCCAAGAATCAAATTTCATTTTCCAGGATTCAAACAATACTCATAAGAAATAATATTTCATATATTGTACCTGCGAAGTAATCGAATCTAGAACAATTAATTCAAATTTTAAATTGAGTATCTGAAAGATTCAAAATAGTACTTATAAGTACTTTCTATCATCTTATATCAAAAGAATCGAATCTTTTAGTACTCAAGTAATACTCGAACTCTAAGATAAAAAAAAAATCTATTTGATACTTGGTCCAGGTTCGAGTATACTTGCAAGTATTGCTCTTGTTTTTCGAAATAATCGTAGAGTTCGAAACTATGCAAACAAATTCGAACCTTACCTACTTGTAAGATACTTAATCCTATCGCTAAGGAATATCTTGCATTTGCTCACCCGCTAAGTACAATGGCGACCGCATCGTTCAACACACTTTCACCGAAGACCAGAGCATACAGATTAACGTCCACGTGTAAGTCATTGAAGATGGATATTATCGTCAGGGGATCCGTGGGAGATATCAAAGCGCCGAAGTACAGGGTGTCGAGAAACGTGAACGACGTGGAGAGATGAGGTATCAGTTGCACAAAGCCATACATCAGAGCTCTGCGAAGATAATGTTATTCGACTTATCAATAAAATGATTTATGAGCAGGTCGTTAAAAGGAAAAATACGTTCTTTCTTTTATTCAAGTAACGAGTGGCGCGAGGAAGAAATTGATAAGCTCAAATCAAAGAAAGTATGACCTATACGCATTACGATATGCAAGTTTCTGTAAACATGATATTTCCCTTGTTGCTAAGCGTCCGCTAACGGTTAAGCTTTTTTCCTAAATGTTGAATAAATATAATGAATAAAATATAAAATAACTAAACAGAAACGGCGCGCTTTCCTCTAAATATCCATGAAGGGGATAATAAAATAACGAGAGACAAAGCGACATTAAGGGAAAAGCTTACCCAATAACGAAAGCTGATATAGAAGTCCCTATCAGAGCATACATAAGAATTGCGCCCAGATTTCTGAAGAAGTATCTCTGTAAGAATTCACCATAAACAAGAGTTATACGAAAGAACGAGAATATGTCTTACACATCTCATCGTGTGACTCATTCTTCTGATTAAAAAAGCGGACCAATATACTTACCCGCTTCAAGCTGTATCCCGCATGGAAAATGATGGGAGGCAGTATGATGTTAAAAAATATTTCAGGATCAAAAGTCGCCTGTAAAACGACAAACGTTATATAACATCACAATTGGAAAAATTACAATGACCTTAAATTTATTTCGATAACTTTGAAAACCAGCAGATAAGAACCAGCTAATCTTCGGACAAACAGTTTGCATCATTATTACGAATGACTCACTTTACCTTCAGGTCGATTTCGTTATCTTCCTTGTAAATTTCGCCACGAAACGAGTATGCAAACGTTTTGTTTTTCACGATACCGCCGCCCTTGTCTTCGGGGAAACGTAGCCACAGCGAGTCTGGTGGTACAGACTGATTATACTTGCTCGTGTTGTCTGGAACCACCGGCATGTGCAGAATGGTACTGCTCGTAGTGAAACCATAGCGTATTATGGCTCCTATGATCAAACCTATAATGAGGAAATTCCAAAATAAAGATAAGTAAATTACAAAGCAGATCACAAATCTTTAATTTGAACAAAAGTCATCAAAATTAACAAAATTAATTTTACTTATCATTGTTAATCTAGCATCAATCTTTAAATACCTAAATATTTTAAAGGCAATATAAATACCTATGCGAGATCTTCCAAAGACCTTGTCTTTTTATAATTGTTCTATTATAGGACTTTTAAGCACATCGTTAAAACATTTTTACATCATTATTTACATAATTAGCGATAACGAGTTATATAAATTTTAAGTACATATAGTTTCTATAAATTGATTCGAAAGAAAAAAATAATTTAAAAAAAAAATTATATAGAGTTTCAGAGAATTGATAAACCGTCGAGTTATACAAGTTTTAAGTACATTTAATTTCTATAGTTGATTTAAGGGGGGAAAAAAATAATTTTAAAGAAAATTGAACAGAATTTTGGAGAATTAAAAAGCCGTCGAGAGATAAGATACTTAAAAGATGAAACCAATTGACAGAAGGATTAAAGGGACGTAACACGCCGAGACGTTTGTCTACGTCAATTCGCGAATTATCTCTATTACGCTACGAGCGAAAGAAACGCGTCGAGAATCGTCGAATAGCAGACGACTCACCGTAGATGACAGCCAGGCCAGTTTCATGGAGGAACCTCAGGCGGCGATGCTTGAACATCCATATCGTTAAAACGGTTAGAATCAATAGGAAGGTGTAGAGGAGGAGATTGAGGCTGTCGAGCCGGTGCAATAACTGAGCCTTGGCATCGAGCTCGATGTCCGTCGCCGCGCCGTTGCATAGCTTCGAGAGAAAAATACAGAGAACTCCGAGGAGCAGCAGGCGTACACCGCCATTCGCCGCCATCTTCGCTCGTCTGACGTTCGGGCGATGTTGATCCACAGACTTCTATATATTAATTAGACTGCGTACTGCCGCTTATCAGCGTACCCTTTTTTTAGAGCGCATGCGCGAAATAGAGGGCCAATTTTGTCTGCTAGGACTTACACGTTTTTAGATTATCAAATAATTTTATAATTTAAAACTAAAATAATTGCGAGATAAAGTCAAACAAGAATTTTAATTATATCAAAAAAATATAATTAAACAAAATCAATAATATATAAAATAATTAATTTTTAATGTATAAACCGTAATACAAATTATATAAAAAGTTAATAAATTCTTATATTTTCGCATCTCGTCTTTTTTTCTATTTAATAATTTTAATTTTTTTGTAGCATTTTGAAGTTTTTGTCTCATTTTATCTTTTTGTTCTTGCAATAGACGCCGAAACATTTTTGCCTGCTCTTCTAATTCACTATTATGACTTTCTGTCAAGGATTGTATGAGTTTTTAGATGTTCGATATCTTTTTCAAATTGCTGCATCCTTAAATGAGCCTCTCCAAGTTCATCCATAGCTTTACGTTTGTTTCGTATATTTTCTACATAAATAATGTTTATTTATTAAGGTTTGTTTGATAAAAATTATAGTTTATCAGGCATTATCAATACATATCTTCGCTGGGAGCAAACACATTGTCAGTTTGCATGTCACTTTCAATGATCGAAGGTGCTTGACTTCCTGTAATTATTTCTGTAAAAAGAAATACTCTATTAGTTTGAAGTTTTTATAAATAAACTTCTAAATATTACAGATTTATAACAAGTACATACCTTCGCTGGGAGCAAACACATTGTCAGTTTGCATGTCACTTTCAATGATCGAAGGTGATTGACTTCCTATAATTATTTCTGTAAAAAGAAATACTCTATTAGTTTGAAGTTTTTATAAATATTACAGATAAAGAAATATTCATATACCTTCGCTGAAACCAAATTCAATTTGTATGTCATTGCCACTGGTTGACGGTACCTCACTTTGTACAAGTATCTCTATATTGTATATCTATAAGGACAAATATTTTGTTACATTATTATTTATATTATTAGATCAAGTTCAGTTCAATATTAACAAAAATCATTAAAAATAAGTATGTATTTATTATCAATATACATATATTTACCCAAGTTTTCTGTAGGTACAGCATTAGGTTTTAACCTTTTTCTTTTAGTTCCAGAAAAATAGTTTTCTTTGAAATGTAATTCACAAATTTCGCAGAATGTAGTTGGTATCCAAAATATTCTACTAATGACTGCAGTCCATTTTGATAATAAATCGGGATCACTCAATGGAAATCTTTAAAATATTGGAATATTTTATGTACGCATAAATTATTTTGTTTTTTATGTAATACATTACAATATATATACATATTCTGCATATATACTCACTTGAAGAAAGATATCCCACAGTTTTTAACTTTTCTACTTTCACACTTTTCTACCACACACCTTGCCGGCATTTTTGTTAAAAATATTAAAATATTTACAACTTAACCTCTTGTAACTTCGAAGCCCAAATGGCAATGCAAAATGTAAACAAAATTCTTCGCATTCTTCGGTCCTCTATTTCGCGCATGCGCTATGTGTCAACATTTTCAGGGTACACGTCATAAGGCTAAATATATAGGATGTACGCAGTCTAGTATATAGAAGATAGAAGTCTGTGTGTTGATCGCGCACTTTTGCACCGAGCCAGGCTGGCCAATCGGGCAGAAAAAAAACCCCACTATCTAGGGAAAAATAAACTTGCAGGGAATTCGATTGTTGGTATTCTCTGGTTTGATAGACCAATCAAAGCGATCTTGCGCTTATAACTATAAAAAAAAAACTGCTAGTAACTTGAAGATGAGCCGGGTTTTTCGAGCATGCGCGGTGCAGTGACGTCAAATTCAGTAACGTATACATATATATATAGTAATCTTTTATATTAATATATCTCATTATTATATTTAATAATGATATATATTATTATTTATAACTGTATTTGCATGTTATATATATATATAAAATTAATAAAGAAGGTGGGGTAAAGTGTATATATATATATATATATATATAATACTTTATCTCATCTTGTTTATTAAATTTTGAAATATGTTTAAATAATTCTTAGAAAAAAACTTAACAAGAGCTCATATGATTTTTTCCTCTCAGACTAAATACTTCACCGAGACTATATTTATTGCACATGCGCGAAAAACTCGGAAATAATTCATAATCACATTACATTTATATATAAATTTTACATATTTTACATAAAATATATAATTTATCATACCTTATTATCATTGTTTAGAAATTACACCTGAAACAACGTAACAACATAAACATAATATACATAAATCGGATTATCGATATGATTTGTACTGCATTTTAACCATGACGATAAGTATTCTAAACAATTGAAAACAAAGGGACTAGAGAGATTTAAATAAATTAGAGATTGGAATAAATAAGAATTAAAAAAATTAAAATAAATTAGAAATAGATTGGATTTAATTAGAATAAATTAGAATTGGAATAAATTAAAAGTTCCTGGCTGGATGGCGGGTTATCACCTTACACGGAGCCATTAAAAAAGAAGAAGAAGAAGTAGCATATCAATAACATCCATGAAAAGTATATATTTATAAAAACAAAACTAACTTTGTATTGATAATTGCATACAAAATCAGTTAGTATCTATAAATAAAACAAATATATACTATCTCTTCACACATTTTGTCATTTGTAGGATTTGTTTTAATCATTTGTGCAATAAACCTTTCTGAAAAATTATTATTTGTGATATGCTGTAATGGAAAAATATTAATTATAAAACTGTACATAAATTAAAATGTTGCAATACTTTCTTGGAAGACTGCTGGTAAAACAGCATTAGAAAATAAGTAACTGAAAAGCATTTAAAAGATGCAGTTACAATACTTTTCAACAATGCCAGAAAATTTAAAATAGAGAAAGAAAGGAATATGATTTATAACCTTCTATAATTATCACGTTGCTGAGAAGAAGATCCTGACGTCACTGTCGAATAAATAAATGGCAAAACGGACGCTAATGCTAAACAGAGACCGATTATTGGTCGATACCACACCCAAGCAAAGCCGATCACCAGCAAACTGATGGACATAGAAACTGACATAGTTAGGGACTCGACTGCTATTATACCACAAAGGAAGGTCGAGTTTAGTATAATGGTCTTTAGAATATTTGCTAAGCATGTCGCTGCCACAAACAGAACTAACCAGCCAAGTCCTCTGTAACAGAAACAATGTTATTTAATCATTAATGCTTTATAATAGTACAACAGAATACTTTTTATATATATATATGTACATACATACATATATCGTGCTTTAAAATATATAATTTAATCGAATCACATTTCTTATAATAAAAAAAATTATGTTATTGATTATAATTAATTTAAAGAATTGTATTGTAAGAGTTGATATGGTGATATTTTTATTTATTTTTATCAAACAGCTCACCTAATGGTCCAGGTTCGCCAATAATTGTTTACATGTTCCAAATGGAACATCTGATTCAATGACATTTTGTGCTTTCGTTGAAGCAAGATCTCTTCACCATGCGATGTGTAATATGGCTTGATAGTATCTTTCTCTAGCAAGCCAACAACCGAGTAAATGTCACCACTCTTTCCTGAGTAAGAGAATTGTATTCTGATATCACCTACCTAGAAACAATGGAGTTTACTATAATAATTTAAGTATAAAAAAAGAAACCAATATAAAAGTTTTTTTAAAGAAATAATATAAATCAAAATGTGGATGTTCGAGTATGGAGAAATGTCAAAAATGTTCTATAAACTAGAGATGACAATATCGAATTTTGAAAAAAATTTGTAAAAATTTTTTCTTAAAAATCTTCATTTCTCGTTATTTAATTACACATGTGTGATTTAATTACACATTTTCTTGCATTTTCTCTCTAAAAAGAAAATTTCTGCTGAATGACATACTTGTGGATTCCACAAATCTGCGCTATGATAATACAGTCCGGAATGCATCTTAATGTCCTTTCTCTCTGGTCTCTCGTCACTGGTAATCTCCACAAAATCACTAAATTTCTTCTTCAATTCCATGCTGAGCGCAAACGCACCGATCCTTACTTCGTCTGCGATCTGCACCTGGCTCTTGATCGGTATTTCCTTTGGATTATGATGACCTGTACGAATATAGAAGTGGTCAGAGTCCACAAGTTTGTCCTTCCATTCTGTCGTGTAGTAGTAGTGCTTCTCATCCTCCGTTATTCCACCGAAACTAAGAGTCAAAAGATTCAATACAATAATTTTATATATATTTCAATGAGCAATGTAATGTTTGTTTCATACGCAATAATCTACTAACAAAATTTTCATTTTTAGACAACATGCTGATCGCTATCCTGTATTATTCACACTACCTTCGTTCCTCCTCAATTTCAACCCACTGGTACATCTGAACTCTTCTCTTCAACTTCACGCTTGACATAACAACTCCGTAATCTGGCTCGGTTAATGGTTCAAAGACCATTAAAGGTCCCGACAGATGTATCAAACGACCCTCGTACTCAGGTGACAGTATCATTGAATTAGGAAGCACAGCTACATTGCGTAGAGCCTCGTCTAAGGAATGCGCTACTTTCACAGCTCTTCCCTGAAAAGAAGGAAAGGAAAAAACAGAATGTGGAATCGAGTTTTTAAGTAACACGTGACAGAGGTATTGTCATTCGCGAACCTCGTTCCAAAATAGAAGGCACATCCCGGTGGCGAACATGATGGATCCGATTATAGCTGTCAGCCACGATTGTCTGAACTGTTCCGAGATTGTCATTGGCATTTGATTCACGGAGACCGTCTGCCTTCCTTGATCGAGACAATTCTGACGTAGTCCGTCCGCGTCTCCTCTCTGCGGTTGGCCATTTTGCTACAAAGCGTACGCTCCGCGAGTCTATCTTGTTCTATTAGTCACGATGATCAATGCGGACGATTAATAATATTCTTCGCGAGGAGAAGTGTACTTACATTCGCGCGAAACATCTTGAAACACCGGTCGTAATCTCGAACTTAACTTGATGAGATGACGAGCGTAAAATACCCTGTAACTACCGACGTTTCCTTAGCAGAGATTCGAACCACATTCGAAGTTCAGCAAATAATACGAGCGAGTACCGAGAGATGGCAGCACCAATGTGACAAGATGGCCGCGCAGGCTAAACTTTAGCCTGAATGCGACGGATTGTTCTGCCAATAAGATCTTTCAATCTTTTGAAAACGAATTATTATATATATAAAAAAGAATATTTCTCTTCGATTGATCATTGGTCTTAGTTGCGATAATGCCTCTGTAATGATAGGTAAAACTTCTTCTTTTAAAACAAAATAGATGGAAAAGAGTCCGAATCTTGTAACACTTCCATGTGTGTGCCACTCTTCAGCATTAGCAGCAAGAGAGGCCTGCGAAATAATTCCTCAAGATTGTGAGCATTTTATTAAAGGCATTTCCACATTTATTAACAGTAGTCCAAAAAGAACAGCAATTTTCCAAGATTTCCAGATGTGCTTCGAAGATAAACCTTTGAGCATTTTGAAATATGCAGAAACACGTTGGCTAACGCGTCACAAGTGCGTTCAGAGAATTTTAGAAATGTGGGACACATTAGGCAAATTTTTTATGGAACAGGCATCTGAAAATCTTCGTTCTGCAGATAACTTGCTTTCCATTTTTCAAAATCCTTCGACGAAAGCTTATTTCTTTTTTCTTGAATATGCACTTGATATGTTTAATAAATATAATGCAAAATTTCAAACAAGCAAATCTCTTATTCACGAGTTAGGGAGCGTTTCCACTAGGCGCGTCACGCGTCGCGTTATGCCGCGCGTCACGAGTTAAACCAATCAAAACGTTCCATTTTGGACTATAATATTGGACTATAATAAAATGGAACGTTTTGATTGGTTTAACTCGTGACGCGCGGCATGACGCGACGCGTGACGCGTCTAGTGGAAACGCTCCCTAACTCGTGAATAAGAGATTTGCTTGTTTGAAATTTTGCATTATATTTATTAAACATATCAAGTGCATATTCAAGAAAAAAGAAATAAGTTTTCGTCGAAGGATTTTGAAAAATGGAAAGCAAGTTATCTGCAGAACGAAGATTTTCAGATGCCTGTTCCATCAAAAATTTGCCTAATGTGTCCCGCGGCATGACGCGACGCGTGACGCGCCTAGTGGAAACGCTCCCTAACAGCCTTCGTCAATAGAATTGCTACTTTGGTTCGTTAAAAAATTTATGAAGCCTGCTTTATTAAAACCCGAAGTGTTTGGTCATATTTTAAGAATCGTGAATTTCTCTGATCGTGTCAATCATCTTCCTTTAGAGGAAACTGATTTTAGTTTTGAATGCAAAGAATATTTGGAAGAGCAAATAAATAAAAAAATTTTATCTAAAATAGATGTCGATCTTATTCTAGAAAATTGCTTGCAATTTTACATAAAAGCAAGTGAACAAATTCGCGACCGTCTTCCAATCGACGATAACTTTTTGTATTGTGTTGCTGTTTTTAATAACAAAATTGCATTGTTTGAGTGTGATCGAGAGTCCACGGTTCTTAAAGTACTGCAGGTTAACCATAGATTAGGAAAATTAGTCGATGTAAATGAAATGCGACGTGAATGGAAATCATTATATGAAGTCGATCTACCAACAAAAGTCGACTGGTCGAAATTATCCTTCGATGATATGTGGATACAAATCGGATTATATTCTGTAGATAATAAAATTCGTTTTCCAAATTTACGATCGCTTTTAAGCGTTGTAAGAACTCTTCCTCATTCCAACGCTGAAGCTGAACGCGTATTTTCTATAATACCAGATGCGAAAACGAGAAAAAGAAATAATATGTCCATTGAGACACTAAATTCAATTTGTGTCATAAAATACGCTTTAAGAGCTCATAACAAAACTGCTCGCACTATGGCAGTAACACGTGAGCATCTGGCACTTATGACGGCAGAAAATGTATATAGAAAATCATTAAGTAATCAGCAAAGCAATTTAACGTTACATTCACACGACGATGAAGAAGAGATATGATAATATGTAATATTATGTAATATTATGTAATATTATTTTAAATTAATATTTATATTTATTTATTTATTTATTTATATTTATATTTGACATTTATATTATATTTATTATTTATATTTGACATTTATATTATATTTATTTTTTATATTTATTTATTTTTTATATTTGACATTTATTATATTTATTTGTTATATTTATTTATTTTTATATTTATTTATTTTTTACATTTATTTTTTATATTTGACATTTATTATATTTATTTTTTATATTTATTTATTTTTATATTTATTTATTTTTTACATTTATTTTTTATATTTGACATTTATTATATTTATTTTTTATATTTATTTATTTTTTATATTTGACATTTATATTTATTTTTTATATTATGTAATAATATTATCATAATTTTTCCATCGATTAATAGTGTGTTAATATATATTTTTTCTAAAGACATTGCCTGTAAGAATGACAAAACCAACATTCCAATATGTCTCAAAAATTGTAATTCCCGTTTTTTATTTAAAAATAGAATTGTTAATAAGTATTCTTAATTTCTTATATTTATTTTATTATTTATATTTTATATTTATATTATATTTATTTTACATTTTTATTTTATATTTTTTTATTACTTATCCTTTTAACTCCGATTATACTGTAAGTTACCGCTTTAAGAATGTTTTCCGTTTTGTGCTGAAGATGGTCCAAAAAAGGACCGAAACGTACATGTATAATTTTTAATTTTTTCATTAGATTATTGATTTACGAAACTTGCGCCCGTTTAACTGCACTGGCTCTATATTGCCTTTTGTATATCTTCTTATCTGCGATTTATTCTAAAGAGCTTTTATATTTTTGTTTTATTATTTATATTTTATATTTATATTATATTTATTATTATTTATTATTATTAAATTATTTCTCTCATATGGAAGAATAAAAATTATTCTATTATAATTATTCTGTTGTATCTATATTTTATTTTTATTTATTCTATTATAATAGATATAATTCTACTATATCTATTATATATTGTGGGAATGGATATAAGCGATATTGCAAGCGAAAATTGGACACGAGCGACCGTGCGAGCGACTAGCGTTTTCATGACCGCTTGCTTACCGACGCCGCTGAACGCTACAGTCACGTGACTTCGGCTACACGTACACGCTACATCTGTGGTTAGTAAAATTCTGCGCCGAGTGGTGGGAGTTCCCATTTCTCACGATATGGCATCTGGCAGCTCTGCTCTGGACTAAAGTCGGAACTTGCCGGAGTTTTGTTCCGTTGTTCTCTTTTTAGGTCCGTTTTATATATTATTGTACAGTATAACAAAATGTCGACGCGGTGGTAAGTCTCAGTGACATTTAACGCGATAATTAGATGAGAAAATAAATAATTATTGACGAGTTAAACTTGGAAAGTGAAAGAGAGAAAGAGAGGGGCGTTTGATGAATAACCTAACCTAACTTAACCTATAATTTTAAGTATTTATAATGTATTTAGATATTATAAATCTATTAGTATTATTTTTTAATATAATAGATTTATAATATAAAATTTTTTACACAGAATTATATATAAATATAAATTATATTATATAAAATATATATATAAATACATGTTATATAAGATTTCACAGAATTTTATCAGTTATTTTGTGATGATTATGTGCTTTAAAATTGACAATCGATGCAGGTATCCGCTGTATCAAAAAGGCAATCCGCAATTAAGAGTATTTCTACCAAATTTCTGGATGAAGCTGATTAAACCTCAAAGCAAACAGCTTGCGAATATAGTGCAGTTTCACTGCTCGATGGAAATGACCAGGTTCGACGTAAAGAATTACCTGGAAAAGATTTACAATATCGATATCGTTGAAGTGAGAACGAGAATAGCAATGGGGAGGACGAAGAAGGATAAGCTGCAGAGCGCCATTATTAAAGAAGACGACAGAAAAATAGCCTATGTTGTATTGGTTAGTTTGCGACTATCTCTTTGCTTTATCGAAGAAGAATTCTGGTGGCAATCAAAATTTGATTTGTTTCTTCCAGCCGAAAGACCAGTCCTTTGTGTTTCCTGATCTATTCAAGGATGCAAAAAGTGACGTCGACGAGAAAACTATAAACGAATCTAAACAAGACTTGCAAGAATATATAAAAGTTAATAAAGCACCTGGATTGCCTGGTTGGTTTAGAATTTAATATACATAAATATATTTAAGGATTTATAATCAATAAAGTGTATTTATTAATATTCCTGAAACTCTTAATTATTAGAATCTTTAAATTAGTGATTAGATGATTGACAGTTGTTGCTCGTAGAACCTTGGTAGTGTCAATGATTCTTAATTATTTTTAATATTTAAATTATTTTTAATTATTAAAGATGATATGTTAGATAATATTGGCCCATATTCTTAGCTCACATTTAACGGTAAATATGCCTCTAAAAGTGGCTTGTAGCCAATCAGAAGGCTTATAAGCCACATTTAGAGGCACATTTAGCGATAAATGTGAGCTGAGAATACAGGCCATTGTAATTTGTTGCCATATTTAGAAAAAATAGAGAGACTAAAGCCTGTATTAGACTATATATCAAAAATTGAAGATTGAAGATTAAAAATTGGAATTTGACTAATCAGAACAAAACGAGCTAAAATTTCTTTGTTCTGATTAATCAAATTTCAATCCCAATCTTCAGTGCATAGTCTGATACGGGTTTTACTCGAATCTGATTCAAATTTATTCAAATTTTTTTTATTAATATAGTAATTTTATCAATAGTGTTGCTATTAATATTATCGACAACAAAATATATAAAAAATTATATAATAATAATATATAAAAATTTTAAAAATGTATGAAGCAACTTCCCTATGTTGAGATTTATCGGAATCGATAAGCGGCTGTATCGATCAAACAAATGCCGCTAATTATCGAGAATGGCGTTGAACACAACCGCGGAAAGCAAACGGGCTGCGAGCTCGAATGTTTGCGCCGTTTATAGCAGGTAAATGATAGTAAAATGGTAGTAAAATTTGGCCGTTTAATTACGCTGCTCGAAATGATTAAAGGGCCGCTCTTTGAAAAGCCTCGCGAGATATTTCGAAGATTCCTCTCGTTACTTTCTAAGCTCGATCTTCGGCAAGCGCATCCTTCACTTATACCCTATTCGGACAAATAATGAAGATTACAAGATTACAACTTTTTCATTTTTTAATTGTCTTGAGCAGCAGTAAGAAAATTTATTAACGCTCGCGATTAGAGAAAAGCGATCGCATGACGATAGAGTGCCGTTCACCGGGATGGATCGGACGAGGATCACGTTCTGCACCGACGTGGACAAGTCCGTGATCGTGCACAACTTTGAGAAACGCGGCTGGACGCAAGTGGGCCCGGAGGACGATTGGAATTTTTATTGGTGATTATAATAATTGCGATAACGATTCCATTATCCTGTGCGTTTATCATTACATGTGATGATTCGTTGCAGGGCCGTAACACAATCCTGCAGGAATATCTTCAGCGTTGAAACCGGATACAGGATGGACGACAATCAGTATAATATAAACCCTTTTCAGTCACAAGTTTTTATCCATTACATATAATTCTCTATTATTAATCATAGAATTGAAAATATTAATAATGTCAATCAAAGAATTTACTTGGTCTGAAGTCTGTATTTTTAAGAAGTGCAGATTGTGTGTTAGAAAGAGAATATTAGAAGAGCCTCTTGTATAATATCTAGTTTTTAAAAATATATGTTTATTAAAGATACAGACATAATATATCCTATATATTTTTTTATTAAAATATATATATATATATATATATATATATATATATTAATGAATAAATATATATAATAAAAAATATGTATATATAATTATATATATATATATATATATATATATATAAATATAATGTATAATTAAATATATATATATATATTAAAAAATGTGGAGATGATATGTGTGTTAGGTTGAAGCTATGAAAAACTTTACAATACATAATCTTTTATAAAACTATGAATTTAAGGCAATTTGAAAAAGTAAGCTGTTTGATTGAGCTAGAATGATCAATCACTTCCCAAATCATTACGAGCTGACGCGCAAGGATCTGCTGGTGAAGAATATCAAGCGGTATCGAAAGGATTTGGAGCGAGAGGGAAATCCTTTGGCGGAGCGCGCGGATGGTCCAGGCAAATACTTGTACCTTGACTTTATACCGGTGACTTTTGTCTTACCTGCAGGTGAAATGACATTCTCTAGAGATTTTTGGAAATATTACATAATTAAAAATTTAGAAATTAGATTGTGACAAAATAATTATTTTAGAATCTGATTAAAAGTTCTAAGACAGCAAATTGTCCCTGTGAAAAAGAATTTTTATTTAAAAGATTTAATATTTTTCAATTTTTTTTTAAATAGAAAATTTGTTATTTTGTTAAATTCCAGTGTTTGAATCTCATCAAAGAATTGTGTTTAAATTGGGTAATCTAATTTCTAAACAATGTTTTTTAGAAATTATTTCTAAAAAAAATTATTTCTAATAATTTGACAAATTATTGTTGTGCCTTGAGGGTTCGGCACAGGAATATCGGGATCGTTGCCGGATTTGGAATTAGGATTCCGGGGCGCCAAGGGGCTCATTGAACTTTGCTTTCACCCGGACTTAGCGACTCCCTTTATTGATAGCGACTTTGCTTGTTGTTACATTTTTGCGACTGCCCGGCGCACGCTTGCGACGGGCCTTTTATTCTTTCTCCATTTCCGGGAATTTCGGGTGTGCGGCCAAAGTCCAAGTGCAAGCGAAGCAGGTTCAAAGTCGAAACTCTTCGCTTGCACTTTCGCAAGTGTTCTGGTATTCATGTGGTCAACGTTCTTTGACCTAAATATAATTATATATAATTATATTCTCTTAAAATTACGTTATAGCTTTTCGGGCTATAACATCCTTCCCCCGTTGAAAAAGAGAAACGGAGATTCGGAGTTTTTCTTATTTGAGAAAAGTATTGGTATATTTTTTAGAGATTCGAATTGCTTTTCCCTTTTTCTTTTCATTTCGTCTTAAACTACTTACAGTAACAATTTTATTTCCCGTGTACAATATATATTATGACAATCGTTTTGTATTTCTAAAATTGTGTACTTTGGCTTCTTTTTAATATTGTTTTAATTTTACAATGGGATTTACATGATCTGTCCGAATAATCAAATTTGTTACGCGACGACGAATAATTGCGTATTTTTTTCGATTTTATTGTATATATCTCGTGTGAGTTATCTTCGTTTACATCTTCTATCGTTACAAATGATGTACGAATCTCGACGATATCGTCGGTAGTATTGATTACGCTAACGGGACATAGAAAATTTTTTAGCTCTACTAGGCATTAAATCTAGTCCTGCCTTTCCTTGCGCTGCTCGTTGTACGTGTGTCACCTGATATTTGAGTACGCGTGTTGTCTTATGATTATTTTCTCGCTTATCCTCGTCGCTACTGCTTTCAGAATCTGAACTTCTTTTCTGGTACGTGTGATTTTTTTCGTTCGTCGCCTTTATTCGCGTCGCGGTTTCTTATTTTCATCCCCTTTCGTTCGATCCGATGCTTTTGCTTTTGGTCCTCCGTTTAAAGACCAACATTCGTCACGGTTATGTCCGCATTTTTTTGCAGTATTGGCAAAATTTTTTGACTACATTTACACGAGATGATTTGTCTGGTTTCGGTAGTGCGTATCTGCTGCTGCGGCAATCGTGTCCGTAATGTCCGGTTTTCTCGCATTTGTAACACTGCGGGATTGTTTCTCGATTTTATCGCGAATGATTCTGCTCGGTTTTGTTCTGATTTGGAAAGTCATAGGTTCGCGTTGTAGTCGGTCCTGAAAGTTTTTCTTTCGCGGGATTAATATGGTTAATCGCGTAGGTGCTTGCGTTCAAAAATTCTTGTAACTTGCTTCGCGATGTTCCGTTAAATTCCGGAATTATTATCCTAGCTTCTTTTAGCGATAGGAAATTTGGTACAGTACTTCTCCGATTTTTAATATCTCGCTCGGCCTGTCCATATGCCATATTAAACGCGTCTATTTGATTTCTTCTGGATCAAAAATATCACTTTCGTATGAAGTTGGGGAGAATTTTCTTCGTGAAAACACTCTATTTGGCGTTCTACTGATTTACGGTCGAGTCTCGTGTCGGATTTTGTGAGTGGAGTCAGTTGTGTTATTCGCAAATATGCTCGCCTCGAAGCTAATAAATGGGAAGTCGCGTTCACTAATGACGTTCGCGGGTAATTCTGTATCTCTGTCGCTTGAATATTTCGCTTCTAAATTTCTACGCACGTTGTTGACATTCTGTTATATCAGTGGATTAATTCTAATCGCTTGCTGCGCTGATTCGCTAAGCAACCACGATTGGTTCGCAATTGGTAGTCTCGATACGTTGGTATCTTCCGACATTCGCAATTTTACAATAGTAAGATTTTCGGACTTACAGTATTATGATAACTCGCATATTCTCTTGTAGCTGATACGGCAGATCGTTGCTCGGCGGTGATGCGTTGTCCGTGAGGAGTTGTCGTAGGTCGGCGTTAGTTGAACGCTGATGCTCCTACTCAGGTTTCAGCTGCTTGGCCGTGGTTATCCTATCGTTTGTGTCGTCCGTGTATTCTTTTTACTGCGCTGTGGCTTCCGTTTATTTTCCGTCAGTTTCACACTGGCGTGCCTGTTTTTAACACTTGTGGTTTATATAGGTCTTAATAGTTCGGCGAGTCCGGTGACTGTCCTCCGGCAGATGAAATCAGTCGTCCATCCAAAATCCCACCGCTGCCACCAAAATGTTGTGTCTCACGCGGAGACACTGGATATTTTTTGGGATTCGTTGCCGGATTTGGAATTAGGATTCCGGGGCGCCAAGGGGCTCATTGAACTTTGCTTTCACCCGGACTTGGCGACTCCCTTTATCGATAGCGACTTTGCTTGTTGTTACATTTGTAAGGAGTAAAAATACCGGGGCTCTACCGGGACTCGATCCTAGGAACCTCCCTCTCAGCAGGCAATCACTCTGCCACTGAGCCACACATCACCGCATACCTCTATATTCTCTCTACTCCTTTATATATATTCTTACACATTTTTGCGACTGCCCGGCGCACGCTTGCGACGGGCTTTTTATTCTTTCTCCATTTCCGGGAATTTCGGGAATTTCCGGGAATTTGCGGCCAAAGTCCAAGTGCAAGCGAAGCAGGTTCAAAGTCGAAACTCTTCGCTTGCACTTTCGCAAGTGTTCTGGTATTCATGTGGTCAACGTTCTTTGACCTAAATATAATTATATATAATTATATTCTCTTAAAATTACGTTATAGCTTTTCAGGCTATAACATTATTTATAATTCGTTTTCTCGCGTTGTATATAAAAAATATATTTTTTTAGATTATAATATGTTTGTGGAAGAGTATCGCAAATCCCCGCAGAGCACTTGGATCATGAAGCCGTGCGGCAAATCGCAGGGCGCCGGAATATTCCTCATCAACAAGTTGAGCAAACTGAAGAAATGGTCGCGCGAAGCGAAGACCCCGTTCAATCCCAACCTGACGAAGGAGTCGTATGTCATATCTAGGTGATCAGATTGCAAGTTTCAATTGTAGAGATCTCGGCAAGATTCTCAGGTAGATAAAGATGACTAACAATTTCTTTCACGATAGATACATCGACAATCCGCTGTTGATCGGCAGCAAGAAGTTTGATCTTCGACTGTACGTTCTCATCACATCGTTTCGGCCGCTCAAAGCGTATCTCTTCAAATTGGGATTCTGTCGTTTCTGCACCGTCAAGTACGATACCAGCGTCCAAGAGCTCGACAACATGTACGTGCATCTGACGAATGTGTCTGTACAAAAGCATGGCGTATGTATCATGCATTTTGTATTACGCTTATCAAATTGTCCACAACAATAGGTATCCTGTTAGTAGTATATAATGCAGTGACGTTATTTGTTTTGATCGTAGTGCATTATATACTACTCTTGTTCCTCTTGATTTCCATAGAAATTTATCAGTGCACATCTTCTCTTCTCGAGATTATTATCTGGCAAAAGCATTGATACAAAAACGACATTTCAAATGCACTTACTGATAATAATCGATAAATAAATTCAAATTTCTTTATCTCGAGAATTAGATGTTATAAACTTTTAAATCAGAAACTCTTTTTAGGAGAGCTAGAGATTATCCTGTTAAACTTGCAGAGTTCGGAGAACAGTTTCCGAAATCTATTTTTAGAAGTACCGCTTTCCAAGTTTTTCGATAAAGAAAATTCTCCGGGTTTTTTTAAATACTTAATTTTTAACTTCTATCTCTTAAAATTATGCATGTAATTTGCGTGGAGGCATCTTGTATGTTCGAGAGGATCGAAAAATTTCAGGACGAGTATAACAGCAAGCACGGCGGCAAGCTGAGCGTGCAGAATCTGCGCTTGTATCTGGAGAGCACGCGAGGTAAAGCGGTCACGGAGAAGCTGTTTGCCAACATCTCTTGGTGCATCGTGCACTCGTTGAAAGCGGTGGCGCCGGTAATGGCGAACGATCGGCATTGCTTCGAGTGTTACGGATACGACATCATCATCGACAACAAATTGAAGCCGTGGCTGATCGAAGCACGTTGATCTCCATCCTTTAAATCTGTCATTCCGTTTCATTACTATCAACGAAATTATTTATTTACAGTTATTCCGTTATACTTTATTTGATTTTATTCAAATGAATAATTTTAATTTACAATTAAATTAATGAATAATTAGAAAAACAATTAATTTATAAATTGATTACAATGAAATTATTTATTTTAATGCGACGCATATGTGTGCGCTATTCCGTTATCATTATACTTTATTTGATTTTATTCAAATGAATAATTTTAATTTATAATTAAATTAATGAATAATTAATAATTAGAAAAAAATTAATTTATAAATTATTAAATTAATGAATAATTACTAAATGAATAATTTTAATTTATAATTAATAATTTTGACATATCAAGTTTTTCAGATTAATTATCTTAAATTTTTCAACTGCATTCAGCAAAAAATGACGGTTGCAAACTTGAAAAATTTTGAACATATCTAAATCTCTAAATTTTCGCTTCCAGGTGAACGCCTCGCCGGCTCTAACGTCCACGACGGTGAACGACAGAATCTTAAAGTACAAACTAATCGACAATATCGTGTCGGTGGTTCTGCCTCCGGACGGTATGCCCGAGTAAGTTGCACGATATTTATAACGAAAGATTCATCAAATAAATTTATAATAAAAATTTGTAATAAAAAATTAAATGCGATTGGACCGATCAGCGTGAAGTGGAACAAGTCGCCTTCCCCGGAGGCTCTGGGAAACTTTGAACTGCTGCTGGACGAAGAATTGGCGGCTCAAGACGAGAGGGAGGGTTCATCAAACAAGTATCGCGGTTCCTCTCTCAGCAAATGGAAATGAATATCACCCTCGTATCATTATTCATTTAATATATTATTTAGGTATCATTGCTTCAGGTAAATTATTAAATAATTGACGCGTCAATCATTTATTCGATATCCTTTTCTTATTATCTGGCATTAAATAGTCATCACTCAACGCGATAAAATCGCTCGACATCTCTATTCGTCTCCGATTGGTCGCGTCGGAAGGAGAAAAATTCCGACGAAAATTTTTACATTAACAAACAATTTTATTTTAGCTGTACAAATATGTTACACAGACGACGCACGCACGTCTGTCAGCTCCGTGAAGATGTAAAAATAATATGGACAGTAAAATGTTTCAGTCTTTCGTGTAGTAAAACGAGAGAGTAAGAATAATCATTTATCAGGACGCTTCTTTTTTTTTCTTTTTCCTCTTCTCCTCTCAAGGCCGTTTCGAAGTCGCAGTGCGAGGTAAAGGTCCTTACAGATTTTGTACAACTACGATTACGTATATCGTACAGGACTATCGTACGGTTTATGGCACAGTTTCCCGAAAACGACGCTCGAGACGCGTATACGCTAAACAAACGAACGGGCGAATGCGATGTCCGCTTCGCAAATTAAAGTTCGAAGGATGTGAAATTTTTCATCTCTGATGATTGATGAGTAAGGATAAAGATTAACGGAGAATATAATTAAGGCAAAAAAAGCTCTTTTAAAGACTGAGAAGCTGTGTTGTGACTCTTCTTCGCTAACAAAGCAAAGAAGCTGTGTTGTGACTCTTTTTCACTAACAAAGCAATTTTTTTTTCTTGCATTCGTTGTTCGTTCACTTGGCGTATATCGCACCTTTACGCCAGGAACAGATGAATGTGCGTTGACGATACGCCGTTTTTTTACATATACATCATAAATATTGTACATATAAAACGCATCGGTTATTGCTAAATTTTCGATTAACATAATAATCTCTGTTTATGTGATGTTTACAGTCTAGTTTATGTGCATGTACGACTGTCGCAGACTCTTTGTAAAATTCACTCTTTTTACAAGCTTAAAGTTTTTTTTCTACAAAATTTCTACAATCTTCTCTGTAAAGACTCGACTTTACAGAAAAAAGCTAAGTCTTTTTTGCAAAATGGCTAATTTTACAAAAAGCATGCAACCTTATATATGTATATAATATCTCGTCAAGTTCGACAGTATATTTCGCAATATAACGATGAACGACCGAATAAACGAATGAAAAATTAACAATATAGTAAAAAAGAATACTGTAAAAGGCAAGTGCCGTTTTCTTATCGCAGCTGTACTTCTCGAAAGACCTAGAAATATGATATGTGTGTGTATGTGTGTGTGTATATATAAAACCGTAAATTTTTTAGAGTATAAAAAAGTAAAGTGTTACATATATATATAAATTTAGTAATAAAATATATATGAGACGCAGCCTTTGGTTAACTGCTGTCAATTAAATTACATATAACATGCTATTAACGATAATATTATAATTATAATAATTCAAAATAATGTGATAATAATAATAATGATATATCTTGATATCACAATTAAAAAATTTAACTATAAATAAATGCAAAGTATCTGCAGATAAAAGAAAGAGGAAATCCTCTTCGAGATGTCAATACTGCTCTAATACACTGCCTTAGATAATACACTGTCTTATGATGATATACATTTTTTTTTACAGATGTGATGCTGCGTGATATTTCATATAAAGAGAAAAATTATACTTAAAATATGTATTTACAAAGTACCGCGCGAGATAAAACGTTTTTTCCTCTGTACATTGAAAACTATGAAAATGTAAATAGTAGGCACGGATGGTATTATTATTATATAGGTAACTTATACGAATAATATTTTCTCTATATCAGTCTAAAAATCTTGCCTCGTTGCTTTCGAGTTTAAAACATTATAGGCCATTATAATAAATCATGTAATATAAAAATTATATTACATGTTTATATAATAACATCATATATATATGTATATAATTATAGAATGATTATAATATAAAGAATCCTAATTAAGCCACGATTATTTTCCAATCTGTATCTCAAGTTAACATTTAATCTGCATTGCGATCTGTGATTATCTTTCTGGAAAACTTTGATACATGTGTTTCAAGTTTCCAAATTTTCAGTTGGATACTGAAAAGTTGAAAGGAAGATTATTCATTGCCAAAATTTTCTTCTTTCCTATAATAAAGGTTAAAAAAATAATTTTTACCGTTTTTGCTCCGTAAAAAACGATAAAAAAATCTCAACAGATGGAACGTCCATCGCAAAAGAGAGCTTTCTCTCTCTCGCACATTATTGCTACAGGTTGAGTTTCGTTACATTGAATTTTCGATCCTAGGCAATCGTACGAATATCCTCGTCGAATCTTTTGCGGTTAATTCAGCGATCGCGATTTAATATCGGTCGACGAAGATAGCGAGACGATAAAAAAGGGAAATACTGAGGTCAGTTAAAAATGCGAAAGCGTCAGCACGTCTATCTGTCTCTACGTCGAGACTCTTCTCAAGGCACTGGCGACGGCGGCGGCGGTAGCGGACTGAAATACGTGGACGATCTGGAACTGGGAGACGGCGGACAGCTGATCGCCGCGTCGCTGTGGTAGACGGAGCGCGGGGTTGGCGGGGGCGGAAACGGCTCGCTCTCGTAACGATAACGCGCCGGGTAATTGCTGTCCGACTCGTCGCAGACGTCGGTGCTGCACGGAGTCGGCGGTGGCGGTTGATTGATACTCCTATAGTGCCGATACGGCTTATAACGTGATGCGTTGCTGCTCGAGCAACGTGTCGAGCTGGCGATCGTCGCCGGACTCGGCGGTGGGTTCAGCGTCTCCTGGGGATATCCACCCGCGGAACTTCCCCTGGTGGAACTCGACGCGCCTGTAATGAAACAAAAGTCGCCTGATATAGAAACAACTCTCGTAGTAATGTATCGACAGATTGATCGAAGATGTGTAACTTGGCGTATTTCTAAGCGTAAAAAAATATTTACAAGAATAAAAGCGAAGCGAATGCACTTCAGAATTATTATTTCTTTAAAGAGAAGAGAAATAATATTTATTAATTAATTTAACTAATTTATTTCAACGTACATCGTGCGAGAAAAAAAGTTTGATTCTTGCTTTCAGGTTCTTTAAGACTAAGAAATATATTTGTAATATATTTATATTGTAATATATAAAATATACTTGTAATTGCGGCGAATTGCAATTTTGCTATAATTGCACAGTTTTCTCTTCTCAAGACCTAAAGGTACAGTACCTGTGATGTGACTGCGGTCGTAGCTAGAGCCAAGACTGCTCCCGTTTAGCATGGACATCCTCACGGCTTCCATCCCAGCTTTGAGGCCTCCTCCTCCTCCGTCTTTCCTGTTATTCTTCTGCGAAGCGAAAATTGGCTTTGCTACTCGATTATTGTTTGGTTTCGGCGATAGCGGATCTCCCGCCGAATCGTGCAATATATCGGGCAAACCTTCATTTCCGATAAACCTAATAATGAAAATAATAATATATAACATATATATATATATATAAGTTTAATATATAATGCTAATAAATTCACATTAAATAAATAATTTAATGTAATAGTAAATAACCTTCTGCGGCAATAGTAGTAGCTTAAAATGATCGCGGCGGCCACGACCATCACTACTAGAATAACAATGACATAAGTCATCTTGCCGGACTCGCCAAAGATTCTGGACCCGTCCTGACGGTGGGCACAAGCCGGCGATAGCTCGTCGCTGCCGTCGGCACAATCGTCCCAGCCGTCGCATACGGTCGACCCGGAAATACAGACGCCGTTTCCGATGCACTGAAATTGTCCAGCCTGGCAGCAATGCGCCTCATCCGATCCGTCCGAGCATTGCGGCGTCCCGTCGCACACCAAAGATATCTCTGCGCAAACACAAGATAGATTTATTTATTTATTTATTTATTTATTTTTAGGTACTTCAATTCAACGTCGAACGACGGTGTATATTTACCGATGCAGCGGTTCTGACATCTAAATTGTTCGCGAGTGCATACGGGGCATCCCAGCTCGTCGCTGCCGTCCAGACAGTCGGTCTGACCGTCGCACTTCCACAGCACCGGTATGCAGTCCTTGCCTATGGCCGAACTCGGCGCGGCGCACGTGAAGTGTCCTTGTCCGCAAGCAGGAGCCGCGCGACACGTGCGACCGTCATCGGACAGGACCAAAGATTTCGGGCACGAGCAACGCGGCGACACCGCGTCGTCGCCGCCGCCGCCGTTAGAGGTGATGCCGATGCAGAAATGCGAGCAGCCGCCGTGGTCGTTGAACGGGCTACACACGTGCGTCTCCATGAGCGAGTCCTCGGGTGTATTGACCGCGATGAGATCCGTCAGCGCGCGGCTAGTCGACATCAGCGCGCTCTGCTTGCCACTCGAACCTGATGTCTTGTCGACCCGCTGGACCACCTGTCATCATTTATTACGTTAGATAAATGTACAGATTCTCGGGATGAAAGGGAGCGGGTGTGTGTCCCTGGATACCAATGATGAATGCAAAATTGATGATGAAATTAGCGATGGGATCAAGTATCTTACAAGATTAGGTTCGAATTTGTTTGTTTTTATTCTAAGTACATATTGAAACTTGATCCCATCCCTAAATGAAATATTATCACTCACCTGCACATCGCGATCGTACCAGTAGAGATGGTCGAAGAGTACAGTTAGATACACCGGCGAGCTCTGTTGAGTGGCGGCGGCCACCAGGATTCTGCGGTTACCGCCATTGAAGTCGGCACACTCGATCTGCCTGCCGTAAGCCCAATAGACGACGTTGGTCGCGGCGTCGACAGTCAAGCCGGTCGGATGTTCCGTAAGATCGCCGGCGATCACGTGGCGTTCCTTGCCGTCCATCTTACTGCGCATCACCCGCATTCTTTTGCCCACGTCTGTCCAGAAGAGCAATCGCCGCCGCGAGTGAATCGCGATGTTACGCGGCTTCTCGCCATCGCCCTTCACCACGACGCCCAGGGCCGAGCCGTTGTCCAGTCGCGTGACGTTGATGGCGTCGTTCTCGCTGCACGTCCAGAAGAGCAGCCTTCCGAGCGGATCCAACGCGAGATCGAACGGATGCCCGGATCCGGTGAACACCACGATCCTGCTGTTGTACTGCTGCTGCGTACGATTCTCGAGGGTGCGGCGGATCAACATGGTGCGGCCGTCGATCCAATAGACGTGCTGCGTCACCGGATCGAACTCGATCGCGCGGGTGTTCTTCAGGCCTGGCACCCGCAACACTACGTCCGCGCAGTCGTCCGCCTGATCGGGCAGATAACGCGCGATCGCGTTGCGCAAACTGTAGATCATAAACTGCCGGGGCGCCACGCACGTCCGATTGTCCGACGATAATGCATAATGCGTGGGACACGCGCATCTGTGCGCGACGGAGTTAGGTAAAGCGATGCAAAGGTGGCTGCAATTGCCGTTGGCGATTGCGCACGGGTTCCAGCCGGTCTGTCTCGACTCGTGGAATACCTTCAGATCCGTCACCGACTCCAGCTTGTCGTGGATCTTCGTTCGATTCGTTCCGGTGAGCTTATCCGCCCGCTCGATGTCGTCCGTGTTCCAGTCCGTCCAGTAGATGTAATCCCGATATTGCGTGATACTGAAAGGATAGCCTATGTCGCGTGAGATAATCACCTCTCTCTTTCGTGTTAAAAGATCGTAACAGTCGATCGCAGGCGTGGAGACATCGGCCCAGTATAGTCTCCGGGCGACATAATCGAGGGTCAGACCGTTCGCTCGGCCGATGTTTGAAACAGTCACCTGTCGTTGCGTGCCGTCCAATAAAGCTCTTTCTATGCTGCCGAGGTTGCCCCACTCGGCCCAGTACATGTGGCTAGCGATAGAAGAAAATAATAAATGTCAAGCTACTAGGAGAGCTATAGAGATCTATAGAGATCTATAGAGAGCTATAGAGAGCTATAGAGATCTATCAAGTCGTGTGAAAGACATTTAAAGATAATACGAATAGTATAGGCGCAGAACTCACCCTTTCTCAGGATCCAGAGCCAGAGACTTGGGCTCGATGAGGTTTTGCCACACGAGTACTTTCCTGCTGCCACCTTCCAATCTGATCATCTCTATCCTACGTGTGTTGGAGTCACTCCAGTAAAGATTATGCGCGATCCAATCTAACGCGAGACCCTCCGGCGATTCTAGGCCGAGATCGACCACCCTTTCCATACCCGATCCGTTCATAAAGGCACGTGTAATGGCTTTTATTTTAACATCCGTCCAATAAATGCGATTCTCGAGTAAATCAAAGTCCAAGGCGCTAGAGAGAGCAATATACAAGTAATTTAACTAATATAATTAATATACAGTAGTAATAAGTAATATAAATAATATGCTTGTCTGTTAATATACAGTAGTAATAAGTAATATAAATAATATGCTTGTCTATTACAATTAAGATGCAGAAAGACAGCGCATCTCGTTATTATATAATAAATATTAAATAATAATTAGTCGCAAAAAATCTTTCCTCACAGAAAATGTAGATTTGCTCTGTGGCGGAATTCTTTTTTAAATAAATATTTTAATATACTTTATATCTATATAATTTTATCTCAAAATATTCAATTTAATGTTACCAACCTGGCTTCTTTGACACCAGTGACAGGTATGACGTTATCGTTATTGGTATTCTCGATGCTGATACGACCGAGGTTCTCTCTCCTGGCAAACAGCAGAAAGGCATCCGGCACGACGCACGTACGCTTGTCCTTGGTTAACTCGTAACCGATCTGGCAGGCGCAGACGTACCTGTAAATTTTTTAATTTTACGTTACAATTTCTAAATATAATTCACATGATACGCACAAAACTAAAACATTTTAATGATCGCACACATATACATTCTTGTGCTTTTCTGCGTTAATAAAAGTTCTTTCGACTTCATGGAGGAAGATCTCACCGAGATCTCTTTTACACGATCCCGACAACATCCGCGTACCTGTTGTGAGGCTTGTTGAGACAGAGATGGCTGCAACCGCCGTTGTCGCGAGCGCACGGCGATTTACTGGTGCTTACTTGGCCGAGATGTATGGCCTTGAGTCCCATGACGTTGGGCACCTGGTCGATGATGACCTCCCGATCACCGCCGGTGAGTTTATGCGCCCGATCGATGCTCCGTCGCTGCCAGTCGGTCCAATACAGATAATCGCCCAGCAGACTCAGACCGAACAGATGCGGCAGATTGTCGGTGATGATCTCGCGCCGATCGGTACCGTCCATGTTGGACACCTCGATCTTGTCGGTCTTGGCGTCGCACCAGTAGATCTTTCGGCGCTCGAGGTCCAGGGCGATGCCGTTCGGCCAGACGATGTCCTTGGTGATGATCGGTACTCGCTCGGTACCGTCGAGATTGCTGCGCTCGATCTTGGGCCGCTTCTCGTTCCAATCGGTCCAGAACATCCAGCCCTGCTCGGGTGCGACCGCGATCGCCCGCGGCTCGATCAGATCCTCGTTCACCAGCACACGCCGATAGACGCCGTTCAATCGCGCCACTTCGATCCGATCCGTTCCGGTATCGGTCCAATACAGATTGCGGGCGATCCAGTCTATGGCGACGCCATCCGGATTCACCACCTGTAAAAGCCGTAAAAAATAGACTCCTGGAGACGAGGATATAAGATACGAACCTATCTCGTTCGGGTTCGAGTCTACTTGAAAGTACTTTCGATGTAATTATTACACACCTCCGCGACGATTACGTCTTCCTGATTCGATCCGTCCAAATAAGCGCGTCTAATGGCGCAGGCCTGCTCGTCGGTCCAGTACAGCATCTTGTCCACTGGATCGAAGTCGATTGCGATCGCATGCTTGATGCCGGTGAGCGGCAGAACGAAGTATGTGTAATCGGGCGAGTCCAGGGATATTCGGCAGATCTCGTTTCGCTGAACAATCAGCAGCAGTTCATGAGGTCCCTTGGCGCACGTGTAACGATCCAGCAACCTGACGCCCGTGGGACAAGCACAACTGTAACCCTGTTCTCCTTGGCTCAGTAAACATAGATGGGAACAATTGCCGTTATTCAACTTGCAAGGATTGTTGCTAGAGGGCTGTCTTTTCGGATCCCAGACTTCAATATCGCCTAAAAAACAAAGAATGAAATATGTATTAAATATTATACGAAGATATACATTAAAAATCACAACAAACGCAAAAGATATATTTGTTACATATAGTCTGATTAATCAAAAAAACAAATCATTATTTTTAATTCAAAATTGCTCGATACCATATTACTATACTATTACCAGGTATATATTCGCCGTGAAATAACTCGCGCTGATGCGACTGCGATTGGCGCATGTCGACCGTGTGGATACACCAGGTTTTCCAGTCGGTCCAATAGAGCCGATCCTCGTAGAACGTGACGGCGAACGGATACTCCAGGCCCTTGCCGACTATCGTGCGTCTATTGCGGCCTTGGTAATCCATCACGGCGATGAAGCACAATTTACCGTCCACCCAGTAGATGAGTTCGCGTTCGTAGTCCATCGTCAGGCCGTTCGGCCAGTATATGTTGTCGGACACGATTACCTCGCGCGTGCTCGGATCACCATCCATGCTGGCGCGCTCGATTTTCGGCACGTCGCCCCAATCGGTCCAGAAGAGGAGGCCCCGCATGGGTGCCAGGGCGATCGCGCGCGGCTGATAAATGTCCGTCCAGAAAAGCACCTTCCTGTGATTGCCGTCGAGGCTGATCACCTCGACCAGATTCTTCTCGCGATCCGTCCAATACAGCTTGCCCGTAATCCAATCGCAGGCAAGACCGTCGGGCGATATCAAATTGGAGTTCACTATAGTCATCTTCTCGCCCGTATGCGTGCCATTGGAGCGTGCGCACTGTATCGTCTCGAGACCGCTGTCGGACCAGCAGACCAGCTCGCGCTCGTAATAGAAATCGAGCGCCGCGATGTCCGACAGCTCCTTGATGACGACATTGACCTTGTTGTTGCGAGACACATTGGCCATTCTGAGGTCCTTTTGGGTGGCAAAGAGAAGAATGGGCGAGCCTAAAAGTAAGAACAACAATAACAGCATTTTTTATTCAATAAATATTTTTAAAAATCAATACAAAGAAAGACACAAGTCGAATGATAAACATATGCAATACACACAAGTCAAGGATAAATATACTAATTAGTATATAGAATACTATAATATTAGTGTATAAAAATACTGCAACTATAATTAATATAATATAAAATACTATAATTAGTATATAAAATACTATATATATATATATATATAAAATACTATAACTATAATATTATACAGGATGATTCTGACAACTGGGACAGGATACTGCTGTTTCATAAGTAAAGATAAAAAAAAATAGAGGAAAATATTGCGTGACATACTGAGGACTAGTTGTAAATATAAAATAGTAAACACGATACTAGCAGTTCCTAGAATTCATATTAAACATTTAGGCCCGATACCACAATTCGAGTTAACCCGAGTTTAGTGCGCTAAGGGCCTTCACACATGCTTTCCGTAACCGTAACGGAAGGATTCGACCAATTGGGTTGCTTGATTACGGACAGCATGTGTGGAGGCCCTTAGTGTACTTAGACACTTATTTATTTCTGAAATAAAATATCGTATATCTTGTAAAGTATTGGTCTTTTGATGACCTCACCTAATACTTTTATACACAGAATAATGAAAAGAATCGAATTATGAAAAAAAAGTGTAGCTGCATTTAAGTAAGTTTTATAGTATTTTATATACTAATTTTTATTATTTATTAAGTTTAACTACTAATTTATTCAGTTTTATAGTATTTTATATACAACTCCAGTTGTCAGAATCACCCTGTATAACTAGTATATAAAATACAATACAAAAAAAAAAGAAAAAGAAAAGAAAATCAGAAGTATAAAAAAATGCTGCGTTTAAAAAAAAAAAGAAAGCCAAGATTTCACCTACCATGGCTAGAAAAGGTGCCGCACCATAGAACGCTAACGACAACAAACAAATCACTCCACCCGATCATAGCACGGGCCATTCTAAGCAATAGTTCACGTATATCCTCTTCGAAGTATCGCGCTCAGGACGTAGCACGGTCGCAGCCGCGTATCATCTCTTCGTCGCGGCGTTGACGGAGACAGAAGCGTCCCTAAATAGCGCTACGTCCACCTTCGTCGCGTCCTTTCCGGCCATTCACGTACAACGAGAAACCAAACAATCGCACGCCATACTCGTGTGACGCGGTCTCTCGACCATCGAACATCACGAACACAGAGGACAGAGGATGCATCCTCCGCCGATGTCAAGGCTTGACAGTCAAGCTGGTAGCATAGTTGTGAACGTACCGATTGGCTATCGGATAGGGAATTTCTTGGATAGGGAATTTCTTGGATAGGGAATTTCTAGGGTCCAAAAGTCTCAAGCTCGGCAACTTCACTCCGCTTCACGCGAGTCCATCCGCGAGAGATTCACGATGACCAGCTGCTAGTTGTCTGTTGTTATCGCACGATAATGATGAACGTTTGCGAGCGTACGTGAGATTGATCGTTCCACGACGACGACGACGACAAAGGCAAGGGTGCCGCGAGGGCACGCGCGGAACAGCTGATTGGCGGAGACTCGGATCGCACGTCCACCGTCGCCGTCTTCAGTCGCAGGTCCGCCATCGTCATGGCGGGCTTCGTACTCCGGGTGAAGACCAAATCGGGTCAAAAGATCGTCAATGGCCTCGCGCCCCAGGATAAGGTGTCCCAGCTGAAGGCGAAGCTCGCCGAGCTCACCGGCGTCCCCGTCGCCGCCCTCCACGTGCTCGTCGGGTTTCCGCCGAAGCCCGTCGACCTGGACGCGGCCGACGTCAGCATCGAGCGCGTCGGCATCATCTCCGGGGACACCCTCATCGTCGAGGAGAAACAGGTTTGTCGTACGATCTCATTTTCTCGGAGTTCGTTTTTTTTTTTTTCTCGATTATGTCGAGCAAGTAAACAAGAGGCATTATGTAATTCGTGACCGCATTAATTATATTGACATACGAAGTATTAATGCGATCGTGAAGTCTTTGTTATGTCGGCGAATTTTTTTTAAATAAAATGTGTTAAAAAATTTCTTGCTTTTTGCAAAACTGGAAATACAAATGTAGGAAATTAAACTAAGACTCGCAACCTGAGAATTATTTATCTTAATTGTTCCTATTTTTATCTAAGCTGTAACGTACGACGAATAAAACTCTAATTTTGTTATACTGAAAGATTTCACGCTTAATTAATTTTACTCAATGTCGAAAATCAAGAGGAGAATTGTCTTATATAAACATCATGCATCACAGATCGTGTTCAATAGACCCAACGATTTTGGCCGGTCACACATTGTCGATCAGGAAAGCTTCATCGATGCCCCAGGTGTTCTCATGAGGAAGGTCGTGCCTGCGGACAACTCTTGTCTCTTCACCAGCGTGGGTTATGTTCTGAACGGTGAGAAAGCATTAAAAGATATTTTTAGAATATAAAGTGAGTCATTCGAAACAAAATGTTTGAGTAACATTTTTCAATAAGAAGAAATAAATGTAATTAAAAATGTAATTTGTGTATAACTTTAAGAGGCAAAAATCAACTGTTTAAGAAACTGCATAAATCGAATATAAAAATAACAAGGAAAGAGTAATAATCTAGAAATAATTTCAAGATTGCGAGATTTGTCAGAGAAAATATACATTTTGCTAAATCAGGAAGCTATAAATCGTAATAACTGCTGTTTATAATGCTTCTTCAGGGAAGGTCGACACCAGTTGTGCCAGTTTCATGAGGGAGATCATAGCAAACGCGGTGGCGGCGGACTCGGACGAGTACTCGGAAGCATTTCTGGGGAGACCCAATGCCGAATATTGCAAGTGGATCCTTAAAGCCGATTCGTGGGGTGGCGCCATCGAGCTGTCGATCCTATCCAAGTTTTACGGCTTAGAGATAGCGGTGATCGACAGCATTAACGCGATCATCAACAGATTCGGCGAGGATCAGCATTACGCCCAACGAGTTTTCCTCATATTTGACGGCATCCATTACGATCCGCTCTACCTGGAGCCGCTCGACGTAGGTCGAGCTTTCTGCAATGCTGTCAATATTTGACAATTTCTCTTTGCACAAATCCTCTCTCAGATTGTATCAAAATGTAGGAAGATGAAAGACTGAAGGATTTTTCTTTTTTTCTAAATATTATATAGAAAGACCTTCCAAAAATTCTCTAAAATTAATTCTAAATCGATACTTTTTGCGGACGGTTTTATGACTTTCTCTTTACCAGGGTGGCAGCATCCAAACGATCTTCCCTACCGAAGATGAGAGGATGTTGCTAGAAGCCGCCCAGCTCGCGAGAGAGGCGAGATCGAGTCGTCAGTTTACGGATGTGCAAAAGTTCACACTGATGTGCATCGACTGCAAGATTAGACTGAACGGACAAGTGGCGGCGCAACAGCACGCCAAGGACACTGGTCACACGAATTTTGGCGAAGTAGCGGCGTAGCCTCGTATCGTCAGCTCGTACTATCTAACACTTCGGTGACTATCCTTGACCCTAAACAGTATACAGCGATCTTCTCTTCGATTCGGAGATGTCCTCTGGATGTTCTCGGTTCATTCATCTATTCACGTTATATGCATATTCACGCTGCTGCAATACTTATAAGTACTTATTACTACAGATTCTTTGTACTGCAAAAATCGAACAAGGGAGAGTTTCGTGCGTGTGCTGGAAGGGGAGAAAAAGAGGAGCATGAGTGATATTATTTTTATAAATTATATTGAAATGTACATTATGCAATTATATTACTAGGTAATAATTTCAGTAACTATTATATATTTTTTAGGTAATTGTATTAAAATTTCTTATCGAGATATATATATATATATATATATATATATATGTATGTATGTATGTATGTATTATGTATGTATGTATGTATGTATGTATGTATGATGTTGTGTGTGTATATATATATATACATATATATACCCAAAATTATATTTTAAGGGTATTTATGCATTATATATTGTTTGATTGTAGTGCAATTTTATATAAATATCTAGGGATATTTTATACTGTTTAGGATTAAAGAAATGCCGTTTCATAGCTAGGCGCGATAACAGCATGTTTTCTACTCGAGCAAAGCGCAATTTACGAATAGCAACACTATCATTAGGACGAATCGTTTGCGGTGCACTCTCTATTGAGGATTGTTAATGCGCATAATATACAAGTTATTGATTTTGATTAAATATCGTTTTTATCTTCAATCTCTTTCATTCGCAGATCGTTCGTCTCAGAAAGCGTACATTATTCTAAATCTTAATGTCCTATAAATATCTAAAAAAAAATTCTTTGATTTCTATATTCTTGCAAACGTTCAATGTAACTACATTTCAATTTGTATACATGTGTTGATATTGAAATGTCCGAATCCGCCACGAGACTTGTCCAGATTTTTATATAGATTTAATTTATTTTTATTTTGACAATCGGTCGATTTTTTTTCATATGCGAATTTGTGTGAATAATTTTACACATTTGAAATTGAATTCGGACCCGCGTCCAATAAGAAAATCCTACTTTCTAGTAAGCTAGTAACATTTTCGTCCCTAGCCAAATAAATTCTCGCCATAGATTATTTTTCTCATGAGAGAGGACTTTCGCAGCGACACTAGCGCCGACTGGCGCAAGGTACCGGAAGTAGATCCTCTGGTAGATTATCCGGAATTCGTCGGGGAATATAATCAGTACTATGGTGTAAAATAGCGGCCGTGGTGGCAGTTGGTTGGTTGATTGACGGCGAGAAGCCATGCCTACCGCCGCGTAAACAAGGTTGGTCGTCGCAGACAGAGACACGTCACGAGCGAGCGAGCGAGCGTGCGTGCGTGCGTGCGTGCGTGCGTGATACACCCTCGGCGTGACGTTTCTTCGGGGTATGTTGCCGCGGAATCGTGCGAGACGATAAAATGTTGTCGCTGCCGCTGGCCGACCGAGACAAACATCCGCTGACAAACAGGTGAAGATGGAAGATGACGCTGACCTCAGGGAACAGTTGTTTCACAACACCGTGCGGGAGAATATAGTGAGTAACATGCACGTCTTCTTCGAGGGAGCGCGAATATCTATCTCGCTCTCTCTCTCTCTCGTTACGCACATCAATAAGTTTTCTCGTAAAAGAAGAATAAACCTCGAACCTCTGCGGTCGACATATAAAACGCGGATGTCCTTTGTACATTCCGAGACAGCTTGGAGCGATCGACGAATATATTCTTACGGAGAAAAATCTCTCCGTTAAGAGAAAATTCTACATTACGTTCAATTTTTTTTTTTTTAAGCGAATTTAAATTATATATCGCGATATACGCGCTTCCGCACGCGAGGATGAACGTTTGGGGAAACGTTATAGGCAGAGTAAAGGAGGAAATTTTGCGACTCGAACGAGATCGAGTTTAATTGTCGATTAATTGTCCTATTATGAAAAATGAGCCTTATCGCGCCACGACGAGCGATAAACGCTCGTTTAATTTAGCGCTCGTTCGGGAAGTCCGCTATGTGTCGACGTGGATCGAGGCTGTGTCTCGTTTGTTTATTTATTTTTCACGTTCCTTCTCGTTTACGATCAGTCGCGAGAATGTGCAAAATTTATTTTTACGCGTGCATTTTACAAGTTTTCTTTCGAAATCTTTTATTAAAAAAAAAAAAGAAACAGAGTATGATACAATATTTTGCTAAAAAACGAGAGAGAGATAAAGTTCCTCTCTCTTTCCTTTGCCTCTCTGTATCTCGCAGAGATACGAGAGGATACGTTTCGTAAATAATAAACTGCCAATTTCTTCGTCTTCGGCTTTAATTAAATTTTGCGCCAATCTCGCGAGGAAACTGTTTTTCTAATTTGAGGATTCTTTTACAGCGAAATTTAGAAAAGTGCAAATTTCTACGGAATTTTTAAAATTTCTATTGTATTATTCAGATAATTATATATACGAAATATAAAAATAATATAGTAAATATAGATATATAATATTTATTATATTATTTACTATATTTACTATATATTTCAGTAAATATAGTAAATAATATAATACTATATTTACTATATTATAGTTAATATAGTATATTATTTACTTTATTATAGTAAATATAGTATTATTTACTATATTTACTATATTATCTATCTTAAATATAGTAAATAATATAATAGTAAATTGTAAATTTACTGTGATATAATAAATATTGCAAATAGTATAGTATATATAGGTAATCTATCTATAGATCTAGATATATAATCTCTATATATCTATATTTACTATACTATATTTACTATATATAATATATATATATTTTTTTTGCGAAAGAAATGATCTCCCGCAATGATTCTCGCCACGGATGATCCGGAACACTCTGCGAATCATCTAGCGAAATATCCGGCTTTAATTCCGCTGGAACTTGTTCGTTCCAGCTCTTGTCGTGTAAGATGATGAAAACTAATAGAAAATCTCCCCGGAGGAATTTCTAGCATCACGAAGGAACAACCTCGCTTAAGTGCATTCACCCAAAGTGAATGCACACGCGTTTCGCAGACGCAGTCGCGAAACACGTGTAGGAAGCGTGTTCGCTTTTTTTTGTCGCCGCCTCCGACGTCTTCGTTTTGCAAATTTCTCTCGCGACGAGGAACCGGTCGAGAGGTAGAAAATATGAGAAAGAAGAAAAAAAGAGACCAGAAAGATCTGAGGATCACTTCGACCCAAGCTCCAAGTTCATTAATTTGTCTAATGACCGACGGCGAAATTTCTAAAATTTCTATTGCATTATATAAATAATTATATGTAGTAAATATAAGAATAATATTGTAAATATAAATATATACGGTATATAGTAAATATTGTATAGTATATATAGTGAATGTAGATATATATTATATATCTATATTTACTATATTTACTATATTTATTATATATACTATACTATATTTACTATATTTATTATATATACTATCTTTACTGTATATGCTATATTTACTATATATACTATATATATATATATATATATATATATCCATATTTATTATATAGTAATATAGTAAATATAGATAAGTATTATATAAATGATTATGTAGTAATTATATATCATTTGAAATTTCGATGTCGGTCACATCCTGCGAGTTAATCGATGATTGAGTTAATCGGGGTTCGGTCGAAGAGACCTCAAAGCTATCGGAAACGATAGCCTCTAGGGAACTTCCCGGAACTTCCGCTCTCGATTTAAATGAAAAAAAAAAAACGATAGAAGCGGATGATATCACTGGAAAAAAGAAAACGAATTGAATTGTTGCGATTTTGCCAGCTATCTTTTTTTTACGATGAGATACTCAGATGTGCAACTATGATCGGAATTAAATGCGAGTTTAATACCAACTAATATACTTTTTCTTACCTCGTTTTTCGCTCTCGCGACTCTTACCTCTTTGGAAAGTACCGTAAAAGCTTTGTCCCGCTTTATTTTTCGCGCCTCGACTTGTGTGCCAAGAGCATCGTAAACTTAATTGCTTTGTTTTCGCGTTTCAGTCAGTTTTCACGATCGAGGAGTAATTATCGTGTCCGAAGCGAGAGAAAGAGAGAGAAAGACAATCGGACGAACTTATTACATTAATATATACAACACGAAAGGCGCGATAGAAAAATATCGTAATACTTGAATAAAGTAAAATAAAGTGTTTATTACAAGCTAGAAACTAATCAGAGAACGGACCGCAGTCTCCGACAGAGAATCTTGGAAGAACACGATTAAGGTATAGAAATGAAGAGAAAGAAGAAGAAAACGCGCGCGCGAAAAGATCCCGTTCGATCAATAATGATACGAGAAGTGCGAATAGAGATAGAAAAAAAACTCTCGGAATCACGAAATGTAACGCTCGGTAGACTTTCCGATCGGGGTCAATGATCAAAAATGACACGAGATAACGGTAATCAACTATACATGTGTGTCTTCTCTCTTTCATCTCTTCTACTACTTGAAGTGCAATATCCTTATTTCGCGAATGACAAAATACACACATTTTTTTTATAATATATATATATATATATATATATATATATGTATATAAACTATTATTATTTTTATTTATCTTTACACACACAGATACACACACACACACACACACACACACACACACACACACACACACACACATATATATATATATATGATTTTGTTTTATTCGTTATTTTTAGTATTTATTATTTTTTTTTTCTTTATCTGTGAATGAGAAAAATTACCCTTTATGATAAAAAACTTTATGATAATCGATTAATTTATATAAACATAATCTAGACGATAGTTATTTCGATCTACTTTTTGATAATTTCAGAAAATCAATTTTTAACATGCCGCAATTAAATAATAGATTAATATGTGATTTTTTTCGAAATTGAGGAATAAATTATCCTATATTATCCCTTTTTAATCTTAATTTCTAATTTATTATAAAATTTTAAAAGTTTATAAAAAAAATATTAAATTTAAATATATTATTATATATACATATATATAAATTTAGTATTTTTTCATCATGCTTAAATTTTATGATAAATTAGAAATGAAGATCAAAAAAGGATAACATAGGATAATTTATTCCTCAATTTCTATATATATATATATATATATATATATATAGGATGTTCCAAAATTCGCGAATCGAAATACTATATATACAATATGCATTGTTTATCGTAAATTAAATATTATACGGGCTTTTTTGTAGGTGCATTGTTCTCGCGAAAGCTCTCTTTATCCCGCTTTCATTCGTCCTATTCTCAGCTCTCGGCGGAGAAGCTTCTGCCAAACACGACGCCGAAAATGTCACGCACTCTCGTGTTCTATTTGTTCGTAATTATACGCGCTCCGTTATTATATCTGTTCCCGGGCGAAATTGATACGTCAATTACAACGTATACATTGTATATTAATATAACGACAACGATGACAATATATACACGTGCGCGCATATGTAAACAAAATGTACGAACGGATTAATCGATTAATAAATAAACGAACGTTAAGTGAGTGAGGATATCGATCGTGGGGGGCATAAGCAGATTAATAAATTAAATGCGCAACACTAAGTTGATAGATCGTAGACAATGGTCATTGTTGAACAATTCGATCCGTCAGTTGCGTGGGAATCATTTATCGCCTCATTTATCGTTCGTGCTCAAGTGACCTCGTGGAGAAACTTCGTAGATTCTTTATTACATCGATTAAAGAATTAATATGAATATGCTAATTCATTAATAAGAATTACTGTAATAGAATAAAAGAATTAATATAATATACTAATAAAAAATTATTATGACTGAATACACACACACACACACACACACACACACACACACACACACACACACACACACACACACATATATATATTTTTTCTTTTTTTTTAAATACATGTATAATATTATGTATTAATTTTTTATTAATATACATGAATTGATATAAATTATTATATTAATATATGTATAAAAAATCACACATATTACATTATTCGATGCAAAAAATATGCATAGATTTATGAAATTTAGAACAGCAAGAAATATTTTTAGGAAAAATCTAAAAATGCAATCAAAAATTAATTTCAATGTTTTACAAAAAAAAAAAAAAAAAAAAAACCGATGAGCTAATCAAGATAATATACAATCGAATCGAAAACACTCGTTTTTCCTCGAAGAAAAAATAAAAATAGAAATTGAGAAATCAATATTTGTTTATTCAACTTATTAATGTTATTAGTAGTTGCGCTGATTAATCATATCGCGGATTTTATCGAACGAGATTTAAAGAAATACATCGACGAAGGAAAAACGACAGAGAGACAAATTTAATTCGCATGTGTGATAAGGCTTCGTTTACCGACGCACTGTTTTTTTTTCTGCGTTGTAAGCATTCCTCTAATCGGAGTTAATGGTATTCAGTATTATTTACGTAACGTCATTGCGACGGTGTCTCTCAAGAATTTTATCAAGCGTCAAGTATCAATAGCGAATCAAGGACATTTGTAAAAATTTTTCCGTTTTGGTTTATCTTTCCATGTCATAAAATGATTACAAAAAACGCATCTGTATAATTTATAATCAAATATATCTTGATATTGAATACATGATATTGAATTATACTTAAATAAATTATTAAAATTATATATATATATATTATTTTCATAATTTATTTAAGTATCATAATTCAACGTCATTTTCAATCTCAAGATATTTAAATTAATTAATTAATTAATTATCATATTAATATTTAAACAATTTATTAAAATATCAATATAATATATATATATATACACACACACATATATTTTAAATATCATATATTTAAAATATATATTATTGATATTTTAAGAAGTTATTTAAATATTAATATTATAATTTATTATAATATTAATTATTAATTTATTTATTTATTAAATATCTTTATATTGAAAATATGATGATGAAAATTATGAAATATATATTTAAAATATATAGAGATTATTAATATGAAAAAATTTGATGTAATCGCGTTTGCATGTGTATGTGTGTGATTGTATTAAAATTTTCAATGTATGCATACTATATATTAATTAACATATTTCAATGAAACTTTATGTGATTTTAATATTACACACACATCCACATATTACATTACATATAATATTATTGAAATATTGTCAACATAATTGATAATGTGTCTTTGCAGATATTTTTGCTTCTTTTTCTGCTGCTGTACATCTCGAGTTACGCGCTGATCGCGCGCTTCAGACGCCGGGATCGCGAGGATTATCTATCGGTGGACGAGGATGAAGCCACCGTATACAGGATCAGCCTCTGGCTGTGCACAGTCGCCCTGGCTGTCTCCGTCGGCGCGACCCTCCTACTTCCGGTGTCTATCGCCAGCAACGAGGTACTCATTCTCTACCCAAACAGCTACTACGTCAAGTGGCTTAACAGCTCCCTCATTCAAGGTGAGAATCCGCGCGATATCACGGACTGAATCTACAAGAAAGAGAGACTTTATACTCGAGAAAGAAAATAGATGGAGTAATTTATTATGTTTACATAAATCAGATCATGGATAACGTTCGAGATAACGTATCAATCATATGATAGAAATATATATATATGTATATAGTGTCTTAATAATGGTATTATCTCGATGAGAAGAGTATCAACGAGGAATTCCAAAATAAATATCTTAGATACTTTGTTTATATTTCCGTGTAAACATCGTGTGTTGTAACAAGATACATTCATCGTCGACAGGTCTATGGAACCACGTGTTTTTGTTCTCGAACCTATCGCTCTTCGTGTTTCTGCCTTTCGCCTACCTCTTTACGGAGTCGGAGGGTTTCGAAGGCCATAAGAAGGTAAGTTGGAATCTTGACAAACTTGTAATAACGAGAGCCCATGTCCTTTTTTTATAATTACTTCTGATCATAGGGCGTGATGGCGAGAGTATACGAGACAGTGACAGTCCTCTGTCTTCTGGGCACTCTTGTATTGGGAATGACTTACGTCCTGTCGTCTCTGTTGGATTATCAAAACTCGAGTTTACACACGTTGCTCAGTAAGTATATATAGGATGCTTTCCTGCAACGAAACACAGTGTCACACAGTGTCACACAGTGTCGACTTATAGCTGGAACGCTGCTTAGCTTTTTCACCGCCAGAGTGCAAGACAATCACTTTTCAAAGCTTTTTCAAAGTCTTAAGTTTTTTTAAAAGTTCACCTCCTATCGGAATATCACTCCATAGAAGAAGAAATGGTATTAAATGTAAAAATGTTGACACAACCAATGCGAGAATACTAAAGAGGAATAAAATTGAGAATATCTATGAGAATATGTGTGTCGACCTAATAGAATCCAATTTTTATAGATTTATGGAGTTACTATTTACCTTTCCTGTACTCCTGCGTCTCGTTCGTCGGCGTAGTGATGTTATTGTGTAAGTATCGCAAGTTTTCGAATAACGCTACTGTACCCACACAACGGGAGGGGAAAGATCCATCTGTGATATTCTATAAATATATTAATATTTTTTGATGATTCACGCCAATCGGTTAATTGTGTTTTATTCTTAGTATGCACTCCGGTGGGATTTGTACGACTGTTCGGCGTAGTGGGGTCGTTTCTCGTTAAACCCCAGTTTCTGAAGAATCTGGACGAGGAGTTCTTTGCGTATAGATTAGAAGAAGACTGTATTCGCAGAAGGTGAGCGCTTTCTTTCATAGATTACGCGTTATAATATATCATTTTTATGATAATAGTAGCATGTGTAACAGCGCCCGTTCAGATTGCAGCATGTGAAAGCAACGGGGAAGTCGTACGTATCACCGGTGCCGATGTCGTCGTCGGCGAGTTGCAGCTCGTCGACGCAGCAGGAGGAGGAGGACGAGCCGCTACTCAGCGTGAGTCCGGGTTTGCTGTGCCTGAGGAACGGTGCTCTGCAGAAGGGTCTCTCTCAACGGCTGGACGACATTCGGAGTCGACGGCAACTGCTGGATCGACAGCGGAGGACTTGGTGGGTTCGACGCACATTGCTTTATCCAGTGGCGATGTTGGCGCTGCTCGTGTTATCCACTGCCACGGCTCTATTAGCGGTGCAAAATACATTGGAATTGCTGATAGGAATCAAAGCGCTGCCATTGAGCACGAGGGTTCGTACACGCGCTTTTTTTCTTCCTACAAATCTGTTGACTTTGAATCTGACCGCAAGTTCCAGGGAGAATTCTAAAAGAATCGAGAATTCTTTAGTAAAAAAAACATATAAAACTTTAAATAATTAATCAATTGAAGCTTCTCTCTCTCTCTCGTTGTTTGGGACATTATTTTTTTCTATCAATATAAATTTCTAATATAAAAATAGTAAATTCGGATTAACATGTAATTAATGCATTTCTATTTCATTCATTGAAATTTCGAAGATTAAATTTATTTTAAATCTAATCAATTGAATTCTGTTTTTATTTCAATAGCAATTTACTCTCGGCATCAGCTCCCTGTCTAAGCTCGGGCCCGTCGGCGCGACAATCGAGGTGGCGGTGATCCTTTATCTGGCCGTGACTAGCGCGATCGGCCTATACGCTCTACCGGGTGTAAGAAGAGTTCAACCCAGACTCCGTTCCACGCCGCTCACCCATCTCATCGCGAACTGCGCCCTCTTGTTGGTGCTTAGTTCGGCGTTACCGCTGTTATCGCGAATACTAGGTAACATACGAACCACCAACATGATTCCATTATCCTTAGGGAATCTCAATTCCAATCACCGTACTATCATAGCTTCAAATAATCGAGAACTGATAGTAAATCTATCTGCTTGATTGTTTTATGTGCCAGGGTGTCTACTCCGGAAAAACCGGGGATTGTCAGGATTTTTTTTTTTTTTTTACCTTGAAAAATCCGGGAATTCTCATGGAATTTTATTGAGACTCAGGGAATTTTTGCAAAATTATTTTTTGATTTATATTATTTTATATTTTTACATATATCTTTAGCGTTTAGATATAGTGATATATTGCACTTTGTTATTGTCCAAATTAATTTGATGATTAATCAATAAATCAATATTAAGTGCTAGAAAAACTGCATTCTTGGTAACTTTCTTTAATCGTATGAATAGAAAACATTAAAAAGCGCGTAGAATACAGAAACTTATTTTAAAAAGCTATATCTACAAATTTTCTGGAATTTTAAACGAAAATACCTGGAAGATCAGGGAATTCTCAAGGAATTTTTTTACAAGATTTGAGTAGACACCCTGTGTACATACTTATTCAAACTATGCAATCTGCATATATTTCAATCTATCAAATCAAACGCCCCTTTAACGGTCAAAGGATTAGATGATTCTTTCATTAACCAATCATTTTTGATTTATAAATTCGATTGAGAGAATCAATCAAGACTTTTCGCGAATTAAGAAGCCAATCGCGAATTAAGGATAATGAAACTTTACAACTGTGTAACTCACTTCCTTATTTCGTTCGTACTTTCCTCAGGAATGACAAACTTCGATCTGCTGGGCGATTTTGGACGCATCGAGTGGCTCGGTAATTTCAAACTTGTGCTCCTCTACAACCTGATCTTCGCCACGGCGGCGATCGGCTGCTTGGCCACCAAGTTTACCGCGACCGTGCGCAAAGAGATCTATACTCGTCTGAGGAGCAGCTTGCTAGGTATCTTCAGGACTAGCGTTACCGCCGACGCGAAGAAAAACTCACCGTCGTCAGGGATGTTTTCTACAAAGGAAGATTAGACTGATTTATTATATTATTATATAATATTAATAAGCACAGAGAGAGGGGGGAAAGGGAGAGAGAGAGGGAGAGAAAGTACATCGGGATCTTGCGAAAGTTCTCCTGACTTTTAAGTTCTTGCATGTGGCGTCTTGCAAATTATAGAAAGCTCTTCGAGCTTTCGAATCACGAGAGACTTGCTTCTCGAATTTGGAGAACTTTGAATATATTAATCCTTCGACGCTTTTGAATTCTTAGGCTGTTAGAGATTCTTACATACTTGCTAGAGAATTTTGATTACATCAAGGTTTTCTATATTCTCGTATTTCGAGAGAGATTCCGAAACTTTTTATTTCTTTTAAATTCTTAAAAATTTTTAATATTGTTCATAAATAATGTCTTATACATGTGCGAGTGTCTGAGCTTTGGCTTTGTCGAGAAATCTCTGGGATCACGTATCGAAATCACTGGCGAATTGTTCGCCGATGATTTCGATACAATCTTTTTTTTTTTTTTAAATCCCCAGACACTCGCGTGCTTCTACCCTCGCATTATCGAAAATCGATGCACCGAAGAGCCAACGCAACTTTCGCGAGAGCCTAAAGAGTTTATCGCTTAGAGCCGATTAAGTGAACATTCTCATTTTGCCTAGTGATCATTTGTAATTAGGATGCGCGAGGCCAGTTAAGGACATATAGTCTGATAAGGACAACGGAGGCGGTCATATTCATAATGCGTAGCACTAAATATTTATTTATTACATTAATATTATGTTTAAGAATATATTTGCCTGAATCCCCCCATGATAAGAGAATATCCAGCATCGAGCGTGTCTGCATGTGTGTATATACGTAATCGAATTAATTAACTCACGGTAAATATAAGGATTGCGAGAAGAATACACACAATCTAAAATATCCGTGCATGTGTGTGTGTGTGTGTATTTATGTGTGTATGTCCACAGAATGTCCAATGAAATTTATATACCGACAAGAATCTATCCTTCACTGGAAGAATCTTTATTGATGAACGTTTATTTGCCTTTAAACGTCCTCATTTTACAATCACCGGTATCGTCGTAGATAGAAGAAAATAAATTTTCTATTTAAATAATAAATATATTTTAATGACTACTTTAAAAATAAAGAACCTAAGAAATAATTATTAAATAAAAGCTTGGAATTATTTCAAGACATCTTACGTGAGAGAAGAGTATAAAATGTTGTCAGACTGAAAATAAATTGCAATAAAATCTTAAAAGAGCTTTTTCTCAGACCAGAACCTACATAGCACAATCAACTGCACGATTTTTCAGATATTTATGAAATGAATTTATTTATTTATGAATTTTATTTTTTAACAAAAATTTTTAAATATTATACACACGACTTTGTTCTTAACGGAAAACAAATTAAAATAATAGAAATTTCAGAAGTACTTCTTTCGTTAAAAAGTCAAAGGTCTGAATTATCTTGAATTTTTTGAATAGAATCATGTGATGGTTTTTACATCTACGATGTAAAAGCAAACCTCTTGCACTAGAAATAACAGGATATAATTTCTTTTATGTTATTTTTTTATTTTATAAAAACATTACGACGATTAAATAAAATAATACGCAATAATGCCCCATTCACAGTTAAGAAGTTTATCACGTAGTGCACGCATTGTCTGTAATTCTCTTCAGTCCGTACTTGTTCAACTTGCCGATGATGATATTCGCCGCGATACCGTGGCGCACAATTGTATAATAGCCCGGCCTCGACAGATCCACCACGGTGGAGCCGACTCGGCGGCGGTCGAGCTGCTTACTCGAGTTCAACAGGTCGTGGAAGACGCCGTCGAGGTCGGGCCACAGCGCGCGGAACTCGTCCGGATGCAGACTGCTCGGTTCGCTGCTTATGTTGGCGCTAGTGAGCGCGAGCGGGCCGACGATCTGCGCGACGCTGCGTACAAACTTGCCGTCGGGCACGCGAATCCCGACAGTGTCGAAACCCGGATTGAAGGCCTGCGGAACGGCGGACGTGCGTCGCAGGCATATTGTGTAGGGTCCGGGAAGCAGACTTTCCAGCATACGGGACGGCACGTCGTCCAATACACCCCATGCGCCTATCTCATTGACGTTGCTCAGACAGATGGCCAGCGGCTTCGCTCCATCCCGCCGTTTGATCTCGTACAGTCGCTGAACGGCATGCGGATCAGTGGCTAGGCCAGCAAGCCCGTATATAGTGTCCGTTGGCACCGCGATTACCTTGCCCTGCTGTAGCAATTGCGCCGCCATCGCGACGCTCCGGTCGCCACCGCAGTACCAGTGCTTCTCCTGCGGTTCTAGCAACTTCAGTTCGTTCTTGGCGTTGTTCATGATGACCTTCGTAGGACCCATTGAGCTGGGACTCATGATACCTCGAATGCTTTGGACTGCTTGCCTCTGTGGAGAAAAAAAAAAATTAATAAAGAAATATAAAGAGCGTAAGGAGCTGTAAAGAGGGAAGTGGAGTTATATTTGAAACGTAGGAAAAGAAAAGGTCGATACTTGCATTTTTTATCTTTGTTTGAAAAGCTAAACGATTAGCGATGGGATTAAGTATCTTACAAGTAGGTTCAAATTTGTTTGCATCGTTTCAAATTCTCTATGATTACTTCAAAAATGATGACTTAAAAAAACAGTACTTTCAAGTAGACTCAAACCTGGAGGAGATAGGTTCGAACTCTATAGTACCTTGAAAAACTAGAGCTGTACTTCCAAGTACATTCAAATCTGGATCAAGTATGAGTATTTATGAGAAATTTTATATTTTGTATATATATGTGTGTGTGTGTGTGTGTGTAACAAGTATCATAAATAGATTTTTACATATTGAACTTGATTCCATCCCTAATTGTTATTGCGCTCTTCTAAGATCGCTTATTAGAAGATCGATTAAAGATGAGCGCTCTTTAAATTCTATTTCCTTAAATTGTGGAAAGAGAAAATTCTTCTGTAATTGCACTGCAATTACATACATACGTACCAGCCGATTTACGTATTGACTCGCCAGGTGTGAGCGCACGAGTGATCGCAACATCTGTAGAACAGTGTCATACCCTCGTCGGCAGATCTGGTCTGCAGTTGCCTGAAGTAGGCGCGAGGATGCGAACACTTGGGGCAACGCTCGTCCGTGGAATCTACGCCCATCCACGCGGTCTCCTTGTTGATGACGACCGTCTCCGCCAGTTTCTCGTTAAAGCAAGTGCGCGTGCTGACCGCTTTCTTGATCTTATAGATGTAAGGACACGTGCGACACGCGAACCGATTGCCCGTCGCGTCTTCCTGAAACCGGAGAAGATTGGCGCAATACGGACAGAAGAGATACACCATATTACTGAAAAGTCCTCCTCTTCTCGATGGATGTTTCTGGAACGCGGATGTGTTTTACGCACCACGTGTGCTTCACATCATTGGATCTTTCTTTCAATTTCCGTCTTCGTACGCTTTACATATCATAATGTAAGTATTAATAATAATTATTTATATATAGATGATGATAAAAAATAGAAAAAATGCTCACGAAGATTAAAGAAGCGCTCTGTGCCGTTTTATCGAAACACATGTCTGTCAAAATATGATCATATGATCGGCTACTCGCATCTACGCATGCGCACATAAGTGATGATGCGCATGCGTCGAAAGAAATAATCGAATATGATTGGGAGAAAACATAAGACGATCTTAAGACGGTAATTTCATAGGCGTTTGACTATCTAGTTTCTGCAGATAGTCTACGGTTGTTTCCCGGCATTTGGCGGCATTTTGCGGTACGATCAAAACGTCCTCGGACTTTTGTGAAATTTGCAGTAGTTTTATACGGTTCTATTTTTTTTTTCTCTTTTGCAGCTGACACGTAAGATTCCTGTAAATTGTAGCAGAACGACGGAGAAAATCTGCGAGAATGTCGCGAATATCGGAGAGAATCTCTAATGTGTTGAACCTAGCCAATAGTTCGAGATTGAGCGATAAAAAGGTAATTATTCACTGTGCATTAACAATCGCTAATTATCGCAGTTGTTATCACTTACTGTGAGAAATTAATATCTATATTATTTAATTGTATTCTATTTTTTTTTATTGCGATACCGTAAAAATTCATTTTTATGCGTTGTTTTGGGAAAATAAAGATAATCCAAGTGTAGGAAAATTGTGACCGAAATTATGCCAATTTTCGATTTAAAAAAGTCTCTACTTTCAAACAGTAACAATCTAACTCATTTGAAGATTATATTTATCCAATTGACAATCTGCAAAAAGGAATCGTTACTTAAGACTTAATTTTTAAACTCTGATATACTGTGCATTCCAACTTGGCTTGTCTTAAAAAAATTACATCAGAATTTACAAAGAACTAATTGAAATTTATAATCAAATTCTCAAGTTGATTGACATTGTTGTCTAATATGGAACACCCTGTATATCGAGATGCTTATTTTCTCTCGGCATCTTTTTGAATGTTTTTTCCAATTTCCAGAAATGTGTTACCGAACTACTGGATTTGTATCGGAATGACGAGGCTCTCAATGAAATACACGAAAATACAGAAAGGAAAACTACAGGGATTGTCAAATGGCCTTATATTATGCTTACAGCTCACAAACTAGTTCTTGACGTAAGAAGAATTGCATGCAAAAATCTCTAAAACATTTTTCTTTTACTATGTTTTATTTGTTTACTATTTTACTAATCTTTTCGTGTTTAAATAAAAAAAAAATATAGGAAGCGGAGAAGCCCAGTAAAGAAACAACTGCCAAAAACAATGAGAGACAGGCACTCAGTAGTTTAGTGATAGATACAATTCGTCGATCTAATGAAAGATCCGTCGAACTTCTATATGGCAACGACATCGTCTCTATGATACTACAGATATTGGATTCTAAGATCTATGTACACTATCAGGACACATATCTGGCGATACTGGTCAAATACGTATTGCCTAAGAGTACCAATCATAACAACATCACAGCGGAACAATGGAGGGAATTGCTGATAGTTTGCAGCAAGCTGTACAAAAAAGCGCATCTCAAGAAGCACATTGTATTAGACGCGCTACAAATGATCGTGGATCATTCCTTCTTGCATACGAATCTAGTTTTTCATGTGAAGAATTTACTGCTCTTCCTGGGTACGTTAATTTTTGTTAAACTATCCTTTGGGCAAAGTTATATTTCCCAGATTATTAAGAGCTAAAACAATTACTTTATGTAGCGATGGGATTAAGTATCTTATGTTGTATATGTGTATGAATGTGTAGCAAAGTATTATAAATAGATTTTTTTTTTCTTAAAGTTCGAGTACTACTTGTAAAAAATTCGATTCTTTACAATAGAAAATACTTATAAGTACTTTTCGAATTTTGCAGGCATATTCTAAAAAATTTGAATATAAGTTTTAGATTAAATTACTTTGCATATACAGTATGAAATATTATTTCTTATGAGTATTATTCGAATCCTATAAAATGAAACTTTATTATTGGATTTGACTCGAATTTTCAAGTACATATTGAACTTGATCCCATTCTTATCCCTAACTTTATGTTCTTTAGAGAACGTCTTCAAAAATGTGAAAACAAACAATGACGAGCAGTTGACGGAGTCTTTCTACAAACTCAGCAGCAGTGTATGCAGACAAATTGCGACGGAATCCAGAATCGCACTCTGCAAATTCAGCGAAAGCATATTAATGGACATCCTACGTTTGAATGGCTCCGAGGAAAAGTACAAACTGCTATTCATCTTCCTGCAAATTCACCATCCAGATGGTATCGCGTACGACGATGGCACATACGCCTACAACTGGAACAAATGGAGAGATTTGCTGCGCAGTATGCGCCAGCTTGTTCAGGAAAACTGCAAATTGGACGTGCAGTGGTGCAGTTTTATCCAGTTTGCCAGTGAAGGTACTGTTTTATGTTACATCTTTTTTGGAAACATTTACAGGGTGTCTACTTCCTGGAAAAACCGGGGATTGTCAGGGAATTTTTTTTATCTTGAAAAATTCGGGAATTCTCATGGAATTTTATTGAAACTCTGGCAATTTTTTCAAAAATTGTGTCTTTGATAATTTTATTGATGATCTCTTTTTAGTATCAAGGTCTTATGTAAGTTTCATAGAAAATTGTTAAATTTTTTAATAATATTTAAATAAATTAGTACTTCTTAAGACATAATAAATTATTCTTTGTTTTATATTTATATTTTTGCATATATCTTTAGCATTTAGATATAGTGATATATTGCACTTTGTTATTATCTGAATTAATTTTACGATTAATAAATCAATATTAAATGTTAGAAAATACTTGGAACATCAGGGAATTCTCAGGAAATTTTTTTACAAGATTTGAGCAAACACCCTGCATTTAATCTAGAAATTATAGATTAAACATTAGAATTTTTTGAAAAAAGTACAGTGTACATTCTTATTTGTGTGTTGCATAGGAAATCAATTGTCTTATACAGACACACTACTGTACATTGACTAAGTTTTAATAGAACAATTAATTATTTTATAATATATACATAAGCTTTCGAAACTGTCAACAATATGCAGCTTTTTATTATCTGAAAAACTTATCTTTATGAATACCTCAATGAAATATTAATTATGCAAATGCGTTATGTATTCCTTGCAGTCGTGAAGCAAGTAATGGACAACTCGGTCAATCTCGCTTGCTCTATTGACGCAAATTTTCCCGACGACACCCACTCTCAACCGGCCAAACGCAGACGAACAATGAATAGGATGGAGAATGTCGTCGATCTAGTAACAGAAAGCAATCCTGAGGAAGTGTGGCCCTTGCTGAGAATTCTTGAGGAAACATTGAGAAAATACCCGCAGTGCTTGAAGCCGCAAGATTTCGCGCCCTTGCTGCAACGTTTGACAGAACTTGCTCAGTCTCGGGACGAGCTCATTATGGACAACCTGTACAATCTCGCTCTTGTTCTCATGGAAAACGAAATGTCTAGCGGAAAAGAAGTGCAGGACACCGCGATTCACTGGAGCAAGATCTGGGACATGCTACTCAGGTGCATATAAATTAAAAAATTTTTTAAAAATGTTAAAGTTGTAATCAAAGATTGAAAAGTTGAAGAATTTTCGTTAAACCGAAGATTGTCAATTATTTTAATTATTTTTTGCAAAAAGCTGCCTCCTAATGTAAACACAAGTATGATTACATTAGGATTATCGTTGCAGGTCTCTGGGAGCAAATCAAAATGAAGAATCAGGACACTCGCTGATCCGCTGTTTTATAATGCACAACAAGATGCCTAATGCAAACGCCCTTCTCAGGTTGTACCTGACAAAGGCAATCCGCTGGTCGCCGAACAGCGTACGCACACTACGACGGTTGTGCGAACGCGTCTCTCTGCCGGAGAACGCGTTTACGTCAGTGTTGGATCCATCACCATCAGCAACGACTGCGCCGATTTGCGACAGAACGCGTCTCCTGGAATGGCTGCTAAACGCGCCGTGGCAAAAGCTGATGACACGATCGAGTGATGAAACTATTGAGAACGTTTGCGCCCTATCGGTGGATCTCGTTCTGAGTTCTCGTTGCAGGCAAAGCGCCAGAAAATCCTCGCGAAACCGCGAGGAATCGCGCGGAGCCATCTTTGTGCCGCATCAGAATATCTATTCGACGGATCTTCCGCGACTCTGTCGCGCGTCTTTGACATTCAAGGTAGAGTTTTCGGCCAGGTCGAAGGATGAGCGCGATGAACGGGATTTTAGGCTGGTGGCCACGGATGGAAGTCCTGTCTCCTACGTGCAGGAGGCGCTCAATTTTCTGAAGCAACGATTGCACGACGTCTTTCAAGGTGAAGACTCCAACGATGAAACGAAAAGTACAATTGAGGTGCACGTTGTATTGATGAAGGTAGCACTCCTAGCGAGATCGCTGTCCAGTCTGAAACAGCTGGGTATTGCGAAGGAGGATACCGTTGACCTGCTGATTGATGTGATGGAGAAGCACCTGAAAAACAGCTTCGAAGTTCTAGCGAGAATCGACTGGAACAGGTGCGAAAAGTCTATTGGAATTTTAATTAAACAAATTAAAAAACCACGAAAAAGTTTTTTTTTTACTTTGAAAAATCCGGGAATTCTCATGAAATTTTATTGAGACTCAGGGAATTTTTTCAAAAATTGTCTTTGATAATTTTATTGACAATCTCTTTTTAGTATCAAGATCTTATGTGCAAGTTTCATAGAAAATTGTTCAATTTTTTAATAATATTTAAATAAATTAGTGCTCCTTAAGACGTTTATAATAAATTATTTTTTGTTTTATATTTTTATTTTATATTTTTGCATTATATCTTTAGCGTTTAGGTATAGTGATATATTGCACTTTGTTATTGTCCAAATTAATTTGACGATTAATCAGTAAATCAATATTAAATGCTAGAAAAACTGCATTCTTGGTAACTTTCTTTAATCGTATGAATAGAAAACATTAAAAAGCGCATAGAATAAAGAAACTTATTTTAAAAAGTTGTATCTACAAATTTTCTAGAATTTTACCTGTAATTTTAAACGAAAATACCTGGAAGATCAGGGAATTCTCAAGGAATTTTTTTACAAGATTTGAGTAGACATCCTGCTTTTTAATTTTAATTGTTACGATTACATTGTAATTATGCATAAAAAACTTTACAAGCTTTTATTGATCCTATTTCCATTTAAATTCTTATAAATGTTTTACAGGTGCAAGTATACGTACTTGTCGAGCGTGACCAGGGCGTTGAATGTGCTTTATAGGACGACCTATGACGCGGACATTGCAAGGATAATCGTCTCTGCATCTACCGTGAATATGTTGAAAAATATATTCGATCTCCTAAATCTCGATGACAATCGTCGTAAGAGCGATTATCACAAGAAACACGACACTTTTCAGGTATATAAAGCGAGGGAGAGACTTTGTATAGTGAAGAAATCAATTTGTATCAATTAAATTTAATCCTCGATCCTACTTTTTAAGAGGCGCAAGCGTTCCGGTTTGGAAACGTCGAACTCTTCGTCTTCGACGAGTCTTCGGCGCGAGGACCTCCGTCTGCAGGTCGTCGAGGCCCTGGCCTCCTTCTGCGCGCTGCGCGTCGACGCGGACTCCCCGCTGCAGACGAAGACGATGCGTAACTTGCTCACCATGCAACAGGATTTTACGAACTACGTGGACTATTGGATATCGCTAACGATCCTGGAATCGCTCGCCGCGCGCGATCGGGACGAGATTCAGCGCGAGTACGCGGAAGCGCCGTTAGATTTGGTGCTGGAAGTGTGCCAGAAGAATCGCAAGGACGAGGAGTCGTCGCGCCGACTGTTGAACCTGCTGCCGTATTTCTTGGAATACGCGACCGAGTACGATTATTCACCGAAGGTCGTTCACACGCTCGCGCAGTTTCACAAACGTATGCGGAATTACGGCGTTCTCGTGCACGCGGACTACATGAGGTGCGTCTGTAACTGCGTGCGAATCGATCCAAGCTTCTCGTGGAACCACGGTGTTTCCGACGACATCGTGACATTGCTAAACAGCGTCCTCGATTACATCGGCGACACGCTCTTCGTGCTGCGTTCGCAGGCTGTGCGATGTCTGCAGGAGCTCCTATCCCTCAAGAACGTCGCTCACAAGTGGAAGGAGCGAATATGCATCAAAGTGGAGGAGACAGCGTTCAAGCTTCTCGATGAGGCCCAACAATCGAGTTCCGATCCGCAAAAGTATGAATATTAAAATAAATACATTGCGTTTTAGGAAACAATGTTTTCAACAAATGTTGCTTGGTTTTGAGGGGGAAAGAAGTTGATAATCTTGAATTTTAACTAAGGCCATTTTCAAAGTCATTTGAAGGTCATTTCGTTTATTGGAAACATTGTTTTCTAAAAATGTTTTTTTTATATATTTAAGTATATTTTTTTATGGGCACCCTGTATATATAAAGTATCTGGCGTTGAAACAAATTAGATGGAAAAAATCATCTTTATAACAATTAAATTCTAGAATGACTTAAAAATGAAAATTTTACAAATTCATTATATAATTTAATTAATTAGACATTAATTTGTTTCTCAAATTTTCTTCAATTTTAATATAATTGTAAAGTCTTAATCTATTTATATTTACACGTAATAGCGACAGTCTGCAAGAGAGTCAACGACAGGATGAGAGAGAAACCAGAACGGCCAGCGCATTGATCGCGCTGGCCTCTGTTGCTTGCGCCAGCGGTGTTCTTCAGGGTCGCGCCTTGTACGCTATGCTGCGACTGACGATAGAGAGAGAGGTGGACATGCAGACAGTGCAGAAGGTTCTCTCGGCAGCGGCGCGATATACAACGACACACGTCTCGCTCGTCGAGGATAACTTGAACTATCTGCTGACATCCTGGATCGAAGACGCGCAGTATCCGTTGCAGAAGTTTCCGTGGATGCTCGCGGGTAAGGATAGATTGTCTTAACGCTAATGTATAATGTATGATGTAATTAAAGATTTATCTAGAAAGAGATTAATTTTTTATTCGAACTCGACCAAATTGAAGACTAAGTCTATCATTACATCAACAGGATGCGAGACTATCGACGAATTCTTTAGAAAAAACGTCAATCGCATAGTTCCGATCGTGCTGCGCACTTTAGGCCTCGCCGAAGCCGTATCCTTCTGCACTAACTGCGCCGGTATGGCTTTCAACAAGGTCTTCGAGGACGTTTTTCCATCTTGCTTTGCGTGGCTGATATCGCGCGTCATGTCCAACGACGCCGACGAGACGATGCGAAAACTGACGAGGAACACGGACGAGTTCGCGCATACGCGAGATTTCAACCGATTGTTTTACTCGCGTCTGCAGGACGTTCTGATGGAGCTGATACAAAGGCTGCACGACGAGGACGACTTCGAGCGCGTTCTCTCCATCTCGGATGTGCGCTTCCCGACGATGGATCCGCCGCATTTCGCGCGAACCACGTTGGATCTGTGCTTCGATCAACTGGAGTCGTCAGGTTTTCTGGCGGCGTCGCTAACGCGCACGCTGGTTGAGCAGCAACCTGCGACGCTGCAGATGATGCTGTTGCGTCTCGCGAGCGCCGTACACTCGTCTCGTTTCCGCGAGGGTAAACTCAAGCGGCTGCATCAGTACGCATACTTCTGCTCGCGGCTGACACGCGACCTGGCGAACCCCGTCTTCGACGAGATGGCCGCGTTCCTGATCCGAGACGTGTGCTACAGCCTGTTGCATATGATCAGAGGAAACGACGACGACGGAACGCTCGCCACGGCATGCTGCAAGTTTCTGGATCTATTCCTGAGACGAGCGTTACCCGCGAGAGCCGCGGAGGTGCGGGACGTTCTCAGATTCGTTGTAGCGGATCTGATCGGCTTGGCACAGTCAAGCATGAACGGCGCAGTCGCTGTGAGTCTACTCAACTTCCTCGTGGTGGAGCAAAGAGACGTACTGCGGGAAGCTATCGCGAAGCTCAGCTCGTTCCCGAATCACGAGATATTCCGGGATGCGAGGGAAGCTCGCAATGCCGTCAGATCGGAAAAGGACAGAACCGCGCTGTGCCTCGAAGACGAGCTGGAGCGTTTTCTAGACGCTCTGAGCGAGGAGAACGCAGAGTGCGCACTGGAGGATCTCGCGAATCTTACGCAGCAGCTGTCGACGAAGAAACGGGAGTTGAGGGAGCTGCACCGGAAGTTGGAGAAGCCGTATCCCGAAGATAGCGCCAATATCTTGCACCGACTGATATTTAAGTGAGCAGACGTTTTGTCCGAACTTATTCATTTTATTCTTTAGCGTGTTAACATTATCATTCTCTATATCTCTCTTTCCTATTCTCTAACTATTGTACTCCGCAAGAATCATCCTCGAAAATTAATTCCTCAGACTCGCCAAGCTGACAGAATCGTCTAATCCGCGCGTATCGATGGAAGCTACCAAGTGTCTCGGTGAACTGGGCCCGACGGATTCCACTGTGGCCTTGCGACCGGCGGAAAGTCTCGTCCGGGAAGCAAACTACGCGATAGAGATCCTGACCTATCGATCGGTCGCGATGTTGACAAATTTCCTCGTGGAGAACGCGGTGAAACTTCGCAAGGTCTCTATTTCTTTATATAGGCTTTATATCATTGCAATTAGATTCGTATGACAATGTAACGAAAAATCAGATGCAAGTGTTTTGTCAGTTTTTTTTTTTTTTTTTTTTTTAATCTATATTATATAATTATTTATATGGTATATAGATAATATTAGTATATAATATATATTATATAATATATATTATATAGTAATATATCTATAGGATATAATATATAATTTTTCTCGTTTGAAAAAATAAAGATTAAGCTAACAAATAAGTTTCAATTCAAGGTTAGCGCCGACGCCCTTTACGCGGTGCTGTCGACTTCCCTCGGTCGTAAACTGTCGGACTCCGCGTACACGAGGAATCTGTCGAATATCCTCGAAGAGTCCGCGCCTTTAAAGATCGATTACATCCGACCGTTCGCTCGCGAACGTAACGTAACACAGACGTCCTTTTTGGTGAATGCCGCGAAATTTCACGAGCTCATGAGTTCGGAGAACCCGCTGTGGACCGTTCAGGATAACGAGAATTACGGCGAATGGATCGTCAAGTTGACCTGCGGCATCGCCGAATGCTTCACGGACTCCTACTTGGAGAGCTTCCTGCCGGTCTGCCGGCTCAGTGTGAAATTTTGCGAACTGATCCTACCGAGGATCGTCTATCTTGTCATTCATCGAAACAGCAGCTATATCGGTGCCATATGCGATTGCGTCAATCAGTTCTTCAGGTATATTATCGTTAGTGAACTCGTAAACTGAATTCAATATCGATTGAAATTGATCCAATTAATTTGTTAGGTACCACTTCGCGATCAACCACGAGGCGGAGACGACTGTCGTCGCGTCGTCGACGCCGAGAGGCGGCGGCTGCGATCAAAAGATCGTACGTCGCATGTTGGACGTGGTGAATCACGTGCGGGCGCAGCTGCCGGACGGCGCGATTTTGAGACTCGACTACGTCAGCTTGGCCAGGGCTGCGCACAAGTGCTCCGCGTACTACACGGCTCTGCTGTTCGCGCAGCTCGCCTGCGAATCGATCTCGTCGGACTATCCAGACTTCAGCAGCGATCCGAGGATCGATTACATCTACGAACGTCAGCCGGCGGTCGGCCGGGTCCTGCAAGACATCATGCTGGACACCTATCTGAATATCAGCGATCCGGACGCCACAAGTGGCGCCGGATCGTCGCATCTGCTCGATCACGACTCCCGGGTACAGTATTACGCCCGTACCAATCGCTGGGACAAGGTCATGCTCGCGCAGGACATCGAGTTGTCGCACAACGGCAATCACTCCGTGCCTCTGACAAACGCCAAGCTGAAGATGGCGCACGCGTTACACCGCTCGGGACTGCAGTTTCTTCAATCGCAGTTGCTGAGCGACTGCCTGGATGAACAGTTTAGGTGAGATTATATCTAAAATTTTACATAAGAAATTCGGATGAGAGAGAGGAAATGTGATTATCCATTGAGATAATCCGCAAATATGTAACGAAAAGGTATTTAATAGTTACGAGTGCGCCTGGAGACTCGGCAACTGGGATCTGCTGGTGGACGACTCCGTTGGCGCCGCTAGCCATAGTGATTTTCAACCGCAGCAATCACCTCTGGAGGCCCTGAAGAACGCGTTTCACGTGCACCATTACGACGCACTGAAATGCCTCCACGAAAACGATCGACGAGGCACGGAACGAGCGATTGAGCACGCCCGTCTAAGTGTGATCCGCGGGCTGCGAGTGATCAGTCTAGAGAGCAGCCGAACCGTCAACGAGAAACTGTCGCAGCTGCGGCTGTTGCGCGAAATCGAGCAGCTGAATTCAGCGGAGGAGAGGCATTCGGAGGTATTGCGACGCTGGAACGAACACGAGATCAGCCTGACGGGTCAGTTCGACTACGTGGAACCGATCTTGTGGCAACGTATCACCATGTTCCGCATCCGGGAATCTCTGTGGACGGACACGAACATACAAGAGGCCTTCTTCGCCACTTGCCTGGACTTGACGGAAGTCGCGGTGGGTCAGGGCGACTTCCAAGTGGCCGCCCGAGCACTGGGTACGCTGGCGACGCAGCGAAACCTGTCTACGGATTTAGAGAACCAACGTCTCTACCAGGAATCGCTCCTGGAGTGGATGAAACATGACCAGGTCATTGCGCGCCGTTTGCTGCGCAATCTGATCGAGAAGAGGAATCCGAAGCCGAGCCTGAGAGCCAAGGCTCTGCGGGTCTACGGCGACTGGATGGCCGAGACCAAATCGGAAAATCCGCAGGCGGTAATACAGAAATATTATCTGGAATCCATCGAGACCAGCGAAGCTATCGATGAACAGACTCCTGATGTCATTAGAGATCTATACGACACACAGGTAAGAGAACAAATGTATACAAAATTTTTATTGTTACTAATGAAAAAATTGCTTTTTGTCATATTCACAGGTCGCGCTGGCGCGTTTCGCCGACGCGCAGTACGAGCAGATCAGTGCGTACATGAACTCTCCGATATACGAGTCACTGAAGGAATACGCTCGCAGCAACGATCTGATAGACCAGACGCAGATGAGAAATCAGGATATCAAGCGTGCCGTGATAATCAGCCAGAAGCAATCGACGAACGACGCGGCCGAGCTGAAGAACATTGAGCAGGAGAGACGCAACTACCTCGCACAGGCTCTAAAGTATTATCTAAAGACTCTACGCAGCAGCGAGGAGCACAATCTGCTCATCTTCCGCCTGGTGGCGCTCTGGTTGGACAACATGCTCGATAACGAAGTGAATGGGGAACTGCTGGACGAGCTGGACAACGTGCCGTCTTTCAAGTTTATACCACTGGTGCCCCAGTTGGCCGCCCATGTGAGTAACGATCTCAAGCATCAGCGGAGCTTTTCCACGCGGATCTTCAGGATCCTTGAGCGCTGCGCTCTGGAACATCCGTATCACACTCTGCCCGTGGTGCTGGCGCTGAAGAATCTACACTGCGACAACGAGTACGAATCGGGATCCGCAGTCGCGAAGAAGGAGGAACGTCGCGTGCTGGGTGCCAAGAAGCTCCTCAAACGATTGGCCGACTCACCCGTGCGCGATATCATCCAAAAGATGGAGAGTCTATCGCGGGCACTGTTGAGTCTCGCTTACTGGCAACCCAAGGGCAAATGCTATACCGGAAAATGTTACTTGATACCACGAGATCAGTTGATATCCAAGGTAACCCTTTGAGAGAACGCTCGCCTGAATTGCGATTTTTAATATCCGATTGATTGATCTCGATTCTTTTTTCCAGATCAAGAACTTAGACAACGTTCTCCTACCGACCCTGAGCTTACCCGTGAGTCCGTCGGGCAATTACGACAACGTGGTCGGCGTAAGGGCGTATCAGGAGACCTGCGAGTTCGTCGGCGGCGTGACCGCGCCCAAGAAGATCATCTGCGTCGGCACCGACGGCGTCCAGCGCCGACAGCTGGTCAAGGGCAAGGACGATCTACGGCAGGACGCGGTGATGCAACAGGTGTTCACCGTGATGAACACGCTGTTGCGCACGTGCAAGGAGACGAAACGGCGGAATCTGCGTATCAGAACGTACAAAGTGGTGCCGCTGACGCAGAGGTCTGGCGTCCTGGAGTGGTGCGACAACACGGTGCCCATCACGACGACCTTGGTGGGCAGTCCAGGTGCGATCGGTATACACAAGAGGTATTATCCGCGAGACCTGACCGCGGAAGCGGCCAGGAACAAGCTGAAGAACGTCGCGCAAGAGTCGAACGAGGTAAGTTTCCGTCCATTCGATGGAACGTTAATTAAGATTCTTTGTACTCTAATTATGAATAAAAATTCTCTAGATTCTATTCCTTAAATCTTTCTCTTTTTTTTATGCTACCATCTATCCAGACGAAGCTGAAGGTTTTCCTCGAGTGTTGCAAACGCATGCGGCCGGCGTTCCATCACTTCTTCGAGGAGAAGTATCGATCGCCCGAGATCTGGGTCGAGAGGACGCTCACGTACACGCGTAGCGTCGCCACCACATCCATGGCGGGTTACATTCTTGGCCTCGGCGACAGGCACTTGAGTAATATCCTCATCGACGAGCGCACCGCCGAGGTGGTGCACATCGACTTTGGCGTGGCTTTCGAGCAGGGCAAGGTTCTGCCCCTTCCCGAGACCATTCCCTTCAGGTATAGAGGAATCAAGAAATCGTTTTAACATCTTATCATTTCGCACGTGTAATCTTTTTTTTTTTTTTTTTTTTTTTTTTTTTTTTTTTTTTTTTTTTTTAATTGTCTTGATTCGATCGTCGTTATTAAATCACCGCTCTGTCGTAGACTAACCAGGGACATCGAGGTCGCCATGGGTGCTTCCGGCATCGAGGGGACCATGAGACGCAGCTGCGAAGTGACCATGACGATGCTGCGCGATCAGAGACAAATTATCATCACTCTCCTGCAAGTCCTGCTGTACGATCCGCTCTTCACCTGGGCCATCACGCCGGAGAAGGCGTGCAAGATGCAGAGCGATGTCGTGAGAAATTACTCGGAGAACAGCGGGCGAGGTAAAGGAAATTGAACAAGCGAGAAAAAAAATGGTCCAATTAATATTTTTAGCTAAATTTAAAACATCTCATTAACATTTGAACAATCATTATCGTCGCTTTTTTTTACTTATACAGGGTGTCCTATTTTAATTAATATAGTAGAGTATAATTTGCAACTACCAGCTACATATTTTTTCTTAAAAACAACTATGTATTTCACCAATTAATTCCTCTTATTATTTTGTGCATAAAAGTATTGAGGTAAGATTATCGAAAAATGAATATTTTACGAGATATTTCATAGTTTATGTAAAATTATATATACATATATGTCAGATTAAAGTACAAGATACCTCGTAAATTATTCACTTTTTGGCCGTTCTATCCTTTTAACTTTTTATGCCAAATATTGCGGGGAATCGATTTATATAAAACAATTGTTTCTCTTGAAATAAAACAATATTTTCCCTCTCAAAACCTTTTAACTTTTGTATGAAATATTTTCTCGTTACAGCCATAGTTTCAAAAATATTCGACTATATAAATTATATATTATTATGTATAAATGGGACACCCTGTATAATAAATCTAAATTATCACATAGATTGTTTACTAAACAAAAGGTGTTTCGATTCTTCCAAGAACGTACAATTTTTATGCTACATTGCAATGTGTCTTAATTCATTACTCATTTTCATTTGCTTTTTAGCATCCGTGGAGACCAATAAGATCGCCAAGAGAGCTCTTTTGAGGATCGAACAAAAACTACGGGGAACTGAGGACGGTTTGGTGTCCAGTGTTCCAGGACAAGTCGAGAGATTACTGCAGGAGGCGCGAGATCCCGCAAATTTATGCCGAGTCTATTGTGGCTGGCAGCCATATTTGTAAATATCAATATAAGTAAATATAAGTTTGATATAAGTTTTCTTAATAAGGATAAGAGTTTTTTATACTTTTTATATAAGTTTTCTTAATAAGGATAAAAGTTTTATACTTTTTATATAAGTTTTTTAAATAAGGATAAGAGTTATACTTTGCTCAACATATAATGTAACACGTTCAAGTTATGTATATTGATATTAATTAAAATATTAAAAATTAATTAAAAGTTTTATAGTTGGGTTTTTAATAAGTTTTCGAATTAATAAAGTTAATTGATTAAGAATTCCATATCTGCGTTGGCCGCTTCAGGATCTGTTCGTATTGCAGCGACTTTGAGAAATCAAAGCAAATCAAGATTTAGGGTTTCGTTCGAAAAATCTACTCGTCGGAGTAGCGTGACCTTTGGACAACATTTCGCTTAACAAATAATAACCTTCTCGAATGCACTGATTGGCTGTTATCGCAGGAAAGTTTCCCAATTCTAGAAATTCTCTCTTCGACAACTAATCAGGACAAAGGGAACAAAGATTTCTTTATCCTGATTGGTCGAACACTTTTATCTGACGAATAGATCTATGAATGCAATCTAGGATTTGATCAATAATATTTTATAATAATATTTTTTAAATATGTATCTTTTTGAAATTTTTATATTTTTCGTGTATATTTTTATACATATCTTTGTATATTTTTTATATTTTTTAAATACCTAGATGTTTTTCTTGTTTTTCTGAAATTGTGTATGTATGACTTTTTATAGAATTTTATCGATAGTTGATTTTAAAAATATATATTTCTTATATTTTTAAATATAAATATAGTTTCAAAATCAATAATTTAAAAAATATAAAAAATATATATTTCTAAAATCAATTATCGATAAAATTCCACAAAAAAATCCCAATTCCAGGAAAAAAGATACACATATCTCTTTGACAAAAAGTATATTTATTCATCCGCCGATTCCTCGCGCGACTTATTTTAGAAATAAATTGCCAGAGTGACGAGTAAAAATCCAACGGACTACACGCGAGATTGACCCGGATGAGACGGCAAAGTCCATTCGTTCCTATTCATTTTCGTTTCTGAGGAAAAGAGCGCGCCGCCTCGCGCTGTCGCGTTCCATATCGCGTAGGTATAAAAGTGTAGGCGCGCGCGCGCGCGCGCGCGCACGCGCCACACACACACACACACACACAAATCCCTCGACTCATCATCGATTGCGCGCGCGGCGCATCTGATCGCTCGGCGAGTTTCTCCGTAGGTTCGTCGCGATCAGCCGCGTTTTCGCTCCGCTCTCGTTTTCGGCCCGCTACGAAAACGAGTCGGCGTGACCACGCTAACCGTTCGAGATAGAGAAAGAGGGAGATAAATATAGAAATATAGAATAAGCGGGCGGGTCCCGCCGAGGCCTATCGCGAACGGTGCCAGTCAGTCAGCCACTTATCGGCCGCCATCTTGCTGCCAGCGAGAACTGACAGACGGAGCGCGGTGAGAGAGAGAGAGAGAGAGAGAGAGAGAGAGAGAGAGAGAGAGAGGGAAGGAGAGAGAGAGAGAGAGAGAGAGAGAGAGAGAGAGAGAGAGAGAGAGTGAGACGGTGCGGTCCCTTCATGCGCCCATCCCGTCGACGTCATCGTCGTCGCCTCGGCTTCGCTCTACGAACGATCATAGTCGGAAGCAGCGGAGAGTAACCTAAGAGGCGGAGGAGGAGGAGGAGGAGGTGAAAGGAAGAGGAAGAGTATCGGTCGCGCCGATACTACACTTTCGAGTGTTAAATACATAACACACACACACACGCGCGTGCGCACGTACGTATCATCGTCATCCTCTCCCGCGATGGCAACGGAGACGCCGAGGGAGCGAGAGATCGCCGCCGAGGACAGCATCAAGGTCGTCTGTAGGTTCCGGCCGCTCAATGACTCCGAGGAGAAGGCCGGCTCCAAGTTCATCGTCAAGTTCCCGTCCGGGGGCGACGAGAACTGCATCTCCATCGGGGTACGTGAGGCTCCGACGTGGACGATCTGTCATCGTCGTTGGAGCACAGCTGACAAATGTGAAATAAAAGCGGAATATATAATAAAGGTTTTTGAAGGGGAAAATTATATATTATTATATATATTATTCAAAAAATAATTATATATATTTTTTGAATAATATATATAGTAATATATAATTTTCCCCTTCAAAAACCTTTATTATATATTTCGCTTTTATTTCATATTTGTAATAAATATGTTACATTGGCTAATAGATGTGTAAAGTTACATGTGTTACACATTTAATAACATTTTTGGTGATGAAAGAGTCTTTGTTGAATGTTTGATGTATGTTTCCACAAAATAAATAAATTTCTCTATCGTATCATATATTTCAGGGCAAAGTATATCTCTTCGATAAAGTATTCAAGCCGAATGCTACGCAAGATAAGGTTTACAATGAGGCGGCAAAGTCCATCGTCACGGACGTTTTGGCAGGATATAATGGAACCATTTTCGCATACGGTCAAACATCGTCAGGTATGGAGGAATCCTCAACTGTTTGAGGCAGTTATTACAGAACATAATAATAGATAATAAAATATACGTATATTCTATATGCACAGGTAAAACGCACACGATGGAAGGAGTCATCGGCGATCCTAATAAGCAGGGTATCATCCCGAGAATCGTCAATGACATCTTCAATCACATCTACGGCATGGAGGAAAACTTGGAATTCCATATTAAAGTATCGTACTTTGAGATTTACATGGATAAAATCAGGGATCTTCTTGATGGTAAGATACCATTCCATTTGTTTGTTTATTCAGAGTGTCTACTCCCTGAAAAAACTGGGCATTGTCAGGGATTTCTTTTTTACCTTGAAAAATCCGGGAATTCTTATGCAATTTTATTAAGATTCAGGGAATCTTTTCAAAAATTGTGTCTGATAATTTTATTGACGATCTCTTTTTACTATCAAGGTCTTATGTAAGTTTCATAAAAAAAATTGTTCAATTTTTTAATAATATTTAAATAAATTAGTGCTCCTTAAGACATTTATAATAAATTATTTTTGTTTTATATTTTTCAATATTAAATGCTAGAAAAACTGCATTTGTGGTAATTTTCTTTGTAATAGTATGAATAGAAAACATTAGGAAGCGCATACAATAAAGAAACTTATTTTAAAAAGCTGCATCTACAAATTTTCTTATTTTACTTGGAATTTTAAGTAAAAATACCTGAAAGATCAGGGAACTTTTTTAGAAGATTTGAATAAACACCCTGTTATATATATTATAGATATTATGATATTTTTACAATCGCAATATTTGTATATATTTGTAACTCTTCACGAAATAAATCTCTACGAATCTCTGTTTTTCACACACAGTATCCAAGGTCAATTTGAGCGTACACGAAGACAAGAACCGGGTGCCGTTCGTGAAGGGCGCGACCGAACGGTTTGTCTCTAGTCCCGAGGAGGTGTTCGAGGTGATAGAGGAGGGCAAATCGAATCGGCACATTGCCGTGACCAACATGAACGAGCACAGTTCGCGTTCCCATTCCGTTTTCCTCATAAATGTCAAACAGGAGAATCTGGAGAATCAGAAGAAGCTCTCCGGCAAGCTATATCTCGTTGATTTGGCCGGTTCGGAAAAGGTGAGGTCTCAATTTAAATTTGTACGCGCGTGTATTTTGATCTGATGCGAGTAAAAAACTCTTTAAAAAAAAAAACTATTATATTATTGTACATTCCTTTATTCCCGCGCGCGTTACAGGTTTCTAAAACTGGTGCCGAAGGAACGGTGCTTGACGAGGCGAAGAACATCAACAAATCCCTATCTGCGCTGGGTAACGTAATCTCGGCCTTGGCTGACGGCAATAAGACTCACATTCCTTATCGCGACTCCAAGCTAACGAGAATCCTGCAAGAATCATTGGGTGGTAACGCCAGGACCACGATCATCATCTGTTGCTCTCCCGCTAGCTTCAACGAATCGGAAACGAAGTCGACTTTAGATTTCGGTAAATTTATACTTTTTTTTGTATATCGTCAACGAGACACGCCGTTTGGCGAATTTTGTGAAACGTATTTCACGTTGTTGAACAGGTAAACGCGCCAAGACAATCAAGAACGTCGTATGCGTGAACGAGGAGTTGACGGCCGAAGAATGGAAACGTCGCTACGAGCGCGAGAAGGAGAAGGTGGCCAGATTGAAGGGCAAGGTGGACAAACTGGAGGCGGAACTGTCGCGTTGGCGACAGGGCGAGACCGTCAAACCCGAGGAGCAAGTCAGTCTGGTCGAAGGACCGGATGTTACCACGCCAATCAATGTCTCCGTCGAAGGTAAATAATGATAAACCATGCGTTGGTGTAATTAATTATCATTCGCGAATTAAGGGGACGATCGTGAAAGATAAGATAATTAATCATTTTTACGTAAATAATTTTTTATAAATTTCTTTCTTCAATCTTTTGTCTTGCAGGCAAACTGGACGAGAGTCCGATGCCACTCCCGGCCACTCCCGGCGGCGGTCTCATGATTGGTTCCCTCTCGAACGAGGAGAGACAGAAGCTCGAGGAGGAACGCGAGAGGCTGTATCAACAGTTGGATGATAAGGACGAGGAGATTAATCAACAATCGCAGTACGTCGAGAAGCTGAAGGAGCAGATGGAGGAACAGGAGGAACTTATCGCCAGCGCGAGGCGAGATTACGAACAACTGCAGCAAGAGATGAACCGAATACAGCAGGAGAACGAGAGCGCCAAGGAGGAGGTGAAGGAAGTGCTGCAGGCACTGGAAGAGCTCGCCGTCAATTACGATCAAAAATCGCAAGAGGTAACTATTTTGCGAAGGAGAATAGAGAGTTCTATTCTAAAGAAGCGCATGGACTTTTTATTTGTTTGCTACTCAAATTTTTTAGGTCGAGCTGAAGAACAAGGAACAAGAATCCATGGCGGAGGAGCTGCTGGCTAAGCAAGTGGCTCTGAACAACACCGCGTCAGAGCTGCAACAGCTGCGCGACATGTCGGCCCATCAAAGGAAACGCATCGCAGAGATGTTGGCGAATTTCTTGAAAGACTTGGGCGAAATTGGAGTCGCAATCGGCGGCGAATCCAATGAAAATCTAAAAGTAAGGATACATTGAATCTCTGGATAGAATAGAGATACATGTAAAGATTAGGTTATTTCATAGTTAATTGTGATTTCGAATTCAAGATCGCTCCACCGGAGAGCAACGGTAAACTCGAAGAGGAGTTCACGGTGGCGCGGCTGTTTATTAGCAAGATGAAGTCCGAGGTGAAGAATTTGGTGCAGCGATGTCAGGGATTGGAAAGCTTTCAAGTGGACTGTAACAAGAAAGTGAGTGGCGGCGCTTCGTGTTGTCGCATCAATCTCTTTTACGTCTCGCTTTTCTCCGATTGATCTCTTCGTTTCATGTAAATGTCCCATAGGTCTCCGAATACGAGAAGGACTTGGCCGAGAGCCGGCTGTTGATCTCGCAGCACGAGGCTCGTATGCAAACGCTGACGGAATCGATGAAGGAGGCCGATGCACGCAAGCGAGCTCTGGAGGAGGACGTGGACGCGTTGCGCGAGGAATGCGCCAAGCTGAAGGCCGCCGAACAGGTGCAGGCGGTCACCAACAAGGAGAAGGCCGAGGAGAAGGAGGCTGCGACGAAGATGCGAGTGGCCCTAGAGGAACAGATGGATCAGCTGAGAGATGCGCATCAAAAACAGGTTGTTGTTTACTTTGGAACGACTGCCAACTTCCGCGCGTCAATGTTTCATCTACTTTTAGATTGAATTATAATTCTTTCAGTTTTTTTTTTAAACGCGTGTATTTGTGATTCGACTCTTATTCAAGGTTGCCGCCCTTCGAGACGAGCTGTCCGAGAAGCAGGAGCTGATCAGCGAGCTCAAAGACCTGAATCAGAAGTTTACCCTGGCGCATCAGCAGATGCAGGCCGATTACGAGCGGTTGAAGCAAGAGGAGGCTAACAAGTCCATCAAGCTGCAGGAACTTGTGCTGCTGAACGAACGCCGAGAGCAAGTACGTTCGATTGAAAAATTCATCCGTCGTGTAAAAATAAATTTTTGACGAATCGAATCGATTACAGGCGAGAAAAGATCTCAAGGGGTTGGAGGACACGGTAGCCAAAGAACTGCAGACCTTGCACAATCTGCGCAAGTTGTTCGTCCAGGATCTGCAGACTAGAATAAAGAAGACCATCTCCGCCGAGGACAACGAGGACGACGGCGGTTCTCTCGCGCAGAAACAGAAGATATCCTTCTTGGAGAACAATCTGGACCAACTAACCAAGGTACAGCTGCCGCGGAAGGAGACGCACGCGCATCTCGAGACACATCGTTGTTAATTTACGACATATTAATGTACTTTCTTTTTTCATTAATACACGTTCACGCTATCGCAGGTGCACAAACAACTCGTCAGGGACAATGCCGATCTTCGCTGCGAGCTGCCTAAGCTGGAGAAGCGACTGCGAGCGACGATGGAGCGTATCAAGGCCCTGGAGACGGCGCTGCGCGACGCCAAGGAGGGCGCGATGCGGGATCGTAAGCGATACCAATACGAGGTGGACCGGATCAAGGAGGCGGTCAGGCAAAAGAATCTTGCACGTCGGGGACCGAGCGCGCAGATCGCGAAGCCGATTCGCGCCGGTCAGCATCACTTGAGCAACGTCAACGCCATCAGAACTGGCAATCGCGGTAAGGAGTAATCTTTTTGCTTCCCTCGCTAAGAGTCGCGCCAATTAAAAAAATCGTCTGCAATTTTAATTTCTCTCTTTTTTTCCGCGCAAACTTCTCTTTCGCGTTTTATACAGGGTGTTCCATTTAAAAAAATATGCTTAAATATATAAAAAAAAACATCGCGTTTTAGAAAACAATGTTTCTCGAACGAAAGTTGTTTAGTTTTGAGGGGGAAAGAAGTTGATAATCTTGAATTTTAATTAAGGTCATTTTTCAAGGTCATTTGAAGGTCAAGCTAGTTTTTTAAATAAAACCACTCTAATTTTTTTTATATAAATCAATTCCTCGCAATATTGTTTTCGAAAATGCTGTTTTTTTATATATTTAAACATATTTATTAACATTTTGTATATACAGTCATCTTCTTTGTTTTCTTTTAGATTTGTTTAATTAAAAATTAAATTATTTTATCGCGCGAGTTTGTTCGGTTTTTTGCGTTACGAAAGAAATAGCCTTCTAGGCAAAAACGAACGAATTTCGCGACACGGTTCTTTTTTTAACGTACGTTATCGATTATTTTTCACGCTTCGCGTGTTATTGATTATTTGAAAACGTTCTCTCTCAATTGCGATATATATATATATATTTATTTTCCAACATCACGATTTCTTAATTTCTCGTTCTCGCGAAATATGAAATTCCGAAACTGATCGAATGTGTTAATTTGGAGATATTTATTTGTTTTCCTCTCTGTTTTTTTCCATGTTCCTGATCACATACACACACACAGATATGGGTAACAGCGTACAGTGATGATCGTGATCGCATAATGCCAAAATACCCTTCACTTTTACAGAAAACGAATGCAAGAACGCTTTCATCGACGAAAACAAAAGAATTCCAGCGGCTCTTATGTATAATGGATATGCATAAATGTTATAATTACTATTACTATATTAACAAAATAAGGGCAATAGTACTATATTATCCGCAAGGAGAGCACCGCTAGTTCTTTTAATTTTTTCTTTTTTTTCTTTTTTTTTCTTGAATCAAGCATGTGCTTAGGTATATATAAGATAAGAGTGCATTAAATTGTATGTGTGTGTAGGTGTGTGTGTGTGTGTGTATACGCGAGCGCTGCATGTCCTGTCGATGTGTAAATAGGTACTTTTTATAAATTATTTAATTTAAAATGTCACATATGCGCATGATGATGATGATGATGATGATGATGATTTGATAATTAAGCGAGTGTGAAGAAGTCTCTCGCCACTCTCTGGGAATACTTTTTTTACTTCGATCAGTGTGTTTCTATTTGAATCGCTTGAAACTCAGCCCGATGTCTCTCTCTCTCTTACTCTCTCGAAAAAAAGAGAAAGAAAGGAAGAAACGAATATCTTAGAATTGAATATCTTACGAAGAATCGTGTTCCAATCCTCGAGATCTTGATAAGAGGCAAAGAATACTTAAGACGCCTTTAATTCAGAAAATAATCCACCTGATTAAGAAGACGATCGGACATGCGGCTTCGAGAGCGAGTGCTAAAGTGATTATGGCTTACACACGAGTATTTTCATAATTGTAAGGAGTCTTTCTCCCCCTCCCTCTTTCTCTCTCTCTCTCTCTCTCTCTCTCTCTCTCTCTCTCTCTCTCTCTCTCTCTCTCTCTCTCTCTGCATAACTGATAAGAATGCAAGACTCTCTCTCGCCGGAGGGCACGCTTGACCGAGCGTGTCAAGCGTAGAATTGCTTCTCCAGAGCGTCCCCGTTTCAGAGCCTGTGTGTGTGTATGCGTGTATGCACGCGTTATTAGAGCGAGAGAAATTTATGAGGTGCTTTTCGGAGGGACAGGAAGAAGCTAATCCATCGTTCAATTCGTGTCTTTGCCGACTATTTTTCTAATCTCGCGAAAAAAGTGAAGCGAGAGGCTGCACCTTTTTTTCTCGCGTCAACGATCTTGAAGAGCGATCTTTGCGAAACACACAGAGGGGCGAGAAAAATTTGTAAACGGATAAATTTTTTAATTATACACGAAAGTTTTATATATATATATATTATATTTAAGCGCATGCAGGGGGAATCCTTATTTAATGATGATAAAGTAAGTTGTACTTGGGTGCGGAAACCTTGTTAAGGGGAGATGTAAAACCCGCCAAGGTATTCAATTAACGATACTTTTTCGCCACATACTTCCTGCCCCTCTCTCTCTCTCTCTCTCTCTCTCTCTCGCGCCGCTCCCTTCTTTTTATCTCTCCTTAACTTTTGTGATATATAATAATGTATCGAGAGCGAGGAGGAGTTGCGTTTTCTTCTTTTTTTGCTATAATACGTAAGCGAGAAAACCGACCGACGACAAAGTGTTGTGCGATGCATTTGCGCGAGTGCAATTATCCGTGAACTAAATATTTTTGTGTCGGATATGTATATGTAAATATTATACGATATATTATATATATATGTATATGTAACACGTGTAAACCGCGCTCTTGTAACGCCGTTTCACGTTAGTTTCTCGCGATGAAACGAATATAAGGGAAGAGGATCCTCTTCTCCTCCGTGGCGAAAGAGAGCATTTCTTCGTGCACGATTGTATTTATCGCAGATATAATAATACACTAATTAATGTCAATATTTCTCTCCCTCTCTCTTCTCCAAAGCGCGTCGTCCTTACAAGGACACCCTAGACTTGGTTCATAATATATTAGTATTGAAAACCACATTTTTTTATCGAAAAAAAACATTTTTAATTATTTCAATATCACAATTTCAGTATCATAAACAACAAATTATTTTTTAACATCATTAATTATTTAAAGTATCACAATTATGAAAAGTGAGATCGTTTTCTGACTTGAAAAAATGCTTGAAACAATTTATTTGATATAAACTTTGTGCACAACTCTTTTTCTAGTGACCGGCGCGGGAAGAGAAATTTGACTCAGAAACTGAATCACAAACAATGCTCTTTAATTTAATACCTAAAATATTCAAATCAAGTCTAAGTGTGCCCTTGTTAAGTGCCGATGAATGTATTTTCCCGAATCGCACCGAGAGCTGATGTAACGCGGTCCATCGCATGCTGTCCCCGTCTTTTATCACGTGCGTTTTCTCCACCGATAAAATTAATGATCGTCGAATGTAATAAAATCGTCCAGCTTCGATGAACGCCGTGATTCCGATTCTCTCAATTGTTCGTTTTTTTTTTTTTCTCTCTTGCGTATAAGTCTGAACTATTTGTGTAAGATATCCTTTTGGGCCGCCAAGATCCTTGTGATAAACGATAACAATCACGCGCACGATCCGATTCCGGTTATTACATTATATGTAACGTGCGATATATATATATAACGTACGAGCACCAGGAAGTCGGCCGACGAAGTTTGACGAGCGCGGGAGAGACGTGTGACAAGCTGTTTTAGCATATTATTTTCCTATCTTCGGCGTGTGTTCGAAACACTGCACTCTTATTACGCAAAGTCAAGTAGTAGGCGAGCTGTAACGATTTCATGTGCACGCGCAGTTCAGTCGCTGTTGAAGAGGAGGTCGATCTACAACCTGTTTTTCTGTCTCGACGACGAGGAGGGCGAGCGAAACGAATTTAGATTTAAAAAAAGAGGAGATAAATCTCGTCGCAAAAATCTCCCGTTTCGTTGTGAGACAATTCAGAGAATAGATTCAAAACTGTCTCGTTTTGCGTGAATCATCTCACACACACGCGATATACAGGGTGTCCCATTTTAATTGATATAGTCGAATATTGCTGAAACTTAGGCTGTAACGAGTTATTTAAAGATCAGGTTTTTAAATGAAACCATTTAAAAAAAAACTAGGTTGACCTTCAAATGACCTTGGTTAAAATTCAAGATTATCAACTTTTTTCCCCTCGAAACCTTTTAATTTTTCTATGAAATATTTTGTCGTTACAGCCGTAGTTTCAGCAATATTCGATTATATCAATTAAAATAGGAGGGACACCCGGTATATATATCCGTATATCGCAATAGATCGAGTTCAGATCTACCTCATCTGAAACAGAACGAGTAGCTAACGAGATAGAAAAAAAAAACAACAAAAACGCATAGATGCAATTCTAAACATTTTTCCTAGACTTTAGGTGGTAGTAGATTTGTATGCAGGGTGTAGAAGAGAGGCTGTAGCTACAAGGTACTATATATAAATTGTAATACAATATTCTCCTCTCGGATTAAAGATGTAATTTTAAGATATAATAATTATTATTATTATTCGATTATCGAGAGACGAGAAAGCTTACATTGGAAGAAAGAAGAACGAAAAAAAAAAATCACGATTAAACGATTGTATTCACTTTATTTATTTATTGTCGCACCGTCGTACTCTGTCTCGGCGAGTCTAATCTCCGAAAGAAATATATTTATAAGGTAACACACACAATAAAGTATATTATACATACACATCTCATGTGATGCGTAAAGTCCTAAATTAATCATCCTATGCGGACGAATGTTGAAAGTTTAACTTGTTTGAGAGATATAAATATTCCAGCTCTAGCAATGGGATTAAGTATCTTGCAAGTAGGTTCAAATTTGTTGGGTTCATTGAATTTGATCCCATCTCTACGTGTTGTTTTCTGTTGTGAGATCATCTTTTTTCCCACCTCATATCTAATCAGGAATTTTGACGGATTATCTTTTCCGCATGAGCAAAGCTAAAGGTGGAAAACACGTTTTCCGAAAACTATTTGTTAAAAAAGAGTTACTGCTTTATTCTCGTCTCGATACAATTGTACAATATAGTACATATCAAAACGTACAATAATCGGAATACAATAAGTAACATTATTACAACAAGTTTTCCTAGTCCGTCGGCTAAGAACAGACAAATGTATCACATGTGCCTGTTGAAGGAGCGCATTCTTTTCTTTTCTTTTTATTACATACAAAGTTTTTCTTTTCGGCAGTATATGCGTACACGATCGGTTTCATCGGAAAAATAACAAGTACGTATAGAAAACAAGAAATCTTCAACGCGTAAACAAATGTCGTCCTTACTCTTTACCTTTAAAGATTAATACGTACATCTATCACTGAAGTCTGAATGTAATATAATTACAGTGTGTGAGAAAATATTTGCACATCGCATCTTTTCTCAAATAATTTTTTTACCATCTTATTTATTACGAGAAAAAAAATTTTGTGCCATATATAAAATATATTTAATATATATACACATATAATATTACTATTTAATATACACATTAATACAAGTGAAAACAATATATTCCGTGACACTTCGATATTTCTTTTGGACCGAAGAAGGGAGAATAAAATTATATCTCGAGGAGAGAATAGGATGAGCAAATATCTCCCGCGTATTTTTCAACTTTAACGCGATTCAAGAATACTCGGTACTGTGTTTACACATGTTTACACTCTGTTTGCAAATGATCGAGTGAAGACTGGCAGATATGTTCGAGCAAGTGTATCTGTAGCGAGTACATCGGCAGTGTGTAACGTTGTCAATGTAACAGTACTTGACGCGCAGAAAAAATACTTGCGCTCGTCCTCTAATTGGCAGTAGTGTAATTATTTCACCTCAAAGTACTCGCACGATGGAAAGATATCATGATATATCTATTAGACTCGAGAGATTGAGAAGTCTTCGGAATTTATAGAATCTTACGGTGCAAAAAACCATAAGAACCGCGAAGAGAAGGATCGAAACGAGGAGAGGAATGAAAGGAAGACGGTTCTGACCGATCTACCTCGGCGAGTACTCGAGGATCAATCAGCGCTTAGCGATCATATTAATAGCTATAGCAATCGTAAAATTACGGTGAACACACAACAATCCGGCAAGTAACCGTTCGCGAGAGAACTCGGTTAACGTAATAGCGTAGCGCACAGCACTATCATGTTCAGTATCAGCGAGCCGCAGAGCAGCGCGGAGAGCCAGCTGGAGCTCGCGACGATCGTCGTCGTCGTCGTCGTAGTCGTCTGATGACCCGGAAATGCCGGCTTCAGGTCGCTCCGACTGCTCACGTTCGGCTCGCGAACGTGGCTCTCCTGTTCCTCGACTCGCGACGACGTGTGATTCCCTCGTGGCGGGTGATACGACCATCGGGTGGCGTCCGACACGACGGAGCAGCGATCGAGCTCGTGCACGGATGGTTCCCGGGAGGGGGCGAAGTTGGAAGAACCGGCTGATCCGAAGCCGGAGCTCTGGCTGGACGATCGCGAGAGCGTCGGCGGCGTCGAGGTCATCATGTGACCCTCCTGCCAGTAACCGCCGGCCACCCACGAGGTCTGCGTCATCGACCTGAGCTTCGGCGGCGACAGAACGTACCTTCTGTTGGACCCGGATCTTCTGAACAGATTCTCGGAGCTCGTTGTGCTGTACACTCTTCGCTCGAAGATCGCCGGGGTCGCTTTCGCGGTACTCTTGCCGCATCTTGGCGAGCCCTCGCTTAGGAAGAGGCTGCTCAGACTGTAGTTCAAGCAACAGCCGTCCAGCGGACTGTTCTGAGAGACGGAGTTTAGGTGATTATCGTTGTCCGTGGTAATCGTAGATAACTTTTGTCTCAATCTAAAGATGAAGAAAAATACATGTAATAATAGTAAGAATTAAGTATAATTAACTGATGTTGCGCATAATAATAAAGACAATGATATGTACAAGGTGTCTATTCAAATCTTGTAAACAAATTTCCTGAGAGAATTCCCTGATCTTCCAGATATTTTCGTTTAAAATTCCAAATAAAATAAGAAAATTTGTAGATGCAGCTTTTTAAAATAAGTTTCTTTATTGTATGCACTTCCTAATGTTTTCTATTCATACGATTACAAAGTTACCAAGAATGCAGTTTTTCTAGCATTTAATATTGATTTATTAATCGTAAAATTAATTTGGGCAATAAGTGCAATATATCACTATATCTAAACGCCAAAGATATATGCAAAAATATGTGTAATAAAAATATAAAACAAAAAATAATTTATTATAAACGTTTTAAGGAGTACTAATTTATTTAAATATTATTAAAAAATTGATCAATCTTTTCTATGGAACTTACATAAGACCTCGATACCAAAAAGAAATCGTCAATAAAATTTTATCAGACATAATTTTTGAAAAAATTCCGAGTCAATAAAATTTTATGAGAATTCCCGGATTTTTCAAGGTGAAAAAAAACACATCCCTGGTTTTCCTGGTTTTTCCAGGAAGTTAGACACCCTATATATAAAATAAACGGAATAGAAGTGTTTCGCTTATAAAAGTAAAAGTCAACATAAAATACTTGCATTGCTGAATGCGATTTGATTTCAGTGGAAGATACTTCGCCTGTTGCAAAGACTGATGGTTCAACAACGTTGATCGTTCCGTTAGAAACGTTATTTTTTCTTTCACTGTAATTGTGTAACGTGGATTGAGGTGTGACAACAGCTCGCGAACGCAGCTCGAGCTTCTTAAATGCAACTGATCCGATTAATGAATTTTTATACGAAGCAGGTTTTATACTCAAGAAACCCATAATAAACGCGCATACTGTTATCTGAAAAAGAAAACAATAAACTAAATATTAGTGTTTTTTAACGAGTGCCAAGAGATACTTTATCGCACTTAGCTCACCATGTGATACTGTACGATGTGCTCTGTCGTAAGCCAGACATTTTGAAAAGTTAAATTCTTGATGGACACAAGAATGATGATGCAGAACCATAAAAATATCAATAACACGTCGGTTCTTTTCCTCTTGGTTGAACTCGTCCAATAAGCGCACAAGTGAAAGAATAATCCGCCGATTGGCAACAATACTAGATCATAATTGTACCCGATAATCGGGATCAAGAGCGTCGAGGTAACTCGGAAAATTGCTTCGTATTTTCTCGCATTCTGCAAAAGATCTGACAAACGATTATTCGTTGCCACGATTGAATATCACGAGATGTTTACGACAGCGTCTAATTGTATATAACGATATAACATTTTTGTTATATTCGATACATACTTCTCAAACATGTATACTTACGCTGATGAGCATCCTAATCGGTTTCTGCCTGAAGAATAACATTTTGTAACGAGTGAGCCATAGTGCCTGCTTGCTCAATATGTTTTGTACCGTCAATTTGCAATTGTCGCACAGCGGATATCTCCTCTCCAGATATTCCTTAAACCTTTTCAGCTCAGAGTTGTACCGTCTCTCACTCTTCGGTTCAAAGTTGGATAATTCCAACAATTTCAGACTTTCTAGCTTGATACAATCTGCGCAGAAATGACCCTTCGAGACGTTGCGTGAATCGCTCTGTTCGACCAATCTGCAGTATCTTGTAGACACTGCAGACTTCGATGTTGCATATTGTTCTGGGATATCGTATGCATAATCACCATTCTGAAATAAGTATCTTACATATCAATATTCTAAAGAAACAACAAAATTCTCTATTATACAGTTATACGGATATACGAATAAGGTGGAAATTGAAAGTATAACAGGTTTCTTCAATTTTTTACCTTGGAGAAGCCATTGTATTGTTCACACCAAGGGCACAACCACCAATTCAGATGCTGCCTCCAGATCTTTGAGTTCTCATTGCAGAACCAACAGTTCACCATTACAGGCCATCTCACTCTACGAGATACAATCGAAATATCAGTATTCATCATATCTCAGAAAATGAAGAATAGAACCATACAAATATATATATAAACCTGTACGAGTAATTACATATACAGGGTGTATCATAAATGTGGGCCACTACTTCAGGAGCGTATTCTACTCATCGAAATGAGCAAAAAAGTTCATATAAACATATATCCAAGAATAACTTTTTTAATTGGCCCTTTTGTCCTGCCAGGACACTTGACAGATGCTGCGTAAAACAATTTGCCCATTTTGCTTGAGAATGAATTATTTTGAGATATTGAGAATTATTTTCTACCATTCTGTATTGTTGGAAATAAAATAATACGCTTTGTAAATACCTCGTTTCAAAACCCAAACATGACTGTAATGTGAAAATTACGCGGAACATATGTTTGTATGAACTATTTTGCTCATTTCGAAGAGTAGAATACGCTCCTGAAGCAGCCCACACTTATGACACACCCTGTATAAAATACATATATATAAATATAATATACAATAATACATATACATATATAAAGATGTACAAGATGGAACGACTCACTTTAGCCTGTGGAAGACCGTGAGACACGTAACGAGGATTAAAAGCGCCGGAGCGAACGCGGACACGCGATCGAACGCCAAATTAGGATCAGGTGGTCCCATCGTGGGTATAAGAGCGCTTTAAAACGACGACGAATGCGCGCGCGGCGACGTTCCTCTAAAAATCCGCAAAGCCCCGAAAGATATATTCGCTGGCATTAACTGTACGCCGCGTCTCCCGCCAAGCGTAGGACGAAGGGCGAAGACGCCATAACCTGAAAGACAAAAAAAGACCCCCCCCATCCTCGTCATCGCAAGCGTGAACGTGCGTATTCGTACGTTCGAATCGAGCATCGCCGCCAAACTACGTCGGCGCGACGACACGAGGTCTCACCGATCGTCGCACGTGGATCCTTCTGTCGACGACGAACTATTTTCCAGAAAGATTTCGTCCCGTTGTCACGCTGCGCGCGGCACGTGCCGACCGTTGAGTCCGCGCCGTCTTCGCTAGCTAGAGATCCTCTAGTTAGAGGTCTCTAGAGTCTAGAGATTTCTAAATATCTTTTGTCTAGGGATCTCTAGAAATTACTAGAGATCCCTAGACAAAAGATCCCTAGAAAATCTAGGAATTTCTAAGAAATCCCTAGACTAGAGGATCTCTAGTCGTCCCGTTCCGAAAACGCGCGATCGTCGATCTCGAACGGGCGACGAGCGATGATAAAGGAAAGGGAAGTCGGGGTACGGTTTAGCTAGTCTACCTCCTAGTGTGCAGAGTTAAGCGGGGAGCACAAGTCCGTTGTCGTTCGCGAACGTGAACGGACGTGTTTAAACGCGTTCCTCCGCGTGTCCTTTGTGATCCTATTTTTGTGTGCCAGGATTAAGTCCTCAAGTACTTGATCCAATCCGTTTCGTAAACATATTTAAAGAAGTAAACTTTACTACCTGTTGATGGCCTATAGTGTGAAAATTATTCACACGGTGCCAATAAAAATAATAGAATAGAATAGTAGCGGGGAGCACACAAACTTGCATAGGCACATAAGCGTAAATTAAACCAATGTGATTGGTCCATAAACGTATGCATAAGAAATTCAACCAATCGAATTTCTTATGCATATGCTTATGCGCCTATGCAAATTTGTGTGCTCCCCGCCTTAGCCTTCCATCCTATAGGCTGATGGCAGAGAACGCGACGTAAGCGCTTACGTCTGACGTAGACGTGGACGTAAAGTAAGGCAGAGAAAAACGTAATACGTAACCGTATCCACACAATAGTCTCTTACGACTTACGTATTACGTTTTTCTCTGCCTTACTTTACGTCCACGTCTACGTCGCGTTCTCTGCCATCAGCCATATTCTGCCGGTGTACCCCGGGCAATATCGAGAAGATAGCTAAGTGACTAGCAAAAGTACAACGCGTTAATCCGCGTGTCCTTTCTTTGGACCTTATTTTTGCGTTTCAAGTACTTGATCCAACCATCCAGCAGTATTCTAAGATCCATTAGAGCAAACTAACAAACTGAAGCCAACTCATCATAACTCATTCTAAAGATCAATGGCTGCGTTCAGCAGACTCAACAGTTGGGCAACATTACTAGATTTTCCGCAGACATTCAACGCTAATTTGCTGGTTCTGAAAGTAGAAACCAATCACGTTCGATTGCTACCTAGCGGTTTTGCCTGCTGAACGCGGCCAATTATATCATTTAAGAAGAGGATCAGCAATCAAACTCAAAATAATTGAATAACTACTAAACCTACATAGTTCATGGCCGGATGGCGGGAGTCCTCCCAACACGGAGCCAATCAAAGGAAGAAGTGAAGTGAAGTGAAGTACTGTTGTTGTACGAGCATACGAGAACGAGAATTCGTGGAGTTACGTTGAATCGTTACGGAATGTCGGAATTCAAGCAACAGTATAAGAATCCACGTCCACGGTTTTGGTGATGTGGATCGCAGTAGGATTTAACGCGCTTATAAGCATGTGGAATCTCGCAAGGAAGTCAGAACGCGGGACTTCGACGACAACCGCAAGTTACAAGATGTCTCGGTACCCGCCAGTCCGCAGTCCGGTAAGTTAACGAAGAAGAGTTCCTAATAATTGTTTAATGAGACACGACATGCTTGTCTTCGTGACGATGAAATTACAGATAACTAGAAGTAACGATTCCTTTTCGGAAGCAGCCTTGTATATTCATTTTTACTTATGTAATATTTTTATCATTAAAATATTTTTATCTTATTTTTTTATTTATTTATTTATTTTTTTACTCTTTATTTCACTGTACTGACACTGCTCGACTGCTGAGAATTATTGGCGATTGGTATTTAAATATTAAATGATGTAAGATGAACACATAATTACGTGTCGTACATCTGATATAATTCTGAATAAATTTTGATAGCTTTTATAAATTTCAAGTTTGCTAATAGAATTCGATACTACTTAATAATTAACAGCGAGAAAATATAATGCCAATTATATAAATCATATAAATATATATAATTAAATATTATATATGTTTATATATGTGCAATAGAAGTTGCTTTTTTTACAAAGGGTATCTAAAAGTTAAAGGATTAAACTGTGCCAGTATGTTCTATTCTATAGATAGAAACAAGAAAAAAATATAAACATATAAACATGTAAAAATATAAACGTTGATTCAAAAACCAATTTATTATCACATTACATTAAAAAGAAAATATGTTTGTTTAATTTTATATTTTAAAATGCCATTTTCTATTTCTAATACAAGCTTGATATCATTAAGAGAGATTGAACTTGTCTCGGCAAAACTCTAATTAATCCTGAATTTAATATCAACTCAATTCTGTTCTTAGCATTATTCTTCGTTATGTATTATATACTCTAATATTATTTTTCCTTATATTTCAAATATAGCTCTCTGTTTTTGTAACCGGGTTTTTGTACTTCGCTATTGTAAGTCGTCGTCGGCAACACATCATCGCGCTCGAATCCGATGTTAATCCTCTTTCGCTCACTCTACCGAAAACAAACATTCCCTCTGTCGCGCACACAGTCGGATAATCGTCCCTCCTCTTGCCTTACAAATTGTCGCGATTCCTCGAAGGTCTCGTTGTGCTTGCCGACACAGATTATTCTCAACTGTATACGAATAAAGGTCGATAACCATTAACTACGAGTTTAATCACCGCTCTGTGTTTCTCTATCGAATATCTCAATTTCCGACGTCACCAGAGCCTTATAGTTCACGTCAGTCTAATCATACTTCCTTTTAGTTCGGAAAAAACAAAACAGAACTTAATATCTATAAATGTTCATCTTTTGCTTTAGTGACTGCCAAACTAATCTTCTTGATGAGTTCTTTTCATAAATTAACTTTTGTATAATACACTTTTACACTTCTCCAAAAGTAAATATTAAGCTGGAATAAGAAGCATAGCTAGAATAAATAGTATAGCTAGAATAAATAGATTAGATGAACATTGCCGATTTATTCTTACATTTATTTTATGTATCAACAGTGAATTTTCTATTATCTTCATGTTTAATATTTTTATTATAACTTTTTAATGAAGTTTCTAGATCAATGTTAATATATTTTTTTCTTGTTCATACTCATAGAACATATTGACAAATGTTGATTATTTAACTTTGGTACATCCTATATATATATGTAAACTTGTAAACTGACAGATATCCTTCCTTTTCTTAACTGATTTATATTCATGCTAAGTCATACAATGTTAAATTGATTAATCAAGAGCAAAAATCTATCTATTATTTTTAGCAGATGTACTACCTATTATGAATGCACGGAGGAGAAAAATTCTCAAATGGAAGGAAGAGATAAAAAAGAGGAAGAAGCTGGCGATAGAAAACGCAAAAAAAAAACCTGAATTTAAAGTTTGTATTCCACACGTTCCGTGTTCTCCTGCGATTCGGAGCAATGCACCAACTGTGGTTGCCAGTCCGCAGTCCGGTAAGTTAACGAAGAAGAGTTTCTAATAATTGTTTAATGAGACACGACATGCTTGTCTTCATGATGATGAAATTACAGATAACTAGAAGTAACGGTTCCTTTCCGGAAGCAGCTTTGTATATTCATTTTTACTTATGTAATATTTTTATCATTAAAATATTTTTATCTTACTTTTTTATTTATTTATTTATTTTTTTTTTTTACTTTTGATTTCACTGTACTGACACTGCTCGACTGCTGAGAATTATTGGCGATTGGTATTTAAATATTAAATGATGTAAGATGAACACACAATTACGTGTCGTACATCTGATATAATTCTGAATTAATTTTGATAGCTTTTATAAATTTCAAGTTTGCTAATAGAATTCGATACTATTTAATAATTAACAGCGAGAAAATATAATGCAAATGTTGATTGTTTAACTTTGGAACATCCTATATATATGTAAACTGACAGATATCCTTCCTTTTCTTAACTGATTTATATTCATGCTAAGTCATACAATGTTAAATTGACTAATCAAGAGCAAAAATCTATCTATTATTTTTAGCAGAAGATGCATTTATTATGAATGCACGGAGGAGAAAAATTCTCCAATGGAAGGAGATGAAAAAGAGGAAGAAGTTAGGGGTACAAGAAAATGCTACAAAAAAAAATGTACCAAACCATTGAAAGTTGGTGTTGTTCCAACGAAAGAAATTGTCATTAAAAATTTAAATATATCAAAAACATTAACTGATGATCCTTTATATGGTGATAATGATGTATTCATATCATGCGATGAATTTTATTATTTGTTACAAAAAAGTAGCAGATATTTGATCATTGATACTAGGCAGAAGATTAATTATGATAAATCTAGAATATTATCTGATCAATGCATTAACATTCCACAATCTGAAATTAAACCGGGGTAAATATATCTTGCTTCTACATTTTATAATTTTGTTTTTCTTAATTTATATTTAATTTATATTTATTATTAAAATGTTTTTGCGATGGATTTGTTTTCAGAATGGTGGGTTTTCACTTTTTGAAATGGAGTCAAGAAGATAAGCATTCATATGAATTATACACTCATAGATCAGCAATTTATGTGGATATTATAATCTTGCTGGACTGGGATACTACGCAAGAGTCTCTGACATCCACCACTGGTCTACATGTACTAAAGGATACTTTAAAGAATTGGGATACCGGTACAGAGTATGAAAAAATTAAGATTCTAAACGGAGGATACCAAGAGTGGCTGCAGAGATACCCGGCGTTCGCGACAAACCCCAATGTAGATAATCTTATAACTGAATCTAAAAACATCGAGAATGAGATTTTAGAGATGATCGAATATCCGGAATAATTTTAATTTGCTCTTCGTGATCTCAACCTCGGTTTCATGGGGTGAACGAAACCGAGTTGAGATCACGAAGAGCAAATTAAAATTAAATAATACAAAAGCCTCCATCATCGACGTCAATGAGGAAATGGATAAAGGTGACAACAAGTCTGCAATATCCAAGCATGTATAATTAATTATACATGCTATTTAATAATAGTATTAATTAAATAGTATTAATTAATAATAGTATTAATTCCGATCAAACGCCTGGTAAGAGTATATTAAAGAAATCTGAAAAGTTAGTAGGCAAAGAGATCCGTGTAAAATCTGCACATAAAGTAAATTTTGATGATCAGGTAGCTTTGAATGAAGTCCCTCTTGATGAAGAAATGCAGACTAAATTAAATTTATCTGCTGCTTTAAGCAGGATAGAGAATCTCGATTTGGACGAATTAAGCCCACAAGAGTACATTAATGCTGAAAGAAAATTAGACTTCGAAAGAACTGAAGATTTTGGCAGTTCTGATGATGTAAACGAGATTTCGGCATTAATAAAAAGATTAATAAAAGAAGAGCCAAATGAATTAACTAATTAAATTAACTAAAATTCATTTATTTCGGTTCCTAATAGAATTACGAGATCTCATCCGAAAAATTAATGTTTTTTCATTACTTACATTTATATGTATTATAATTCTATATCCGATATAATTGTATTCCTGAAATGGCATTTGTACATCTGTGTCTTTGTAGAATTTTAGATATAAGTATTTAGACATAACAATTGTAGGATTATTTCATTATAAAATTATTAAATAAACATAAAATTACAAGGTATAAAAATTGATTTAAGCTATAATACTATAGGATTTATTAAATAATTGTATACAAAATATTTAGTTTTATTTTTAACACGCGAATATCAAAATGTAAATAAACTATGCTCTAAACTCTAAAACTATTTTATTTAAGAAGCCCACCACAATCACACTATTATCTCTGTGCTTTTTAATATCGTATTGTCTTTGTCCAGAACCAGTTGCTATTATTGGTAAAGTTCTATGTAAGCTCGTTCCATTTACACAATCTAGACAGCTTTATTTTATATTTTGGATTCAAATATTCATAATCTGTAATTTCTGAAATTTCTGGTTATTCCCACACAATGATATTTCCATCAATACCACCTATAAAATACATAATATATTAATGAAGTATGTACATTATATTTTTATTCTGTTATTATTTTGTGTGTCTACTAACTCACTAGAGATTATCTGTTTACTGTCAGGTGTGACAGCGAACTGTATTCTTTGATTAGTATCTGACTGCCTTCCTTCAAAAGAATATAGAACAGTTCCAGGATTACGAAGATCCCAACATAAAAATTCATTATTTTTTCGCACAACAGAGAACAGTTTCATTCCACAAGAACTAAATTCCACTTGTGTTACACCATTTCCAGTTTTCAAGGTGCAAAGTGGTCCATCTTTGTACAATCCTTCAAATATAAAAAATATAGTAAATACAATCAAAATATTTCAAGGATATTCTGTAATGAGTAACATTACTAAGTAGAAATGCATACCAATACATTTAGAATATGTGCCGAAAGCCATTAGACATGGCATGATAGAATTTTCACGAATACATGAGACTAATCCAATCATATTTGGAAAATCGTGTTTATAAATTGAATGTTACTTGTTTGACGTCCAGGACGATCCGTATCGAAAGTTCTCACAGCATTTTTGAAGCCACACGATATTTCTCTTCCTGAATTTACAAATTGAACACTAGGAGAAGCTTCTATTTCATCCATTCTGAAAAAAGATACTCTTATATTCAAATCTCAAATAAATGTAAATAGAAAATAAATGTAATTAGAAAACAGTTATTTAATTTTTAGCTTAATATCTCCCCCCCCCCCCTCACTTCACATTATGCAATTTTATTTCTAATATTCTTCTAAAGGGGCTGGGTATCCGAGAAATTATTGGAGTTGATTTCTTTTCACATAACCACACCTTTAACGTACATAATCTTTTTTATTAATCGCTTCTGTAAAGTGTAAAATACGATATCTTTATTCGTAAATAAATTTTATTATTTCAAAAAGTACGAGGGAGTTATATAATTAGTTTGAGAAGGGAGAAAAGCATATTTATTCTAATTGAATTATCTGCATCGATAAGATTGCTACTTGTTATACGTTTAGATACTTGGGAGACGTAATATATCTGACTTGAAATATAAAATACAGAAAAATTATACTCACTTATATTCTTGATTTTGTTTCATTTTATTTATAGCGTTTTCGATTTGTTGACTCTACCCGACTCTGAGTCGAGTCGGGTCAGATCGAAAGTTCGATTTCAAACTCGATGACTCGAAACTATCATGGCCGAAAGCGTTTCTTAACCTCCATCAAAGATTCTTAGCATTATTAAACATTATCATATTTTCGCATTATTATAAATAATATAAGTAAAAATAACAACAAAAATAAGTGGTAATAGGACAATAACAATGAGTGGATTAGAAGAAGGATCAGGTAAGAAATTTTATTATACTAGAAACAAAAATATGTAAAATGTTAAAATACGTGTAATGCATAATTTTGATCGTAAAAAAAAATCTAATTATTTTTACAGAAAATAGCAACAAAATGAAAATTATTCGAGATGAAAATGGAAAAATGATCAAAACAGCCGAGGGAATTTTATGTGAATATACGGATAATGATGGTAAATTTTTTATTAAAAATATTGTAAAAATAATAACATGCTTTTTTATATCGCCAATGAAACATCCATTGCTGTATCAAAAATATAAAATTATTTTTCTCTTCAGGAAATGCTACATTAAAATTTGTAAGGACAAACTCAAGCTCTAGCGATTCGTCAATAATTGGGAGTGGTAAGCGATTTATATGCGAAAATCTTTAAATCACAGAAATATGAAGATGCATATAAAGATAAAATAATTTTAACCACTTATTTTTGTAAAGTAATAACGATAAAGTAATTTTATTTTAGAGAACATTATGCCATGCAGTATCGCATCATTTAAAAATAAAAAGAAGTTCGTAACTATTAAGGAAGAAAATGAGTCACATGGAGTTTTATGGACGAATGATGAAAGCAAAGAATTGCTACAATTATATTATGAAAACATTGGACAAATAGGCCCATTTTCCACATTCAAAAATAAAAAATGTATGTGGGAGTTTATAAGTAATGAAGTTTCCAAAAAATGTGGAACTTTTCGTTCGCCATTGCAGTGCGAATATCGATATAAAAATATATTAAAAAGACGAAATACTGCAAAGAAAAATAATAAAAGATCTGGGAGTGAAAAATGTAATATTGACTTTGAAGAAGAATTTGAATTAATTAATAGCATTGACGACAGCATCGAACCTGACATTTGCTTCGGTATAGGCCAACATACTATTAAAAAAAGGAAAATAGACACTTTGAGTAGCGAAGAAGAAGTTGAGAGGAAAGTGCAAAAATCTCCAAACATTTTGACGGTATTACAAGACATTCAGGATGAGAAAGAAAGGCAGAAAGAGCGTCGACATAAAGAAAAGTTAGAAGTTCTTCGAGAATTGTTTTCAACAAATAATAAGGATTAAACTTATCAAAGCAAGTACATTTAGTTTATAGTAATAAATTATTTTAAATAATAATTAGCACATGCAATAAGATCTTTTCATAATAGTAAGGTTTTACCATAAGTATATACATATGTATTACAGATTTATAATTTAATTTTTTAAAATTTTCAATATTATAATTAATATAATATTGTGATGTTACATTGTAAGATTTTGGAGAACATTGTGATATTAATCTATTATTTCATAAATGGTTTAGTTAAGAATAGAAAAGTCAGACTAAAGAACTATCAAAAGATAGGAAAAGTAAAAAAGCATTGATAATTTTTTGTTTTATTTTCAATATCGTTTTACTTTATATAACATTGTGATGTTACATTGTAAGATTTAAAAAACATTAATATTAATCTATTATTTCATGTTTTAATTAAAAATAGAGTTATATTGAGTTATATTGAAGATACTCTTAAAAGACTGTTTTATGTTAAATATAAAAATGTTATAAAATAATATATTAAATAAAATTGAAAAAATATATTAGATAAAATGGTGATGCTCATTACAACGTTAGTATACATTTAAATATATACGCGTACTATTAAAAGGCAGCAATAAACATATCAAAGCAAGTACATTTAATTTATAATTTTATATGTATATTCTAAGTAAGTAAACTTTTTATAGTAAACATTATATTACGAATTCTTATATTCTATCATTATTAAATAAATACATTTGGCATTACTTGCATACATATAAATATTATATTTACGTACAACATTCTTTATAGGTCTATAAACAAAATTTTAAATTAAATCAAACGCTATACGGTCACGTTTCAATTGTCCTAACATTCTTATTCTGTTGTTACTATGAATATATTGCTGAATTGGAAACGGAACTTCTTCATATCCAGAATATTCGAGTATATCATTTTCTTCTATACATAAATTATGTAATACGCAGCAAGATATAATAAATTTGGACATTAATATTACGGACCACATATCAAGTCTTGTCAATTGTCGAAATTTGCACTTTAATAATCCAAACGCGTTCTCAATTGTAACTCGTGCTCTACAAAAATGTTTATTAAAATTAGCCTGTACTGGTATCAATTTCCCATTATATGGTGTCAAAAGATTTATAGCTATTGGATAGGCTGCGTCGCCAATAATGTGATAAGAATCACCCATTGCAGATATTTTTTCTTTAACGAAAGATATGTCATACACACGAGCATCATGCATTTTACTAGAGACTCCAGTAAAGCAATCTATAAATCTTTTTTTCGCGTCGCATATACCTTGCAGAGTAAGTGCAGTTTCGTCATGTCTATTTACATATGTATGACGAATTTTTTTTGCTGGCGTTCTAATCGGAATATACGTGCCATCTATACATCCCACAATTCCATCAATTCCACATATATTTTGAAATTCTTGAGCCTTTTCTTGACGTTCTTGTTCCGTTGCAGGAAAGCGGATTATTGTCGGAGCTAAATTCACTAAGAAATTTGTAACTCTCTTGATAATAAGATGCACCGTAGCTATTTGCATGTCAAAACATTCTGCTACACTTCTTATTACTGTTTTATTTGCAGCAAACCTGTATGCGTAAAAAAAACGTAATATTTTTCATTTCTTATTGACTAGCAATATTTAATAAAAATGTTTAATGTTTTTATAAATAAGTGATTAAAAAAGTAGTATACCGTAGAAAAACTAAAATATGTTCTTTGGCTGTTTTCTTTTTTCTTCCGCAAAAACTCTTAGGACAATATTCGCTTTGTTCGAATAAAATTATAATATGCTCACATGTTCTTCTTGAAAGTCTAAAATATCTTTGAAACTGAAACCGCTCATAAGATAAAAATAGCTTACACAATAGATTTAATAAATATTTCTAATATATATTATATATATTTACCTCTTCTTCAGTATATTGATCGATGACATTTCTAATATAATGCTTTATTCGCTGGATTTTCTTCTTCCGCATTAGATATGTGTATTGTAATTCTTCATTAGAACTGTCTGATGAAGAAAATAAATAGTCATGTGCAATGACAAATTTTTCAACATTTTTATATTTATTTTCTTGTGTAGTGCTTACTGTTGTACTGCATGGCACAATGTTCTCTAAAATAAAATTACTTTATCGTTATCTTTATATGCATCTTCATATTTCTGTGATTTAAAGATTTTCGCATATAAATCGCATTACCACTCCCAATTATTGACGAATCGCTAGAGCTTGAGTTTGTCCTTACAAATTTTAATGTAGCATTTCCTGAAGAGAAAAATAATTTTATATTTTTGATACAGCAATGGATGTTTCATTGGCGATATAAAAAAGCATGTTATTATTTTTACAATATTTTTAATAAAAAATTTACCATCATTATCCGTATATTCACATAAAATTCCCTCGGCTGTTTTGATCATTTTTCCATTTTCATCTCGAATAATTTTCATTTTGTTGCTATTTTCTGTAAAAATAATTAGATTTTTTTTTACGATCAAAATTATGCATTACACGTATTTTAACATTTTACATATTTTTGTTTCTAGTATAATAAAATTTCTTACCTGATCCTTCTTCTAATCCACTCATTGTTATTGTCCTATTACCACTTATTTTTGTTGTTATTTTTACTTATATTATTTATAATAATGCTAAAAATATGATAATGTTTAATAATGCTAAGAATCTTTGATGGAGGTTAAGAAACGCTTTCGGCCATGATAGTTTCGAGTCATCGAGTTTGAAATCGAACTTTCGATCTGACCCGACTCGACTCAGAGTCGGGTAGAGTCAACAAATCGAAAACGCTATTAGACTCGTCATATGATACATGCAAACTTTACATTCATTGGCCGCGTTCAGCAGGCAAAACCGCTAGGTAGCAATCGAACGTGATTGGTTTCTACTTTCAGAACCAGCAAATTAGCGTTGAATGTCAGCGGAAAATCTAGTAATGTTGCCCAACTGTTGAGTCTGCTGAACGCAGCCATTTTGAAAAGCCCAGCGCGGCGACAGAAGCTCCATCCATGTGTGAACGCAATCTCGCTTCTGAACAATCTATCGATTGGCAAAACTGATTTCACTATTTCGAGTTGACCAATGGAATCGCCGCACGTCGCTACCTCGACGTTCTACGTTCTACGTCGCAACTATCAATGGCCGCATTCAGCGGCCTCAACCGCTAAGTAGCAATCGAACGTGATTGGTTTCTACTTTCAGATCCGACCAATTAGCGCCGAATGACATCGGAAAATCTAGTAATGTTGCCCAACTGGGTGCGTTCAGCAAGCGCAACAGTTGGGCAACATTATTAGATTTTCCGCTGACATTCAACGCTAATTTGCTGGTTCTGAAAGTAGAAACCAATCACGTTCGATTGCTACCTAGCGGTTTTGCTTGCTGAACGCACCCACTGTTGAATCCGCTGAATGCGGCCATTTTGAAGCGACTTTCAGTTGTACTGTCGTTGGGGGTTGGGGGTACGGTTTAGCTCAGAGACATTATATATATCAGAGAGAAGCCTGAGAGACGTCACGGCCCGGTTTTAGGTGATCCCTGAAAGCGATACGCCCTCTGTGGACATAAAAAACGTGCACATTGAACTACGTAGCCAATGTCCACGAATGTTCTCAATGGTAACTTACAATGTGCACATTTTCGGTTGCGTTCCGTGCTATGTGCACGAAGTGTCGGTAACACGATTTCTGTCTTTTTGTATACAGGGTGTCCGTCAACGTAAGACGCTTACGTATTAAATGAATTTCTAATATAAAGACGTTTTGTGGTGTTATTATTTTTGAAACTGAAATTATAATATAAAAAGCCTTTCATTTTAACGGCTTAAAGTAAAAGTTAAAAATTATTGACGACAATTGACGATTCTTTTGCTGAAAAGAATCGATTCTATATTTTGCTTTCTAGAAAGACTGTGATAAAATAAACTAGTCTTAGAGGTATAAAAGGAATAAATGTGAGTATGAAAGGTATGTGTGATTAAGGAATTTTGTAAACCAAGTACACTTCTTGGCAAAAAGGTGAGTTAAATAAATATTATTATATTTTGCTTTCTGGCGCTCTCTCTCTCTATATATATATATATATATATCTTCACAATAATTAATAAAGTTGATCATAAATGCGAATTATAATTAATGAAGTAAGACAATTAATTAAAATAATTAAAAAAGATCGGCGCGAGTGAAAGAGCGCGGCGAGAAGAGACGTCCTACATGTTTAACGCGATGATACTTGGCGCGTGGCGAAGCGTTGGGAGGGGGGTTTTACAAAGGACCATGTGCGTTACGCTGGAGCCCTGCGTCAGAGAGTATCTGCCCGCGTCGAACTATTCTCTTTCTCTCTCTCTCTCTCTCTCTCTCTCTCTTCCTCCTCTCATATCTCGTAAGCAAGCATTGAAATCTCGAGGCATATTATTTCTTACTTTACTTTTCTGGCTTGTTTAACTTATCTAATAAATGGCTTCCTCGTACAAAAACTTAACTTTCTATATTTTTTACTTTTTATTTTTAAATGTAATTTTACTAGATTAATAAGTTTCTTGCGATTAAAATGATATGAACACGATTATTTAAATTAATTACATAATTGTTAATATTTTCAATTATATAAAATTTTTTTGCATTTTAATTAAAAATTATCCGAATTATATCGTGTTTGATGTTATTTTAACCGCCTAAATCTCATTAATTCATTAAAATTATTTTTAAAAAGATAAAATAAAAAATAAGAGTTTTAATTTTCATTTCATAAAATGTCTACATTCGTGAATTGTTATGGATGGGGAAAGCCCATTGTAAGAGACTTCGGAATTCTTTGATGATAGGTCATCTCGCTCGCTCTCTACTCGCGGTGTCGCTCTCGAATCTCGGATCAGCTTATCTTTCCGAGCTGTTCTAGCGCGACTCGTCGAGTGTGAGAGCGAGAGTATATATATTGTAGATGGGCGGTTAAAGGATTGGTCAGGAGGTTAACAAAGAACCGATGAGCCGTTGAAGAATATTTATTCCATTCTCTCGCGACCATGAACTCGTATACAGATAATGCAGCCGGCGATACCGTCCAATAGCGAACCGACGTGTGCGCGTTGTCGTTCAACGCGAAACCGTTAACAATTACGAAACGCCGGTACTTTAGTACGACCGTGGACACGGTACAACGGACACGCAAACTCCCGGTGTCTTTGGTTAGGCCAAAGCAAGACCAGCCTTATATTTATCGCTACGCTTCTACGCACGTGGTTAGCAGGCACACGTCTTTAGCTCGACTCGCGAAAACCAGCGTGCTCTGCGCCTCGCCCGCGCATCACACCATCGTTTCTCCAATGGTCGGAGACTTCCGTAATCGCTGCGCCAATAGGCGCAGCTGATGCTAACGCGTGCGCTAAAATCGGCGCGCACAGCCTCATGGGTAAGGCAGGGACTGTTCCATGTCTTACAGTTCGACCATACTGACAAAAGCATTCGACCTCGAATGTCTAACTAAAACTTAAACAAAAATATTGCTTTATAAACTATAGAATGAACGCAAAATATAATATAATATATATCCAAATTTACTTAAGACTATTGATAACGCAACTTAAAATCTATATATATGTATTTGAACACATTTTCTTTCGCATTCACAAAAATAAGCATCGCAACTTATAACTAACAAACTTTATAGGAATAATCTGACCTTATAAGTATAGTTTCTTAACTAGTCAGTCTTTTTATCATTATTGTTTTGTACGGGTCTAATCCATAACTTAAGTCTATCCTGAGACAGAATGGAATTATAAGGTCTCGACTCGGGATTAAATCCAGGGATATCCTTAATGACGTACCTGTTTTTATTTAAAACTTTATCTACTTGATAAGGTCCTTTATAAATAGACTTGAGTTTACGGTCCTCTCCTGGTTTAAGATTTGTATCCCTTATCATGACCAAATCGCCCTTTTTGTATTGGGACGGTTTTTTATGTCTTTCGTCATAATACATTTTATTATAGTTTTTTATTCTATCGGTAGCTTGGCGAGCAATCTCCCGACTAGAATCTCTCTCACTGACAGGATTTAACTCGATATCCGCCGTCTTATTAAGGAAATCAACTAGTTTATTATCTGCGTGACAGCGTTGGTCGAAACCTAACAATAGTTTAGCCGGGGAAGACTTTAATGAAGAGTGAAAAGAGTTATTGATGACATATTGTACTGTACTCAGGTGGGTATCCCACAATTGTTGATCCGATACAATCTTCTTTAATGAAGATTTTAAAAATCTGTTTATCCTTTCCACCAGGCCGTTCGCCCAGGGAGCTGCTACCGCTACTAATCTGTGAGAAATGTTGTTAGATTCCAGAAATTTTGAAAACTCGAGAGACGTAAATGACGTTCCTTTGTCTGCAACTAATTGTTGAGGAGAGCCAAATATTTGGAATAACAATGTCATGTACTTGATAGTTTCCTTTGAACTCGTAGACTTTACGGGAAAAAGCCAAGTGAAACGAGTACAAGCATCTATCACGACTAAAACGTGTTTAAAACCGTTAATTGAAGTAACCATTGGACCATAATGGTCTGTGTGTAATATCTGAAAAGGGGAGGAGAGAGTTCGTCTTCTGCAGTTCTCCTTCGCGCGTATTTGAAGATACGTTATTTAATAGACACGTGATGCAGTTATCTACGTGATCAACCACTCTTTTCCTCATAGAGGGGAACCAATAGTTATCGTTGATTCCTTGAATCGTTTTCTCTACGCCGCGGTGAGCCATATTATCATGGTAAATTCTCACAATATTGTTTACCATGGCTTCGGGAACCGCAAATCTGGGTTTATCTGGGCCCTTCTTATAAACAAGACCATTTATTAGTGTAAATTTATCGTTATTACTAAATTCTAAATCTTCACTAATACTTTTTAATTTTTGATCCTGGAGCTGCTTATACTCGAGCTCCTTTTCTAGAGGCATTGTCTCTATATGCGCGACGATCCGACTAAGGGCGTCGACATGAACCATTTGGCGACCTGCTCTATGCAAAATTTTAAATTTATAATTTTGAAGTCTTAAGGTCCATCGAGCAATTCGCGGATTCAAGTGCGCTTTGTTTATCGCAAAAACTAACGCGTGGCAATCGGTGACTACCGTAAACTCGATGCCATACAAATAGATGTGAAATCTCTCGATAGCCTTCACCACCGCCAGCATTTCGAGTTCGAAGCTGTGGTAATTCATTTCAGCTTTATTTGTAGCTTGGCTATAGTAAGCCACAGGTGCCCAATGATTCGTGCTTTGCCTTTGTAGTAGTATGCCTGCTAATGCTAAATTGCTTGCATCAGTATGAAGTTCTGTTTTGAATTGTGGGTTATATAAACGCAATACAGGGAAAATCATTAATTCCTCTTTAAGGTTCTTAAATGCTTTAATGCAATTTTCGTTAAAATCAAATTTAGACGATTTCCTTAATAGATCACTCATAGGTCTAGCTTTACTAGCGTAATCCTTGATAAATTTCCTAAAGTAATTTGTGAGTCCTAGAAATCTTTGGACTTCCACCATTTTTTTAGGTATAGGAAATTTCTTGATAGCTTCAATGTGTCTTGGGCTAATAGTGATTCCCGTAGGAGATAAGACATAACCTAGATATTCCACTGATTTTCTTAAAAACAGACATTTTCCCCAGTTCAATTAAAATTCATACTGTTAGAGCAATAAGAGAACTTTTTTGATAATCTGCAAATTATCCAAAATTGTATTGGTAGGAATCAAAATATCATCCATGTAAACAATAATACTATCTTTTCTTATTAGAGGTTGCAGAATTTGTACAAGTCGCTTCTGAAATTCCGCAGGGGCTTCGCTATAGCCAAAAGGAAGACGGGTATATTCGTATTTACCGTCCGGGGTGGCAAATGAGAAATATCGTGTATGTTCCGGATGTATTTTGATTTGGTGGAAACCATCCTTCAAATCCAAAAGTGTAAATATTGATTTGTCGCCTATGCGAGCTAGACAGTCTTCAATTAAAGGAAAAGGATATTTCTGTTTTACCACCCTTTCATTCAGCGGACGCAGATCCACGCATAATCTCATCGAGCCATTCTTTTTGCGCACCGGCACAACCCTAGCACAGTACGGTGAAATACTCGGTTTAATAATTTCCCTTTTTAGTAGGTCGTCCGTGATCTCCCTTATTTGACGTCTTTCCTCGAATGCAAAACGTCTTGGAGCGAAAGCGAAAATTGAACTATCTTTCAAAGTAACCTCTACTAAATACTCCTCATCTGGAGGGGGTACAGATGTATTATTTACTTCATCTATAACTGTTTTTAACTGCTGACTTGTATTTGTTTCGAAATCAGTTGCAAAATTTTCTAAAGAAAGGTCAGTACATTTTGAGTTTTCATTAATTGTGTCCATAATTTCTACCGACGCTACTTCCGATAATAATTCCATTTTATTTTGTGAATTTTTTCCAGGGGTGTTAATTAATGCTTCTAGGACGTTAACCAACACTTCTTTGTGGATCGTGATGAAATCACGTCCAATAATCAAATCTGTAGAGACGGAGTCATCTTGAAAAATGTGTAAGTCTATTTGTGTCAATAAATTGGGTACTAATTCTAATTCTATTGTTGTAGAAATTATACCGTTAATTTTTATAGGAATATTATTTATAGCTTTATACGATTGTTTCGTAGCTTTCAACAATTTATTAGAGGTTTTAAAATAAGAATCGTAGGTCGACGGTCGAATAAATGAGATCGGGCTACCCGTGTCAAGTAACGCGCGTAAATTGCAAGAGATACTATTCAACGAAACTATTTTAAGCACCATGTCCTTTATTTCGAATTTCGTGTCCGATGTATTAGTTACCGTAGCTACTGTGATGTCCTCCTCCGTAGATTTCTCCACCTGAGCGACTGGCCCGGAAATAGATGGTTGAGTACTCTGCGTTGACTGCTCCTTCTTCTTCAGCTTGAAGCACTCCGCACGCACATGACCCTTGCCGTGGTAGTAGTTGCATTTTTGATTCTTGCCATTCGGCTGACGATCTGTTTTATCCGTAGAATCACCGTTGTCCTTATTACCGTTTGCTTTAAAACTTGTATTTTTCGCTTTGTCGCCTTTAAATTTATAGGCCTGGAAAGCTTTAGGTGAGTCGACACACACTGCAGATACCTGATGCATCTCTTGCAAGAAATCGTCCAATGGTAGATTTCTAACGCCAGCTGCCGCTGCTTTCACTGCCCGGTCGCCAATGCCACTGATTAATAGCTGAACGGAATTTTTATCCGTCAAGTCCAGACTCTCCATTAAAGCCAATTTGTCCATGGCGTAATCCTGGAAAGACTCGGTACTTATATTCCACTTGCGTGCTTCGACTTTTTGCATTACAGCCGTAAAAACTACATTTCTTCTAAATCTGCTAATGATAGCTTGCTTGAAGCAATCCCAGTCTCTGTTGACCACTCCTGCTTTCAAATCAAACCACTTACGGGCTACCTTTGTGAGCTTTGAGGCAGCTGCGGAAAGCATGTCCACCGATGAGACTCTATGTAGTAGTGCCGTGCTCTCGATCTTTTCTATCCATCGTTCTACATCTTCCTCTTCGCTTCCACCAAAGGAGGGTATCTGCCCTATCAAAAATTTAGTGGCGTTACCAATTGAAAAAGCTGGTACCTGTGTGTAACGCAATTGGTTGGTTGCTTCGAAGCGAGATCCTTGTGGGGCATCGTATGCTATGGTATCCTGTGGTTGACTTCTGGTATGTGTGGCAGGTTGACTTTCATTTACAGTAGGTTGACTATTACTTGTAGACATAGTGGTTAAGATTTGATTCATCTGTTGATGCATAGTTTGTTGCATAAGTATACTTTGCTGCATAAGCCTACACAGTTGCGATACAGAACCTTCCGGTGGCGATGTTGACCGCACGTTACCGCTAGCTGCTGTTCTCCTTGGAGCCGCGCTCGCCTTTTGCGTGATGGATGCCGCCGCCGGCTCAGGGGACGGCTCTTCTTCAGAGGCGTCTGGAAACTGTACTGTCGGCAACTCATTCAGAGGTCCATTTTTCTCCAAATGTGCTAATATAGCGTTGATACAGCCCTCGCGATCCTTATGCACTTTCAGACCGTATCTAATAAGCTCGTCCTTCAAATCCTTATAGGACAATTCGTTGTACTGTTCACGCGACATTGTCGGCTTCCGCACAAAGGCACACACAAAGGACGGAAAATATGGCGGCGCTCGTGACCGTTAATAAAAAAAAACTGCACTCTGAATACGTTGGATAATCCCACTTCTGAGACTGTAGATGGGCGGTTAAAGGATTGGTCAGGAGGTTAACAAAGAACCGATGAGCCGTTGAAGAATATTTATTCCATTCTCTCGCGACCATGAACTCGTATACAGATAATGCAGCCGGCGATACCGTCCAATAGCGAACCGACGTGTGCGCGTTGTCGTTCAACGCGAAACCGTTAACAATTACGAAACGCCGGTACTTTAGTACGACCGTGGACACGGTACAACGGACACGCAAACTCCCGGTGTCTTTGGTTAGGCCAAAGCAAGACCAGCCTTATATTTATCGCTACGCTTCTACGCACGTGGTTAGCAGGCACACGTCTTTAGCTCGACTCGCGAAAACCAGCGTGCTCTGCGCCTCGCCCGCGCATCACACCATCGTTTCTCCAATGGTCGGAGACTTCCGTAATCGCTGCGCCAATAGGCGCAGCTGATGCTAACGCGTGCGCTAAAATCGGCGCGCACAGCCTCATGGGTAAGGCAGGGACTGTTCCATGTCTTACAGTTCGACCATACTGACAAAAGCATTCGACCTCGAATGTCTAACTAAAACTTAAACAAAAATATTGCTTTATAAACTATAGAATGAACGCAAAATATAATATAATATATATCCAAATTTACTTAAGACTATTGATAACGCAACTTAAAATCTATATATATGTATTTGAACACATTTTCTTTCGCATTCACAAAAATAAGCATCGCAACTTATAACTAACAAACTTTATAGGAATAATCTGACCTTATAAGTATAGTTTCTTAACTAGTCAGTCTTTTTATCATTATTGTTTTGTACGGGTCTAATCCATAACTTAAGTCTATCCTGAGACAGAATGGAATTATAAGGTCTCGACTCGGGATTAAATCCAGGGATATCCTTAATGACGTACCTGTTTTTATTTAAAACTTTATCTACTTGATAAGGTCCTTTATAAATAGACTTGAGTTTACGGTCCTCTCCTGGTTTAAGATTTGTATCCCTTATCATGACCAAATCGCCCTTTTTGTATTGGGACGGTTTTTTATGTCTTTCGTCATAATACATTTTATTATAGTTTTTTATTCTATCGGTAGCTTGGCGAGCAATCTCCCGACTAGAATCTCTCTCACTGACAGGATTTAACTCGATATCCGCCGTCTTATTAAGGAAATCAACTAGTTTATTATCTGCGTGACAGCGTTGGTCGAAACCTAACAATAGTTTAGCCGGGGAAGACTTTAATGAAGAGTGAAAAGAGTTATTGATGACATATTGTACTGTACTCAGGTGGGTATCCCACAATTGTTGATCCGATACAATCTTCTTTAATGAAGATTTTAAAAATCTGTTTATCCTTTCCACCAGGCCGTTCGCCCAGGGAGCTGCTACCGCTACTAATCTGTGAGAAATGTTGTTAGATTCCAGAAATTTTGAAAACTCGAGAGACGTAAATGACGTTCCTTTGTCTGCAACTAATTGTTGAGGAGAGCCAAATATTTGGAATAACAATGTCATGTACTTGATAGTTTCCTTTGAACTCGTAGACTTTACGGGAAAAAGCCAAGTGAAACGAGTACAAGCATCTATCACGACTAAAACGTGTTTAAAACCGTTAATTGAAGTAACCATTGGACCATAATGGTCTGTGTGTAATATCTGAAAAGGGGAGGAGAGAGTTCGTCTTCTGCAGTTCTCCTTCGCGCGTATTTGAAGATACGTTATTTAATAGACACGTGATGCAGTTATCTACGTGATCAACCACTCTTTTCCTCATAGAGGGGAACCAATAGTTATCGTTGATTCCTTGAATCGTTTTCTCTACGCCGCGGTGAGCCATATTATCATGGTAAATTCTCACAATATTGTTTACCATGGCTTCGGGAACCGCAAATCTGGGTTTATCTGGGCCCTTCTTATAAACAAGACCATTTATTAGTGTAAATTTATCGTTATTACTAAATTCTAAATCTTCACTAATACTTTTTAATTTTTGATCCTGGAGCTGCTTATACTCGAGCTCCTTTTCTAGAGGCATTGTCTCTATATGCGCGACGATCCGACTAAGGGCGTCGACATGAACCATTTGGCGACCTGCTCTATGCAAAATTTTAAATTTATAATTTTGAAGTCTTAAGGTCCATCGAGCAATTCGCGGATTCAAGTGCGCTTTGTTTATCGCAAAAACTAACGCGTGGCAATCGGTGACTACCGTAAACTCGATGCCATACAAATAGATGTGAAATCTCTCGATAGCCTTCACCACCGCCAGCATTTCGAGTTCGAAGCTGTGGTAATTCATTTCAGCTTTATTTGTAGCTTGGCTATAGTAAGCCACAGGTGCCCAATGATTCGTGCTTTGCCTTTGTAGTAGTATGCCTGCTAATGCTAAATTGCTTGCATCAGTATGAAGTTCTGTTTTGAATTGTGGGTTATATAAACGCAATACAGGGAAAATCATTAATTCCTCTTTAAGGTTCTTAAATGCTTTAATGCAATTTTCGTTAAAATCAAATTTAGACGATTTCCTTAATAGATCACTCATAGGTCTAGCTTTACTAGCGTAATCCTTGATAAATTTCCTAAAGTAATTTGTGAGTCCTAGAAATCTTTGGACTTCCACCATTTTTTTAGGTATAGGAAATTTCTTGATAGCTTCAATGTGTCTTGGGCTAATAGTGATTCCCGTAGGAGATAAGACATAACCTAGATATTCCACTGATTTTCTTAAAAACAGACATTTTCCCCAGTTCAATTAAAATTCATACTGTTAGAGCAATAAGAGAACTTTTTTGATAATCTGCAAATTATCCAAAATTGTATTGGTAGGAATCAAAATATCATCCATGTAAACAATAATACTATCTTTTCTTATTAGAGGTTGCAGAATTTGTACAAGTCGCTTCTGAAATTCCGCAGGGGCTTCGCTATAGCCAAAAGGAAGACGGGTATATTCGTATTTACCGTCCGGGGTGGCAAATGAGAAATATCGTGTATGTTCCGGATGTATTTTGATTTGGTGGAAACCATCCTTCAAATCCAAAAGTGTAAATATTGATTTGTCGCCTATGCGAGCTAGACAGTCTTCAATTAAAGGAAAAGGATATTTCTGTTTTACCACCCTTTCATTCAGCGGACGCAGATCCACGCATAATCTCATCGAGCCATTCTTTTTGCGCACCGGCACAACCCTAGCACAGTACGGTGAAATACTCGGTTTAATAATTTCCCTTTTTAGTAGGTCGTCCGTGATCTCCCTTATTTGACGTCTTTCCTCGAATGCAAAACGTCTTGGAGCGAAAGCGAAAATTGAACTATCTTTCAAAGTAACCTCTACTAAATACTCCTCATCTGGAGGGGGTACAGATGTATTATTTACTTCATCTATAACTGTTTTTAACTGCTGACTTGTATTTGTTTCGAAATCAGTTGCAAAATTTTCTAAAGAAAGGTCAGTACATTTTGAGTTTTCATTAATTGTGTCCATAATTTCTACCGACGCTACTTCCGATAATAATTCCATTTTATTTTGTGAATTTTTTCCAGGGGTGTTAATTAATGCTTCTAGGACGTTAACCAACACTTCTTTGTGGATCGTGATGAAATCACGTCCAATAATCAAATCTGTAGAGACGGAGTCATCTTGAAAAATGTGTAAGTCTATTTGTGTCAATAAATTGGGTACTAATTCTAATTCTATTGTTGTAGAAATTATACCGTTAATTTTTATAGGAATATTATTTATAGCTTTATACGATTGTTTCGTAGCTTTCAACAATTTATTAGAGGTTTTAAAATAAGAATCGTAGGTCGACGGTCGAATAAATGAGATCGGGCTACCCGTGTCAAGTAACGCGCGTAAATTGCAAGAGATACTATTCAACGAAACTATTTTAAGCACCATGTCCTTTATTTCGAATTTCGTGTCCGATGTATTAGTTACCGTAGCTACTGTGATGTCCTCCTCCGTAGATTTCTCCACCTGAGCGACTGGCCCGGAAATAGATGGTTGAGTACTCTGCGTTGACTGCTCCTTCTTCTTCAGCTTGAAGCACTCCGCACGCACATGACCCTTGCCGTGGTAGTAGTTGCATTTTTGATTCTTGCCATTCGGCTGACGATCTGTTTTATCCGTAGAATCACCGTTGTCCTTATTACCGTTTGCTTTAAAACTTGTATTTTTCGCTTTGTCGCCTTTAAATTTATAGGCCTGGAAAGCTTTAGGTGAGTCGACACACACTGCAGATACCTGATGCATCTCTTGCAAGAAATCGTCCAATGGTAGATTTCTAACGCCAGCTGCCGCTGCTTTCACTGCCCGGTCGCCAATGCCACTGATTAATAGCTGAACGGAATTTTTATCCGTCAAGTCCAGACTCTCCATTAAAGCCAATTTGTCCATGGCGTAATCCTGGAAAGACTCGGTACTTATATTCCACTTGCGTGCTTCGACTTTTTGCATTACAGCCGTAAAAACTACATTTCTTCTAAATCTGCTAATGATAGCTTGCTTGAAGCAATCCCAGTCTCTGTTGACCACTCCTGCTTTCAAATCAAACCACTTACGGGCTACCTTTGTGAGCTTTGAGGCAGCTGCGGAAAGCATGTCCACCGATGAGACTCTATGTAGTAGTGCCGTGCTCTCGATCTTTTCTATCCATCGTTCTACATCTTCCTCTTCGCTTCCACCAAAGGAGGGTATCTGCCCTATCAAAAATTTAGTGGCGTTACCAATTGAAAAAGCTGGTACCTGTGTGTAACGCAATTGGTTGGTTGCTTCGAAGCGAGATCCTTGTGGGGCATCGTATGCTATGGTATCCTGTGGTTGACTTCTGGTATGTGTGGCAGGTTGACTTTCATTTACAGTAGGTTGACTATTACTTGTAGACATAGTGGTTAAGATTTGATTCATCTGTTGATGCATAGTTTGTTGCATAAGTATACTTTGCTGCATAAGCCTACACAGTTGCGATACAGAACCTTCCGGTGGCGATGTTGACCGCACGTTACCGCTAGCTGCTGTTCTCCTTGGAGCCGCGCTCGCCTTTTGCGTGATGGATGCCGCCGCCGGCTCAGGGGACGGCTCTTCTTCAGAGGCGTCTGGAAACTGTACTGTCGGCAACTCATTCAGAGGTCCATTTTTCTCCAAATGTGCTAATATAGCGTTGATACAGCCCTCGCGATCCTTATGCACTTTCAGACCGTATCTAATAAGCTCGTCCTTCAAATCCTTATAGGACAATTCGTTGTACTGTTCACGCGACATTGTCGGCTTCCGCACAAAGGCACACACAAAGGACGGAAAATATGGCGGCGCTCGTGACCGTTAATAAAAAAAAACTGCACTCTGAATACGTTGGATAATCCCACTTCTGAGACTGTAGATGGGCGGTTAAAGGATTGGTCAGGAGGTTAACAAAGAACCGATGAGCCGTTGAAGAATATTTATTCCATTCTCTCGCGACCATGAACTCGTATACAGATAATGCAGCCGGCGATACCGTCCAATAGCGAACCGACGTGTGCGCGTTGTCGTTCAACGCGAAACCGTTAACAATTACGAAACGCCGGTACTTTAGTACGACCGTGGACACGGTACAACGGACACGCAAACTCCCGGTGTCTTTGGTTAGGCCAAAGCAAGACCAGCCTTATATTTATCGCTACGCTTCTACGCACGTGGTTAGCAGGCACACGTCTTTAGCTCGACTCGCGAAAACCAGCGTGCTCTGCGCCTCGCCCGCGCATCACACCATCGTTTCTCCAATGGTCGGAGACTTCCGTAATCGCTGCGCCAATAGGCGCAGCTGATGCTAACGCGTGCGCTAAAATCGGCGCGCACAGCCTCATGGGTAAGGCAGGGACTGTTCCATGTCTTACAGTTCGACCATACTGACAAAAGCATTCGACCTCGAATGTCTAACTAAAACTTAAACAAAAATATTGCTTTATAAACTATAGAATGAACGCAAAATATAATATAATATATATCCAAATTTACTTAAGACTATTGATAACGCAACTTAAAATCTATATATATGTATTTGAACACATTTTCTTTCGCATTCACAAAAATAAGCATCGCAACTTATAACTAACAAACTTTATAGGAATAATCTGACCTTATAAGTATAGTTTCTTAACTAGTCAGTCTTTTTATCATTATTGTTTTGTACGGGTCTAATCCATAACTTAAGTCTATCCTGAGACAGAATGGAATTATAAGGTCTCGACTCGGGATTAAATCCAGGGATATCCTTAATGACGTACCTGTTTTTATTTAAAACTTTATCTACTTGATAAGGTCCTTTATAAATAGACTTGAGTTTACGGTCCTCTCCTGGTTTAAGATTTGTATCCCTTATCATGACCAAATCGCCCTTTTTGTATTGGGACGGTTTTTTATGTCTTTCGTCATAATACATTTTATTATAGTTTTTTATTCTATCGGTAGCTTGGCGAGCAATCTCCCGACTAGAATCTCTCTCACTGACAGGATTTAACTCGATATCCGCCGTCTTATTAAGGAAATCAACTAGTTTATTATCTGCGTGACAGCGTTGGTCGAAACCTAACAATAGTTTAGCCGGGGAAGACTTTAATGAAGAGTGAAAAGAGTTATTGATGACATATTGTACTGTACTCAGGTGGGTATCCCACAATTGTTGATCCGATACAATCTTCTTTAATGAAGATTTTAAAAATCTGTTTATCCTTTCCACCAGGCCGTTCGCCCAGGGAGCTGCTACCGCTACTAATCTGTGAGAAATGTTGTTAGATTCCAGAAATTTTGAAAACTCGAGAGACGTAAATGACGTTCCTTTGTCTGCAACTAATTGTTGAGGAGAGCCAAATATTTGGAATAACAATGTCATGTACTTGATAGTTTCCTTTGAACTCGTAGACTTTACGGGAAAAAGCCAAGTGAAACGAGTACAAGCATCTATCACGACTAAAACGTGTTTAAAACCGTTAATTGAAGTAACCATTGGACCATAATGGTCTGTGTGTAATATCTGAAAAGGGGAGGAGAGAGTTCGTCTTCTGCAGTTCTCCTTCGCGCGTATTTGAAGATACGTTATTTAATAGACACGTGATGCAGTTATCTACGTGATCAACCACTCTTTTCCTCATAGAGGGGAACCAATAGTTATCGTTGATTCCTTGAATCGTTTTCTCTACGCCGCGGTGAGCCATATTATCATGGTAAATTCTCACAATATTGTTTACCATGGCTTCGGGAACCGCAAATCTGGGTTTATCTGGGCCCTTCTTATAAACAAGACCATTTATTAGTGTAAATTTATCGTTATTACTAAATTCTAAATCTTCACTAATACTTTTTAATTTTTGATCCTGGAGCTGCTTATACTCGAGCTCCTTTTCTAGAGGCATTGTCTCTATATGCGCGACGATCCGACTAAGGGCGTCGACATGAACCATTTGGCGACCTGCTCTATGCAAAATTTTAAATTTATAATTTTGAAGTCTTAAGGTCCATCGAGCAATTCGCGGATTCAAGTGCGCTTTGTTTATCGCAAAAACTAACGCGTGGCAATCGGTGACTACCGTAAACTCGATGCCATACAAATAGATGTGAAATCTCTCGATAGCCTTCACCACCGCCAGCATTTCGAGTTCGAAGCTGTGGTAATTCATTTCAGCTTTATTTGTAGCTTGGCTATAGTAAGCCACAGGTGCCCAATGATTCGTGCTTTGCCTTTGTAGTAGTATGCCTGCTAATGCTAAATTGCTTGCATCAGTATGAAGTTCTGTTTTGAATTGTGGGTTATATAAACGCAATACAGGGAAAATCATTAATTCCTCTTTAAGGTTCTTAAATGCTTTAATGCAATTTTCGTTAAAATCAAATTTAGACGATTTCCTTAATAGATCACTCATAGGTCTAGCTTTACTAGCGTAATCCTTGATAAATTTCCTAAAGTAATTTGTGAGTCCTAGAAATCTTTGGACTTCCACCATTTTTTTAGGTATAGGAAATTTCTTGATAGCTTCAATGTGTCTTGGGCTAATAGTGATTCCCGTAGGAGATAAGACATAACCTAGATATTCCACTGATTTTCTTAAAAACAGACATTTTCCCCAGTTCAATTAAAATTCATACTGTTAGAGCAATAAGAGAACTTTTTTGATAATCTGCAAATTATCCAAAATTGTATTGGTAGGAATCAAAATATCATCCATGTAAACAATAATACTATCTTTTCTTATTAGAGGTTGCAGAATTTGTACAAGTCGCTTCTGAAATTCCGCAGGGGCTTCGCTATAGCCAAAAGGAAGACGGGTATATTCGTATTTACCGTCCGGGGTGGCAAATGAGAAATATCGTGTATGTTCCGGATGTATTTTGATTTGGTGGAAACCATCCTTCAAATCCAAAAGTGTAAATATTGATTTGTCGCCTATGCGAGCTAGACAGTCTTCAATTAAAGGAAAAGGATATTTCTGTTTTACCACCCTTTCATTCAGCGGACGCAGATCCACGCATAATCTCATCGAGCCATTCTTTTTGCGCACCGGCACAACCCTAGCACAGTACGGTGAAATACTCGGTTTAATAATTTCCCTTTTTAGTAGGTCGTCCGTGATCTCCCTTATTTGACGTCTTTCCTCGAATGCAAAACGTCTTGGAGCGAAAGCGAAAATTGAACTATCTTTCAAAGTAACCTCTACTAAATACTCCTCATCTGGAGGGGGTACAGATGTATTATTTACTTCATCTATAACTGTTTTTAACTGCTGACTTGTATTTGTTTCGAAATCAGTTGCAAAATTTTCTAAAGAAAGGTCAGTACATTTTGAGTTTTCATTAATTGTGTCCATAATTTCTACCGACGCTACTTCCGATAATAATTCCATTTTATTTTGTGAATTTTTTCCAGGGGTGTTAATTAATGCTTCTAGGACGTTAACCAACACTTCTTTGTGGATCGTGATGAAATCACGTCCAATAATCAAATCTGTAGAGACGGAGTCATCTTGAAAAATGTGTAAGTCTATTTGTGTCAATAAATTGGGTACTAATTCTAATTCTATTGTTGTAGAAATTATACCGTTAATTTTTATAGGAATATTATTTATAGCTTTATACGATTGTTTCGTAGCTTTCAACAATTTATTAGAGGTTTTAAAATAAGAATCGTAGGTCGACGGTCGAATAAATGAGATCGGGCTACCCGTGTCAAGTAACGCGCGTAAATTGCAAGAGATACTATTCAACGAAACTATTTTAAGCACCATGTCCTTTATTTCGAATTTCGTGTCCGATGTATTAGTTACCGTAGCTACTGTGATGTCCTCCTCCGTAGATTTCTCCACCTGAGCGACTGGCCCGGAAATAGATGGTTGAGTACTCTGCGTTGACTGCTCCTTCTTCTTCAGCTTGAAGCACTCCGCACGCACATGACCCTTGCCGTGGTAGTAGTTGCATTTTTGATTCTTGCCATTCGGCTGACGATCTGTTTTATCCGTAGAATCACCGTTGTCCTTATTACCGTTTGCTTTAAAACTTGTATTTTTCGCTTTGTCGCCTTTAAATTTATAGGCCTGGAAAGCTTTAGGTGAGTCGACACACACTGCAGATACCTGATGCAT
>OX424443.1:25202907-25317137 GCA_949152495.1 Lasius fuliginosus | reverse complement strand
CTATTAGACTCGTCATATGATACATGCAAACTTTACATTCATTGGCCGCGTTCAGCAGGCAAAACCGCTAGGTAGCAATCGAACGTGATTGGTTTCTACTTTCAGAACCAGCAAATTAGCGTTGAATGTCAGCGGAAAATCTAGTAATGTTGCCCAACTGTTGAGTCTGCTGAACGCAGCCATTTTGAAAAGCCCAGCGCGGCGACAGAAGCTCCATCCATGTGTGAACGCAATCTCGCTTCTGAACAATCTATCGATTGGCAAAACTGATTTCACTATTTCGAGTTGACCAATGGAATCGCCGCACGTCGCTACCTCGACGTTCTACGTTCTACGTCGCAACTATCAATGGCCGCATTCAGCGGCCTCAACCGCTAAGTAGCAATCGAACGTGATTGGTTTCTACTTTCAGATCCGACCAATTAGCGCCGAATGACATCGGAAAATCTAGTAATGTTGCCCAACTGGGTGCGTTCAGCAAGCGCAACAGTTGGGCAACATTATTAGATTTTCCGCTGACATTCAACGCTAATTTGCTGGTTCTGAAAGTAGAAACCAATCACGTTCGATTGCTACCTAGCGGTTTTGCTTGCTGAACGCACCCACTGTTGAATCCGCTGAATGCGGCCATTTTGAAGCGACTTTCAGTTGTACTGTCGTTGGGGGTTGGGGGTACGGTTTAGCTCAGAGACATTATATATATCAGAGAGAAGCCTGAGAGACGTCACGGCCCGGTTTTAGGTGATCCCTGAAAGCGATACGCCCTCTGTGGACATAAAAAACGTGCACATTGAACTACGTAGCCAATGTCCACGAATGTTCTCAATGGTAACTTACAATGTGCACATTTTCGGTTGCGTTCCGTGCTATGTGCACGAAGTGTCGGTAACACGATTTCTGTCTTTTTGTATACAGGGTGTCCGTCAACGTAAGACGCTTACGTATTAAATGAATTTCTAATATAAAGACGTTTTGTGGTGTTATTATTTTTGAAACTGAAATTATAATATAAAAAGCCTTTCATTTTAACGGCTTAAAGTAAAAGTTAAAAATTATTGACGACAATTGACGATTCTTTTGCTGAAAAGAATCGATTCTATATTTTGCTTTCTAGAAAGACTGTGATAAAATAAACTAGTCTTAGAGGTATAAAAGGAATAAATGTGAGTATGAAAGGTATGTGTGATTAAGGAATTTTGTAAACCAAGTACACTTCTTGGCAAAAAGGTGAGTTAAATAAATATTATTATATTTTGCTTTCTGGCGCTCTCTCTCTCTATATATATATATATATATATCTTCACAATAATTAATAAAGTTGATCATAAATGCGAATTATAATTAATGAAGTAAGACAATTAATTAAAATAATTAAAAAAGATCGGCGCGAGTGAAAGAGCGCGGCGAGAAGAGACGTCCTACATGTTTAACGCGATGATACTTGGCGCGTGGCGAAGCGTTGGGAGGGGGGTTTTACAAAGGACCATGTGCGTTACGCTGGAGCCCTGCGTCAGAGAGTATCTGCCCGCGTCGAACTATTCTCTTTCTCTCTCTCTCTCTCTCTCTCTCTCTCTTCCTCCTCTCATATCTCGTAAGCAAGCATTGAAATCTCGAGGCATATTATTTCTTACTTTACTTTTCTGGCTTGTTTAACTTATCTAATAAATGGCTTCCTCGTACAAAAACTTAACTTTCTATATTTTTTACTTTTTATTTTTAAATGTAATTTTACTAGATTAATAAGTTTCTTGCGATTAAAATGATATGAACACGATTATTTAAATTAATTACATAATTGTTAATATTTTCAATTATATAAAATTTTTTTGCATTTTAATTAAAAATTATCCGAATTATATCGTGTTTGATGTTATTTTAACCGCCTAAATCTCATTAATTCATTAAAATTATTTTTAAAAAGATAAAATAAAAAATAAGAGTTTTAATTTTCATTTCATAAAATGTCTACATTCGTGAATTGTTATGGATGGGGAAAGCCCATTGTAAGAGACTTCGGAATTCTTTGATGATAGGTCATCTCGCTCGCTCTCTACTCGCGGTGTCGCTCTCGAATCTCGGATCAGCTTATCTTTCCGAGCTGTTCTAGCGCGACTCGTCGAGTGTGAGAGCGAGAGTATATATATTGTAGATGGGCGGTTAAAGGATTGGTCAGGAGGTTAACAAAGAACCGATGAGCCGTTGAAGAATATTTATTCCATTCTCTCGCGACCATGAACTCGTATACAGATAATGCAGCCGGCGATACCGTCCAATAGCGAACCGACGTGTGCGCGTTGTCGTTCAACGCGAAACCGTTAACAATTACGAAACGCCGGTACTTTAGTACGACCGTGGACACGGTACAACGGACACGCAAACTCCCGGTGTCTTTGGTTAGGCCAAAGCAAGACCAGCCTTATATTTATCGCTACGCTTCTACGCACGTGGTTAGCAGGCACACGTCTTTAGCTCGACTCGCGAAAACCAGCGTGCTCTGCGCCTCGCCCGCGCATCACACCATCGTTTCTCCAATGGTCGGAGACTTCCGTAATCGCTGCGCCAATAGGCGCAGCTGATGCTAACGCGTGCGCTAAAATCGGCGCGCACAGCCTCATGGGTAAGGCAGGGACTGTTCCATGTCTTACAGTTCGACCATACTGACAAAAGCATTCGACCTCGAATGTCTAACTAAAACTTAAACAAAAATATTGCTTTATAAACTATAGAATGAACGCAAAATATAATATAATATATATCCAAATTTACTTAAGACTATTGATAACGCAACTTAAAATCTATATATATGTATTTGAACACATTTTCTTTCGCATTCACAAAAATAAGCATCGCAACTTATAACTAACAAACTTTATAGGAATAATCTGACCTTATAAGTATAGTTTCTTAACTAGTCAGTCTTTTTATCATTATTGTTTTGTACGGGTCTAATCCATAACTTAAGTCTATCCTGAGACAGAATGGAATTATAAGGTCTCGACTCGGGATTAAATCCAGGGATATCCTTAATGACGTACCTGTTTTTATTTAAAACTTTATCTACTTGATAAGGTCCTTTATAAATAGACTTGAGTTTACGGTCCTCTCCTGGTTTAAGATTTGTATCCCTTATCATGACCAAATCGCCCTTTTTGTATTGGGACGGTTTTTTATGTCTTTCGTCATAATACATTTTATTATAGTTTTTTATTCTATCGGTAGCTTGGCGAGCAATCTCCCGACTAGAATCTCTCTCACTGACAGGATTTAACTCGATATCCGCCGTCTTATTAAGGAAATCAACTAGTTTATTATCTGCGTGACAGCGTTGGTCGAAACCTAACAATAGTTTAGCCGGGGAAGACTTTAATGAAGAGTGAAAAGAGTTATTGATGACATATTGTACTGTACTCAGGTGGGTATCCCACAATTGTTGATCCGATACAATCTTCTTTAATGAAGATTTTAAAAATCTGTTTATCCTTTCCACCAGGCCGTTCGCCCAGGGAGCTGCTACCGCTACTAATCTGTGAGAAATGTTGTTAGATTCCAGAAATTTTGAAAACTCGAGAGACGTAAATGACGTTCCTTTGTCTGCAACTAATTGTTGAGGAGAGCCAAATATTTGGAATAACAATGTCATGTACTTGATAGTTTCCTTTGAACTCGTAGACTTTACGGGAAAAAGCCAAGTGAAACGAGTACAAGCATCTATCACGACTAAAACGTGTTTAAAACCGTTAATTGAAGTAACCATTGGACCATAATGGTCTGTGTGTAATATCTGAAAAGGGGAGGAGAGAGTTCGTCTTCTGCAGTTCTCCTTCGCGCGTATTTGAAGATACGTTATTTAATAGACACGTGATGCAGTTATCTACGTGATCAACCACTCTTTTCCTCATAGAGGGGAACCAATAGTTATCGTTGATTCCTTGAATCGTTTTCTCTACGCCGCAGTGAGCCATATTATCATGGTAAATTCTCACAATATTGTTTACCATGGCTTCGGGAACCGCAAATCTGGGTTTATCTGGGCCCTTCTTATAAACAAGACCATTTATTAGTGTAAATTTATCGTTATTACTAAATTCTAAATCTTCACTAATACTTTTTAATTTTTGATCCTGGAGCTGCTTATACTCGAGCTCCTTTTCTAGAGGCATTGTCTCTATATGCGCGACGATCCGACTAAGGGCGTCGACATGAACCATTTGGCGACCTGCTCTATGCAAAATTTTAAATTTATAATTTTGAAGTCTTAAGGTCCATCGAGCAATTCGCGGATTCAAGTGCGCTTTGTTTATCGCAAAAACTAACGCGTGGCAATCGGTGACTACCGTAAACTCGATGCCATACAAATAGATGTGAAATCTCTCGATAGCCTTCACCACCGCCAGCATTTCGAGTTCGAAGCTGTGGTAATTCATTTCAGCTTTATTTGTAGCTTGGCTATAGTAAGCCACAGGTGCCCAATGATTCGTGCTTTGCCTTTGTAGTAGTATGCCTGCTAATGCTAAATTGCTTGCATCAGTATGAAGTTCTGTTTTGAATTGTGGGTTATATAAACGCAATACAGGGAAAATCATTAATTCCTCTTTAAGGTTCTTAAATGCTTTAATGCAATTTTCGTTAAAATCAAATTTAGACGATTTCCTTAATAGATCACTCATAGGTCTAGCTTTACTAGCGTAATCCTTGATAAATTTCCTAAAGTAATTTGTGAGTCCTAGAAATCTTTGGACTTCCACCATTTTTTTAGGTATAGGAAATTTCTTGATAGCTTCAATGTGTCTTGGGCTAATAGTGATTCCCGTAGGAGATAAGACATAACCTAGATATTCCACTGATTTTCTTAAAAACAGACATTTTCCCCAGTTCAATTAAAATTCATACTGTTAGAGCAATAAGAGAACTTTTTTGATAATCTGCAAATTATCCAAAATTGTATTGGTAGGAATCAAAATATCATCCATGTAAACAATAATACTATCTTTTCTTATTAGAGGTTGCAGAATTTGTACAAGTCGCTTCTGAAATTCCGCAGGGGCTTCGCTATAGCCAAAAGGAAGACGGGTATATTCGTATTTACCGTCCGGGGTGGCAAATGAGAAATATCGTGTATGTTCCGGATGTATTTTGATTTGGTGGAAACCATCCTTCAAATCCAAAAGTGTAAATATTGATTTGTCGCCTATGCGAGCTAGACAGTCTTCAATTAAAGGAAAAGGATATTTCTGTTTTACCACCCTTTCATTCAGCGGACGCAGATCCACGCATAATCTCATCGAGCCATTCTTTTTGCGCACCGGCACAACCCTAGCACAGTACGGTGAAATACTCGGTTTAATAATTTCCCTTTTTAGTAGGTCGTCCGTGATCTCCCTTATTTGACGTCTTTCCTCGAATGCAAAACGTCTTGGAGCGAAAGCGAAAATTGAACTATCTTTCAAAGTAACCTCTACTAAATACTCCTCATCTGGAGGGGGTACAGATGTATTATTTACTTCATCTATAACTGTTTTTAACTGCTGACTTGTATTTGTTTCGAAATCAGTTGCAAAATTTTCTAAAGAAAGGTCAGTACATTTTGAGTTTTCATTAATTGTGTCCATAATTTCTACCGACGCTACTTCCGATAATAATTCCATTTTATTTTGTGAATTTTTTCCAGGGGTGTTAATTAATGCTTCTAGGACGTTAACCAACACTTCTTTGTGGATCGTGATGAAATCACGTCCAATAATCAAATCTGTAGAGACGGAGTCATCTTGAAAAATGTGTAAGTCTATTTGTGTCAATAAATTGGGTACTAATTCTAATTCTATTGTTGTAGAAATTATACCGTTAATTTTTATAGGAATATTATTTATAGCTTTATACGATTGTTTCGTAGCTTTCAACAATTTATTAGAGGTTTTAAAATAAGAATCGTAGGTCGACGGTCGAATAAATGAGATCGGGCTACCCGTGTCAAGTAACGCGCGTAAATTGCAAGAGATACTATTCAACGAAACTATTTTAAGCACCATGTCCTTTATTTCGAATTTCGTGTCCGATGTATTAGTTACCGTAGCTACTGTGATGTCCTCCTCCGTAGATTTCTCCACCTGAGCGACTGGCCCGGAAATAGATGGTTGAGTACTCTGCGTTGACTGCTCCTTCTTCTTCAGCTTGAAGCACTCCGCACGCACATGACCCTTGCCGTGGTAGTAGTTGCATTTTTGATTCTTGCCATTCGGCTGACGATCTGTTTTATCCGTAGAATCACCGTTGTCCTTATTACCGTTTGCTTTAAAACTTGTATTTTTCGCTTTGTCGCCTTTAAATTTATAGGCCTGGAAAGCTTTAGGTGAGTCGACACACACTGCAGATACCTGATGCATCTCTTGCAAGAAATCGTCCAATGGTAGATTTCTAACGCCAGCTGCCGCTGCTTTCACTGCCCGGTCGCCAATGCCACTGATTAATAGCTGAACGGAATTTTTATCCGTCAAGTCCAGACTCTCCATTAAAGCCAATTTGTCCATGGCGTAATCCTGGAAAGACTCGGTACTTATATTCCACTTGCGTGCTTCGACTTTTTGCATTACAGCCGTAAAAACTACATTTCTTCTAAATCTGCTAATGATAGCTTGCTTGAAGCAATCCCAGTCTCTGTTGACCACTCCTGCTTTCAAATCAAACCACTTACGGGCTACCTTTGTGAGCTTTGAGGCAGCTGCGGAAAGCATGTCCACCGATGAGACTCTATGTAGTAGTGCCGTGCTCTCGATCTTTTCTATCCATCGTTCTACATCTTCCTCTTCGCTTCCACCAAAGGAGGGTATCTGCCCTATCAAAAATTTAGTGGCGTTACCAATTGAAAAAGCTGGTACCTGTGTGTAACGCAATTGGTTGGTTGCTTCGAAGCGAGATCCTTGTGGGGCATCGTATGCTATGGTATCCTGTGGTTGACTTCTGGTATGTGTGGCAGGTTGACTTTCATTTACAGTAGGTTGACTATTACTTGTAGACATAGTGGTTAAGATTTGATTCATCTGTTGATGCATAGTTTGTTGCATAAGTATACTTTGCTGCATAAGCCTACACAGTTGCGATACAGAACCTTCCGGTGGCGATGTTGACCGCACGTTACCGCTAGCTGCTGTTCTCCTTGGAGCCGCGCTCGCCTTTTGCGTGATGGATGCCGCCGCCGGCTCAGGGGACGGCTCTTCTTCAGAGGCGTCTGGAAACTGTACTGTCGGCAACTCATTCAGAGGTCCATTTTTCTCCAAATGTGCTAATATAGCGTTGATACAGCCCTCGCGATCCTTATGCACTTTCAGACCGTATCTAATAAGCTCGTCCTTCAAATCCTTATAGGACAATTCGTTGTACTGTTCACGCGACATTGTCGGCTTCCGCACAAAGGCACACACAAAGGACGGAAAATATGGCGGCGCTCGTGACCGTTAATAAAAAAAAACTGCACTCTGAATACGTTGGATAATCCCACTTCTGAGACTGTAGATGGGCGGTTAAAGGATTGGTCAGGAGGTTAACAAAGAACCGATGAGCCGTTGAAGAATATTTATTCCATTCTCTCGCGACCATGAACTCGTATACAGATAATGCAGCCGGCGATACCGTCCAATAGCGAACCGACGTGTGCGCGTTGTCGTTCAACGCGAAACCGTTAACAATTACGAAACGCCGGTACTTTAGTACGACCGTGGACACGGTACAACGGACACGCAAACTCCCGGTGTCTTTGGTTAGGCCAAAGCAAGACCAGCCTTATATTTATCGCTACGCTTCTACGCACGTGGTTAGCAGGCACACGTCTTTAGCTCGACTCGCGAAAACCAGCGTGCTCTGCGCCTCGCCCGCGCATCACACCATCGTTTCTCCAATGGTCGGAGACTTCCGTAATCGCTGCGCCAATAGGCGCAGCTGATGCTAACGCGTGCGCTAAAATCGGCGCGCACAGCCTCATGGGTAAGGCAGGGACTGTTCCATGTCTTACAGTTCGACCATACTGACAAAAGCATTCGACCTCGAATGTCTAACTAAAACTTAAACAAAAATATTGCTTTATAAACTATAGAATGAACGCAAAATATAATATAATATATATCCAAATTTACTTAAGACTATTGATAACGCAACTTAAAATCTATATATATGTATTTGAACACATTTTCTTTCGCATTCACAAAAATAAGCATCGCAACTTATAACTAACAAACTTTATAGGAATAATCTGACCTTATAAGTATAGTTTCTTAACTAGTCAGTCTTTTTATCATTATTGTTTTGTACGGGTCTAATCCATAACTTAAGTCTATCCTGAGACAGAATGGAATTATAAGGTCTCGACTCGGGATTAAATCCAGGGATATCCTTAATGACGTACCTGTTTTTATTTAAAACTTTATCTACTTGATAAGGTCCTTTATAAATAGACTTGAGTTTACGGTCCTCTCCTGGTTTAAGATTTGTATCCCTTATCATGACCAAATCGCCCTTTTTGTATTGGGACGGTTTTTTATGTCTTTCGTCATAATACATTTTATTATAGTTTTTTATTCTATCGGTAGCTTGGCGAGCAATCTCCCGACTAGAATCTCTCTCACTGACAGGATTTAACTCGATATCCGCCGTCTTATTAAGGAAATCAACTAGTTTATTATCTGCGTGACAGCGTTGGTCGAAACCTAACAATAGTTTAGCCGGGGAAGACTTTAATGAAGAGTGAAAAGAGTTATTGATGACATATTGTACTGTACTCAGGTGGGTATCCCACAATTGTTGATCCGATACAATCTTCTTTAATGAAGATTTTAAAAATCTGTTTATCCTTTCCACCAGGCCGTTCGCCCAGGGAGCTGCTACCGCTACTAATCTGTGAGAAATGTTGTTAGATTCCAGAAATTTTGAAAACTCGAGAGACGTAAATGACGTTCCTTTGTCTGCAACTAATTGTTGAGGAGAGCCAAATATTTGGAATAACAATGTCATGTACTTGATAGTTTCCTTTGAACTCGTAGACTTTACGGGAAAAAGCCAAGTGAAACGAGTACAAGCATCTATCACGACTAAAACGTGTTTAAAACCGTTAATTGAAGTAACCATTGGACCATAATGGTCTGTGTGTAATATCTGAAAAGGGGAGGAGAGAGTTCGTCTTCTGCAGTTCTCCTTCGCGCGTATTTGAAGATACGTTATTTAATAGACACGTGATGCAGTTATCTACGTGATCAACCACTCTTTTCCTCATAGAGGGGAACCAATAGTTATCGTTGATTCCTTGAATCGTTTTCTCTACGCCGCGGTGAGCCATATTATCATGGTAAATTCTCACAATATTGTTTACCATGGCTTCGGGAACCGCAAATCTGGGTTTATCTGGGCCCTTCTTATAAACAAGACCATTTATTAGTGTAAATTTATCGTTATTACTAAATTCTAAATCTTCACTAATACTTTTTAATTTTTGATCCTGGAGCTGCTTATACTCGAGCTCCTTTTCTAGAGGCATTGTCTCTATATGCGCGACGATCCGACTAAGGGCGTCGACATGAACCATTTGGCGACCTGCTCTATGCAAAATTTTAAATTTATAATTTTGAAGTCTTAAGGTCCATCGAGCAATTCGCGGATTCAAGTGCGCTTTGTTTATCGCAAAAACTAACGCGTGGCAATCGGTGACTACCGTAAACTCGATGCCATACAAATAGATGTGAAATCTCTCGATAGCCTTCACCACCGCCAGCATTTCGAGTTCGAAGCTGTGGTAATTCATTTCAGCTTTATTTGTAGCTTGGCTATAGTAAGCCACAGGTGCCCAATGATTCGTGCTTTGCCTTTGTAGTAGTATGCCTGCTAATGCTAAATTGCTTGCATCAGTATGAAGTTCTGTTTTGAATTGTGGGTTATATAAACGCAATACAGGGAAAATCATTAATTCCTCTTTAAGGTTCTTAAATGCTTTAATGCAATTTTCGTTAAAATCAAATTTAGACGATTTCCTTAATAGATCACTCATAGGTCTAGCTTTACTAGCGTAATCCTTGATAAATTTCCTAAAGTAATTTGTGAGTCCTAGAAATCTTTGGACTTCCACCATTTTTTTAGGTATAGGAAATTTCTTGATAGCTTCAATGTGTCTTGGGCTAATAGTGATTCCCGTAGGAGATAAGACATAACCTAGATATTCCACTGATTTTCTTAAAAACAGACATTTTCCCCAGTTCAATTAAAATTCATACTGTTAGAGCAATAAGAGAACTTTTTTGATAATCTGCAAATTATCCAAAATTGTATTGGTAGGAATCAAAATATCATCCATGTAAACAATAATACTATCTTTTCTTATTAGAGGTTGCAGAATTTGTACAAGTCGCTTCTGAAATTCCGCAGGGGCTTCGCTATAGCCAAAAGGAAGACGGGTATATTCGTATTTACCGTCCGGGGTGGCAAATGAGAAATATCGTGTATGTTCCGGATGTATTTTGATTTGGTGGAAACCATCCTTCAAATCCAAAAGTGTAAATATTGATTTGTCGCCTATGCGAGCTAGACAGTCTTCAATTAAAGGAAAAGGATATTTCTGTTTTACCACCCTTTCATTCAGCGGACGCAGATCCACGCATAATCTCATCGAGCCATTCTTTTTGCGCACCGGCACAACCCTAGCACAGTACGGTGAAATACTCGGTTTAATAATTTCCCTTTTTAGTAGGTCGTCCGTGATCTCCCTTATTTGACGTCTTTCCTCGAATGCAAAACGTCTTGGAGCGAAAGCGAAAATTGAACTATCTTTCAAAGTAACCTCTACTAAATACTCCTCATCTGGAGGGGGTACAGATGTATTATTTACTTCATCTATAACTGTTTTTAACTGCTGACTTGTATTTGTTTCGAAATCAGTTGCAAAATTTTCTAAAGAAAGGTCAGTACATTTTGAGTTTTCATTAATTGTGTCCATAATTTCTACCGACGCTACTTCCGATAATAATTCCATTTTATTTTGTGAATTTTTTCCAGGGGTGTTAATTAATGCTTCTAGGACGTTAACCAACACTTCTTTGTGGATCGTGATGAAATCACGTCCAATAATCAAATCTGTAGAGACGGAGTCATCTTGAAAAATGTGTAAGTCTATTTGTGTCAATAAATTGGGTACTAATTCTAATTCTATTGTTGTAGAAATTATACCGTTAATTTTTATAGGAATATTATTTATAGCTTTATACGATTGTTTCGTAGCTTTCAACAATTTATTAGAGGTTTTAAAATAAGAATCGTAGGTCGACGGTCGAATAAATGAGATCGGGCTACCCGTGTCAAGTAACGCGCGTAAATTGCAAGAGATACTATTCAACGAAACTATTTTAAGCACCATGTCCTTTATTTCGAATTTCGTGTCCGATGTATTAGTTACCGTAGCTACTGTGATGTCCTCCTCCGTAGATTTCTCCACCTGAGCGACTGGCCCGGAAATAGATGGTTGAGTACTCTGCGTTGACTGCTCCTTCTTCTTCAGCTTGAAGCACTCCGCACGCACATGACCCTTGCCGTGGTAGTAGTTGCATTTTTGATTCTTGCCATTCGGCTGACGATCTGTTTTATCCGTAGAATCACCGTTGTCCTTATTACCGTTTGCTTTAAAACTTGTATTTTTCGCTTTGTCGCCTTTAAATTTATAGGCCTGGAAAGCTTTAGGTGAGTCGACACACACTGCAGATACCTGATGCATCTCTTGCAAGAAATCGTCCAATGGTAGATTTCTAACGCCAGCTGCCGCTGCTTTCACTGCCCGGTCGCCAATGCCACTGATTAATAGCTGAACGGAATTTTTATCCGTCAAGTCCAGACTCTCCATTAAAGCCAATTTGTCCATGGCGTAATCCTGGAAAGACTCGGTACTTATATTCCACTTGCGTGCTTCGACTTTTTGCATTACAGCCGTAAAAACTACATTTCTTCTAAATCTGCTAATGATAGCTTGCTTGAAGCAATCCCAGTCTCTGTTGACCACTCCTGCTTTCAAATCAAACCACTTACGGGCTACCTTTGTGAGCTTTGAGGCAGCTGCGGAAAGCATGTCCACCGATGAGACTCTATGTAGTAGTGCCGTGCTCTCGATCTTTTCTATCCATCGTTCTACATCTTCCTCTTCGCTTCCACCAAAGGAGGGTATCTGCCCTATCAAAAATTTAGTGGCGTTACCAATTGAAAAAGCTGGTACCTGTGTGTAACGCAATTGGTTGGTTGCTTCGAAGCGAGATCCTTGTGGGGCATCGTATGCTATGGTATCCTGTGGTTGACTTCTGGTATGTGTGGCAGGTTGACTTTCATTTACAGTAGGTTGACTATTACTTGTAGACATAGTGGTTAAGATTTGATTCATCTGTTGATGCATAGTTTGTTGCATAAGTATACTTTGCTGCATAAGCCTACACAGTTGCGATACAGAACCTTCCGGTGGCGATGTTGACCGCACGTTACCGCTAGCTGCTGTTCTCCTTGGAGCCGCGCTCGCCTTTTGCGTGATGGATGCCGCCGCCGGCTCAGGGGACGGCTCTTCTTCAGAGGCGTCTGGAAACTGTACTGTCGGCAACTCATTCAGAGGTCCATTTTTCTCCAAATGTGCTAATATAGCGTTGATACAGCCCTCGCGATCCTTATGCACTTTCAGACCGTATCTAATAAGCTCGTCCTTCAAATCCTTATAGGACAATTCGTTGTACTGTTCACGCGACATTGTCGGCTTCCGCACAAAGGCACACACAAAGGACGGAAAATATGGCGGCGCTCGTGACCGTTAATAAAAAAAAACTGCACTCTGAATACGTTGGATAATCCCACTTCTGAGACTGTAGATGGGCGGTTAAAGGATTGGTCAGGAGGTTAACAAAGAACCGATGAGCCGTTGAAGAATATTTATTCCATTCTCTCGCGACCATGAACTCGTATACAGATAATGCAGCCGGCGATACCGTCCAATAGCGAACCGACGTGTGCGCGTTGTCGTTCAACGCGAAACCGTTAACAATTACGAAACGCCGGTACTTTAGTACGACCGTGGACACGGTACAACGGACACGCAAACTCCCGGTGTCTTTGGTTAGGCCAAAGCAAGACCAGCCTTATATTTATCGCTACGCTTCTACGCACGTGGTTAGCAGGCACACGTCTTTAGCTCGACTCGCGAAAACCAGCGTGCTCTGCGCCTCGCCCGCGCATCACACCATCGTTTCTCCAATGGTCGGAGACTTCCGTAATCGCTGCGCCAATAGGCGCAGCTGATGCTAACGCGTGCGCTAAAACCGGCGCGCACAGCCTCATGGGTAAGGCAGGGACTGTTCCATGTCTTACAATATATATATAGAGAGTATATATATATATATATATAGAGAGAGAGAGAGAGAGAGAGAGAGCGCCAGAAAGCAAAATATAATAATATTTATTTAACTCACCTTTTTGCCAAGAAGTGTACTTGGTTTACAAAATTCCTTAATCACACATACCTTTCATACTCACATTTATTCCTTTTATATCTCTAAGACTAGTTTATTTTATCACAGTCTTTCTAGAAAGCAAAATATAGAATCGATTCTTTTCAGCAAAAGAATCGTCAATTGTCGTCAATAATTTTTAACTTTTACTTTAAGCCGTTAAAATGAAAGGCTTTTTATATTATAATTTCAGTTTCAAAAATAATAACACCACAAAACGTCTTTATATTAGAAATTCATTTAATACGTAAGCGTCTTACGTTGACGGACACCCTGTATACAAAAAGACAGAAATCGTGTTACCGACACTTCGTGCACATAGCACGGAACGCAACCGAAAATGTGCACATTGTGAGTTACCATTGAGAAAATTCGTGGACATTGGCTACGTAGTTCAATGTGCACGTTTTTTATGTCCACAGAGGGCGTATCGCTTTCAGGGATCACCTAAAACCGGGCCGTGACGTCTCTCAGGCTTCTCTCTGTATATATACACTAGACTGCTAACTAGTCTCTTTAATTGTTGCCAAAAAGTATGTACAACTTTTTGGACATGCGCAGAATAATAGTCACGCATGCGCATTCTTAATGGTTTCTATATACTCAAGTAAATAAGCAAATAAGATACATACAGGGTGTCTTATAACTAATAACGAGTCAACGTTCACAAACAGATTCTATGATCAATTTGGAAACAACTTTTTCTCAGCGAAAGTGGCGAGAGGTTATAAATTTTTGTAAACATCCAATTCTTGTCATTAAATATCTTTGTAACTAAGCCTTAAATAAAAATTTTATTAAAGTAAACCACCTAAAATTAACTGTATCTGCTGGTAAAATATTCAAAATTCAATAAAAGAAAAAAATAATAAATAAATCCAGTCTTATAGTTCCAACGATAAATATACGATATTTCGGGATAAATAATATAATGTTAAGATAAAAATGATATACAATAATATAACCTAAATATTACCATTTACTTTGAATTGTAACTTTATTTACCTGAATAATGTTTTCTTGTCTTTGATTTTATTTCCAACATATGGACAATTAAGAATGGCACATCGTTTCGACATTTTTTCACAATATATTGCTTCCACAAAAATTATCTCACAAATAAAATATGTCTCTGATGAGCACGCACCACACACAACTTGTGCTCGCACTCTCGCACAAGTCGAAAGTTTAACAGAGGTTAAGTTTTATTTTCTTATTCTGCGCATATACTTCGCGCATGGATTGTACATAGGCAACGCTTATACATAAGGAAAACAATAGGAGTTAGCAGCTAGTGTATATATACATATAATGTCTCTGGTTTAGCTAGTCTACCTCCTAGTATGCAGAGTTAGGCGAGGAGCACACAAATTTGCATAGGCTCATAAGCATATGCATAAGAAATTCGATTGGTTGAATTTCTTATGTATATGCTTATGCGCCTATGCAAATTTGTGTGCTCCCCGCCTTAGCCTTCCATCCTATACTCTGCCGGTGTACCCCGGGCAATGTCGAGAAGATAGCTAAGTGACTAGCAAAAGTACAACGCGGTTAATCTGCGTGTCCTTTCCACGGTCTTACATACAGGTCCCGCATCTCGGGTAGAAGGGGTGGTTCGCTTGACGAAGTCAGATTTCGTTCGGTATGCGGCCGTAAGGAGCGGTACGATCGAGGGATGTCATGTAACATATATATATATATATATATGAAAACAAATTATGTTCGAGGCAGAAAATCATAGATAAAAAGAAATAAATATCCATAAAGTAAATGAATTCTTATACGATTAAATAAAAGTCAGCTTATTTTGGATTCGATTCCGGATATATATATTTTGTTAATGAATAATGCTACCTTAATATCGCACTTTCTGTGAAAAGAAGATTTGAATGAAAGAACACTATACATTCTGTAAAAAACTTTATTATTATTATTAATATTTGTAAACTTAATAACTTAAAAAAACACTTCATTGATTTGTTAATTTAGACAACTTTTTTTTTACAACAAATTTTTTTTTAATTTTCATATTTTCCTGGTGTGCATTTTGTCTCATTCGGAGTCGAATATAATACACCAATGCGTATGATATAATATCTGAAGCATGTTCTTGGCATGGGAAAGTAAAGTCGTTAACACATCTTCAAGAGTTAATGGAAAAACGTCTGTGCTGAAGGCATATTTCGAAATTTCGCACGGTTTTTCTCACGTCTCTCTCGATTCATTTTTATGCGAATTGCTTGTAATTTTTTCTCATCCAGTGGGTTTGACAAGCCGCAGATCCGATTGATCGAAGACGAATTTTTTAATCTTAATTCCTTTTGCAAGATATTTTTTCGTAGCTTGATGCAACGATCACATCTTTTCCGTTTCGATAGTAGAGAACATTCGTGGTGATGCCATTGATCAATATAATTCTTGAATGCACTGTCTGCTTGGATAAAATGAACATTGACATCACCTATGCCACTGCACACATTCATGTGTTGAAACTTGATCAAGATACTGGGGAGCATTGTAGTGTTGTCTAATATTTTATCAAGATCCGTTCCATCTACGTTGACGAGGTGTCCGTAGATGTAATAGCATAATTTTCTTTCCATGTCGAGAGTAACAGATTTTTGTGTTATAGGAACCGTGATTCCCTTCTTCGTTAGCGTTACTGCGTAGGAAAATAACAAATTGTGGCCTGTTTGTGGAAATAATTCACTAACACTCCATGACGTAGGTAAAGTCGCGGTATAGTTGTCGCTGACCTCGTGGTGTGTACTTGGTTCATCTATAACAATATCAATAATCGATTGTGTTATGCTAGCACATAGCATAGCATGAAAATATTTAGAAGGTGGCATCGACGAAACTTTGAAACATTATTGACACTATCGATGAAACTTTAGTTGCAAAGGAAAAAAAAATTGAAAAAGGACTTACATTCGCTAATAGTAATTCTTGAAATATTGAAGGTTTTGCGACAGTTTGACAGGCCTGAACTTCCTACAGAAGTTGGTACTGTGTTCACTGTACTTGCGAGTTCTGTAGTAAGAATCGTGTATGGTTGAGGGTCCAAGCGTGCACTTATCTCTGTATCATCTAAACAAATTCCCATGGAATCAATAGGAACAATATTATTCAAAACCGAAGACTGCTCGTTTGAGGTATCTATAATGAAAGTGCAATAAGTAAATTTTAATCAATCAAAACAGAACATAACAATACAGTGCAACAGCAGTGCAGTATAACATACTTTCTGCAGAAATCGAAAAATGTGTTGCAATTCTGTTGTTGTCTGATTTATCCTTCGTCTCCGCCACTATTTGAGTTTCCTCATCGCTATCAAATATGCTTGGAATAGCGGATTCGTGCAGACGAGGATGTATGAATGAGACCTTTAACAAGAAAACAAGAATAAAGATAAAATATTCTGAAAAAGTTTCTCCGGAAATTCAATTTTAAAAGAGAATATAATAGTGTCACATTTGATAAAGGCAGAAACGAAAATGCAATTAGCAGTGTCAAATGAATTAAGTAAACAGAAACTTACCTCTGCGATAATTTTACCACTCGCGTCTTGCTTCACATACTTTCTGTGGATGTATTGTTTATCAAAATGTTTCTCACAGACATATTGCGATGAGCTCAATTGCTTTATGCCGGGAATCGCCGCTTGCCACTTTTTGCGACGTTCTACATTCGTTGGCGCTTTGAAAACTGAACACTTCAATTTAACGCTTTTATATCCCGTTTTGCACTTTGGTACACAACACGGTTTTGTCATCGTTGTAAATCAATACGATTAAAGGTACAATTTCATGCAGCGAAGCTTCGCTGGCGAAGTTCCCCCACTCTGCCAAAAACGAAGTCAGCGAAGGAACACTCTTCGCTAAGTCCTCTCGCTGGCGAAGTTCCCCCACTCTGCCGAAAACGAAACCAGCGTTCAAACGCTCTTCGCTAGGCCTTCTTACCTTTTCATGGAGCGAAGCTTCGCCAGCGAAGGCAGCGAAGCTAACTAACCTAGATTTTATTGCGTTGTTTATGGCTGCTTTCCTTTTAGGGAACACAGTCGACACTTTTGACACAAATCGACACACGACGCTTTCCATTTAGAATTTGATTCAAACTCAATCGACACTATTCGACTCTGCTCGGGAGGAGAGTTGGAATGTGCTTTTGACCGAAGAACGCATCCGTTCCCAATATTTCGCGATAGAATCTTTGAATCTAGTACTTATCCTTATTAAGGTTTGAATTGTTTGTGCAATAAAAAATAAACAATAAAAAATAAAAATAAACTCTATTTTTATAATATATTTCGAGTGATAAAAATATTTATATACAGTATAATATATTATACATACATTTATAAAACTTGAAAACACGTTTGAGAAGTTTTACGATAAATCTTGTAAGATTAGGTATTAAAAGCAGTGCACACTGTGTATCCGTTTCTGTGTATCGCGTTCCATTTAACTGTGACAAACTGTGCTCGAGTGTGTTAACCTGTGTCGATTTGTGTCTCCTAAAAGGAAAGCAACCTATATTGAGTTTGTTCTAGGACAAGGGCGAACGTGTTTTCGCTACGTTCTTACGAGTTTTAAGATTAAGATTTATTGAGACGTCATATAACTTCTATAAGAGGTTGAAGGCGTAACTTCACCCGGTGAAATAATCTTAAAAACCCCGCGAAGTGTTGTTAAGGCCAAAAGATGGATAGCAGCCAATACGTGGAACAGTTTAAATGTGTAATTGCAGCAATAGCAGAACGAGCGATTAAAAGACGTGTAGTCGCAATAGCTGCTGCGATACATCATATGGAAAATAAAAAACGAAAATATGCGAAGAAAAAGTATTGGGTAGCACCCATTTTCGAAAGTCGCAAAGAAAAAAGTTTTTATTTTGCATCAATCCCGGAATTAAAATTAGAAGACCTTCGTTTTCATAATTACTTTCGAATGAGTGCAACTCAGTTGGAGAAATTATTAGAAATTGTCGGCGCAAATCTACAGAAGCAGGATGTTGTTCGGGAATCCATCTCCCCAGCCGAACGCTTAGCACTGACATTGAGGTCTGCTTGAATTTATTTATTAGTATTTTATTAGTATTTTATTAGTATTTTATACTCGATTTATAAAATATTGTAGATATCTGGCATCTGGTGATTCCATGACATCGATGTCATATCAGTATCTTGTGGGAGTAACAACGACTAGCAACATTATTCAAGAAACGTGCGCAGTAATTTGGGACAGTTTGCGTTCTTTGGTTCTACCTGGCCAACTTGAGGAAAAAGATTGGATAGATATAGCCAATGGGTTTGATAAATGGAATTTCTCGCACTGCATTGGAGCTATCGATGGCAAGCATGTTGTCATCCAAGTACGTACATACATTGATTATCAATACAAAATGTACATATAGTGTCCTGGGCATCGATTATGTATGCAATGTAGTAGAAATTATAAATACGAGCAAATTTATTAAATTATTAATCAATTAGATCATGCTTTAGTAAATTTGCTCATTTTTGTAATTGTTATTACATTGCATGATACACAATCGAACCCTATTCTCTACAAAGCAAATGAAATGAAAATTTTCTGTTTTAGTGTCCCAATAACGCCGGATCAACATATTACAATTATAAACATAGCCACAGTATAGTCTTGATGGCCATCTGCGATGCGAATTACATCATCCGTTTTGTGGACATCGGAGCATACGGACGACGCAGCGATGGTGGCATCTTTAAAGACAGTGTTATGAGACAAGCCTTTGACAATGGCCACATGAATGTTCCGCAGCCAACTGCTATTTCAGGTAGTCCTGTTTTACCGTACTGTCTTGTGGGAGACGAAGCCTTCCCTTTGAAGCCATATTTGCTTCGTCCGTACCCGGGTAGAGGATTGACACCGGAACAAGGAGTGTTTAATTATCGTTTAAGTCGAGCGAGACGATTAATAGAAAACACCTTTGGTATACTTGCCAGTCAGTGGCGAATATATAGAAAGCCAATTGTCGCCAGTCCTAAAAGTGCCGTGAAAATGGTTCAGGCAACTGTGTGCGTGCACAATTGGCTTCGAAAAAGCGACATTGATGCAAACGAATACGTACCTATCGATATGGTCGACTCCGACGATCCACGCAATCCAAGTGGCTTTAAAGTAGGATCTTGGCGATGCATCATGGAAAATGGCTGCGCGTTCAAGGAAATTACAAATTGTAATTCTAACATGAGTGCCCCACAATGCATAAACATTCGCAATGAATTTTGTCGCTATTTTAATAATGAGGGAGCAGTGCCATGGCAATATGATCGTCCAAGTTAATAATAATTTATAATAAACCGTTTATATAAAAACGAATAAAAAAAACTTTTTGAAAAGTCATTACACTGTGCTCTTGCATTTCATTTTCCGTTTATTATTCGACATGATTTAAGTTTAGTTCTCACAGATCATATCATTTTATGTAAATTTACACGAAATGCTCGTTATAATTAATTTACTCACCTCTCGTATATATTACACAGAGCTAATTTATTGTATATCTTTTTACTTTAGACTGAATGGATATTTATAAAAATGTTATATTAAAAGTATAATACTTATTCATACACTAATTCTTATACTAATACTTATTCTTTCTTATACTTATACTTATTACTTATACTTATTACTTATACTTATTCTTTCTTATACTTATTCTTTCTTATTCTTCGCTGATAGTTGAATAGGTCGAACTATGAGCTTCCTTCGCTGACTACGTGTATTTTCGGCGGAGTGGGGGATTTCGCCAGCGAAGCTTCGCTAATGTTGGGTAGTATCGAACTATGAGTATTCCTTCGCTGGCTTCATTTTCGGCAGAGTGGGGGAACTTCGCCAGCGAAGCTTCGCTGCATGAAATTGTACCTTATGACATGTCACTAGCACAGCGAGAATGCAGTTTATGGTTATGTCAGAGAGAAGGAGGAGAGGCGCCACGCCGTCATTTTTCGTAAGACGCTTTTTCTAGGCCGCTCACTAGCGTCACGTACATCCATTTTACGGCCGCTTGGAACTAAGTGGCCACATCCACTTTCGATGTCGATAAAAAAGCCAGTTTTGGTTCATATCCGTGCTACATCCACAATCTTTTGGTTCGTGTCCGTGCTACATCCATATATTAATTGTGGATCAAAAATATATATCGAAACTTCGTGAACTTATTAATATGTCTAAAGGGTCTGAATAGCTTAGTTGGTTAAAGCAGTCGCCCGGCAAGCGAAAGACGCGGGTTCGACTCCCGCTTCAGCTACTTTTCGGACCTATATTTTTCTCGCCTATTTATTTACGAGATAGTTGGAGTATATCAGGGGATTCTTGTACCAAGTCTCGTACCAAGAGACACGTCTCCCTATAAGTATTCTTCTAGCTTAACTCGTTTAAGCCATTGCTAGTTAGGTCGAATTATAAAAATATTTATCTTATTTTATTAATATGTTTTATTAAATGCGTGTAACGTTTTGGCATTCTAGTACATAATACGATATAAATTATTACTAAAGTATTTTTACGTATATCCGCATGTGCGCAATGAAATAAATTTTCTTAAATCAATTTTTCTTGATAAGTCTTAATTGAATATAATGTAGAAAATATCTGCAATATATTACTTTTACTTTTTTCTTATTCTTGGAACAAAGGTATCAAGCATTTAAGCAATCATGCATTTTAATCTAATTATGATTTTAATTTATAGCTTTTTATATTAATTTTTTTATATTAATTTATTTTTTACTTATTATTAATTTAATAAATTTTTTATTTATAAATTCGATTGGATGCGTAGTCTTTTGAAAATAAACATATAATAGATGCGCTCCGCTTGACGCTATATTTTCGCTTCGAAGGCTAATTGTAAGATTCTTCACCCTATCTAGTTAAAAATTATCCGATTTATGTCGTGTTTGATGTCGTTTTAATCGCCAAAATCTCATTAATCCATTAAGATTATTTTCAAGCTGTTTAAATGCAAAACAGAAGTTTTAGTTTTCATTTCTAAAAATGTTTACATTCGTGAATTGCTATGGATGGGGAGAGCCCATTGTAAGAGACTTCGGAACTCTTTGATGATGGTCATCTCGCTCGCTCTCTACTCGCGGTCTCGCTCTCGCTCTTACACTCGACGAGTCGCGCTAGACAGCTCGGAAAGATAAGCTGATCCGAGAATCGAGAAAAAACTAAAACTTCTATTTTGCAATTAATCGGTTTGAAAATAATTTTACTGGATTAATCAGATTTTTGCAATTAAAACGAAATCAAACACGACATAAATCGGATAATTTTTAACTAGATATGTAATCAAAATTTTAATTAACTAAAAAATAAATTAATATAAAAAAATTAATATAAAAAGCTATAAATTAAAATCATAATTAGATTAAAATGCATGATTGCTTAAATGCTTGATACCTTTGTTCCAAGAATAAGAAAAAAGTAAAAGTAATATATTGCAGATATTTTCTACATTATATTCAATTAAGACTTATCAAGAAAAATTGATTTAAGAAAATTTATTTCATTGCGCACATGCGGATATACGTAAAAATACTTTAGTAATAATTTATATCGTATTATGTACTAGAATGCCAAAACGTTACACGCATTTAATAAAACATATTAATAAAATAAGATAAATATTTTTATAATTCGACCTAACTAGCAATGGCTTAAACGAGTTAAGCTAGAAGAATACTTATAGGGAGACGTGTCTCTTGGTACGAGACTTGGTACAAGAATCCCCTGATATACTCCAACTATCTCGTAAATAAATAGGCGAGAAAAATATAGGTCCGAAAAGTAGCTGAAGCGGGAGTCGAACCCGCGTCTTTCGCTTGCCGGGCGACTGCTTTAACCAACTAAGCTATTCAGACCCTTTAGACATATTAATAAGTTCACGAAGTTTCGATATATATTTTTGATCCACAATTAATATATGGATGTAGCACGGACACGAACCAAAAGATTGTGGATGTAGCACGGATATGAACCAAAACTGGCTTTTTTATCGACATCGAAAGTGGATGTGGCCACTTAGTTCCAAGCGGCCGTAAAATGGATGTACGTGACGCTAGTGAGCGGCCTAGAAAAAGCGTCTTACGAAAAATGACGGCGTGGCGCCTCTCCTCCTTCTCTCTGGTTATGTTTTTACAACATCCCTCTATAGCAGCGACGCCAAGCGCCAACATCAAAAGTTAAAAATGGCTTCAAACCTGGAATCACCCCCACCACTCGAAATTCGGCCGAGATGCGGGACCTGTATGTAAGACCGTGGTCCTTTCTTTGGATCCTATTTTTGCGTTTCAGGATCAAGTCCTCATGTACTTGATCCAACCATCCAGCAGTATTCTAAGATCCATTAGAGCAAACTAACAAACTGAAGCGAACTCATCATAACTTATTCTAAAGATCAATTATATCATTTAAGAAGAGGATCAGCAATCAAAATAATTGAATAACTACTAAACCTACATAGTTCATGGCCGGATGGCGGGAGTCCTCCCAACACGGAGCCAATCAAATGAAGAAGTAAAGTGAAGTGAAAGGGAAGTCGGCGCGCGGTTAGTTAGGGAGCGTTTCCACTACGCGCGTCACGCGTCGCGTCATGCCGCGCGTCACGAGTTAAACCAATCAAAACGTTCCATTTTATTATAGTCTAATAAAATGGAACGTTTTGATTGGTTTAACTCGTGACGCGCGGCATGACGCGCGCGTGACGCGCGTAGTGGAAACGCTCCCTGACTTCACCGGCTTCCTCGATGCGTTTTAGCGCGCGGAACGACTCCGTTTCTGTCAGCGCGGCGCGGAAAGTGTGCGGAAAGTAAATCGGAAACGTGTCGCCGACTCCCGTGGCGTGGATCGGTGAGACGCGTGGTAGATCGCTCGTATAATTGCGACAACGGAGTAAATGCGTTGCTCCAAGTTCGCGACGTAGGTGCGATAGAATCCGATCGGTGGGGACGCGACGCCAATATATTCGGTGAGTTTCCCCCCCCCCCCTCTCTCTGTCTCTCTCGCATACGTTTTTTTCTCCCGTCGATGAATTGCATCATCGGTTCCAGCCAAGACGTTCCCGCCGTAACCTTTTGTCGCCATTGTAAATATCGCGGAGTCCATCACGTTGAATCGTATATGTAATTTGTATATTCTTGTCTCTCGTGTGTCGCACTCCTTTTTTTCTTTGTCCTTAAATAGGTACACGTGTAACGTGTACGGCTTGCAATCACAAAATTTACATCTTAATCGAAATTAAATACTGATTTAACGCGCGTACACGTGTGGTTGTATTCGACTTTGGAATTGCAATTTTCATTACATTACATTCTAAATTAATTTGTAAGGACGTTTATTTTTTTCTGACTTTTAAATCAAACAAATCGCGAATAAGGGGGGAGAGGCATTAATTATGAATTTCTTTAATTTTTTTTACAAAATAATTTTTTATGATTATCAATTAAATAATATAATTCGTTATTTAAATAGTCTTCAGTGATAAGTATTTGTTGATATTTGTGATGATTCGTACTTGTTTGCTTGATCTCCAGCTTTATGCTTACAAATGCTCTTATTTTTATACACAAGTAATATTTGATAATAATTGCGATGTCTGTATTGATATCAAAGTCACAGTCCATCGATAGAAAAAAATATAACGATACATAAATTTCATTTCTAGAATGCGTATCACAGTCTATCGATAATGTCGAATCCAGAGGAAATGGACAGTTGTGTATTGGACACGCAAGAGATCAACAAGGATGCCAATGAGGATCTCAAAAGGAAAAGTTTCAACGAAAGTCAAAATGCAAGCTGGAACGAAAGTCAAGATTTCCATCTCATTGATGAAGGAGAGAGCATGACGGAGAGAGGGAAGCTGGTGGAGGATAAAGACCTTGCTGGTCGCCAAGAGTCTGCTGATCCGCAGCAGATTCTAGAAACTTTGCAGACAGATGATAAAGTAACGGCTGCAAATGATGAAGAGGTCAAAAATATCGGAGAGGGAAAGGTGATAGAAAACGAGAAAGTAGGGAATGTATCGAGCGATGTAAACGATTCGGAGAGGAAAGACGAACTTTCCGACGAGGACGAGATCATCCAAGCTACACCACCTTCGCATAATCACTCGCCATCTAAGAAAGGAATCGACATTACGAGTCTAAAGCGTAAAGCTGGATCCTTCGAAGAACCGCCGGCTAAAATCGCCAGAACGATGTCTATGGAAGATACAGCGAGTATTGAGAAGCAATCGGAAGAGGAGGAGAGTCGTCAGTCTGGCGGATCCGACGACTCGTATCAAGACCTGTTCAAAAATATCGACAGGCAGGTCGTAATAGAGGAGACCCAGGATCCATCCAACCAAGAGTTTACTCAAAATTCTTTGGCGAGTCCCCTCGAACGTACAACAATCGACAATGATAAGACAGAGGACCCTCGTCACTCCGAACAAGAAGTGGATCAGCAAAAGGAAGAAGTTTTCTCCGAGAAATGTTGCAGTATGGAGAAGGATGAGAATCTGAACGTTTCCGCGAAACTGACCGACGTCAGCGCCAACGACAGCACGGTCGTTAATGTAAACTCCATAAACGAAAGTGATTTGCAAGTGATAGATGGCGATTTGTCGATCGAAGCGAAGAGGAACGCTGATTCGACAATCGTTGTCGTAGACGAGAAATCCGCGACTGAAACGTCAAACGAGACGGACAGATCTGTAAAGGTAAAGAATACGGAACCGCCTTTCGAGGAAAGCAGTAAAATTGAACAGACGAATTGCATCGAGAAAACCATTGATAAAGATGAAGAAGAGACCTCGTCTTCCCAGACCAAAACGCGAATCAGCGTGGAACTGATATACGAAGGCGCGAGTCAAACTGCCAAGGTCATTGACGAAGATAAATCGAAGCTGGAGGTGGTGCAAATCGACGAGGACGGTGAGAAGATCGTGGACTCGTCGGCCGAGGTGATATACGATGGTAAAAATGCTAAACCGGAACCGGAAGTCGTCGAGATCGTCGAGGACGAGGAGAGGACTCGTCCGGGACTCATCCCGGATTCGGGAGAAGGTTCTGAGGTACAAACCGTGGAGAAGAGCAGCACCGATTTCAGTTACAGGGAGAGTATGAAGGAGTCGTCGTTGGATTCGAGACCGCCGACGACGGACAATAGGACAATGGTGAACGGAAGTCTCGAATCTAAGAAGAACGATAACGACGTGACCCTGAGCATGGAATCGGACACATTGTCCAACTATGATGCGTCATCAATCTTTACGAGAGTCGACAGCAACGTGGACAATGCGAAGAAATTGGATAACATCAAGAGCAATTCCTTCGTGTTCAGGGATCCGGACAACATTGAGCTCATCAGTCTGAGCGACAACGACACGTCCAATGTGGAGGAGAAGAGCAAGTCCGATCTGATCCACAACAGTGCGCCGATCAAGACCGTGCAGGTATAAGCTAACAATGTAGATACTTATTTGTGTCTCTCCGTGTCTATATATATGTATAAATATTATTACAGGTGGAGCGGGAGATCGGTATGTACGTCAAACTCAAGTGCATGGTTCACATGGACGAGAGCACGAAGGAGTACGTGAGCAAGGAGCTGACGGCGGTGCATTGCGACCCCGCCATAATCGAGTCCACGATGGGTAGGCAAAAGAACGAGGACAGCCAATCTTCACTGGCGGACATCTCCGACAATAAAGATTCGCCGTCCGGTTCCGTCAATAGCAACCCCCACTTGTATCAACTGAACCCCTCCCGACTGTCCATCATGTCGTCCATTAGCTCATCGAGCTCTGCGTCGAGTGCCGCTGCTCTAGCCGCGAAACTCGCCCTGAAGACGACGCAAGCTTTCTCGATGTCGCTAGCGCCGGCGAGGCACGCGAAGAAGTTGTCCTCCCAGGAATTGCTTCTGACGTCGGACAAGCTGATGTCGGACGAAATCTACGATCGCGTGATCCGCGAGTGGAAGAATCACCACTTGCTGACCGCGACGATCCTGAATTGCGCCAACACAGAGCTCGGTACCGCGAATATCAGCAACAACATCGAGCTGATAGATCATCGTAATCTTCAGCACTTGAGAGAGAACTTTGTCCGCTCGTCGACACCGTCGGAAGATGCCGTGGCCGTGGATGCGAAAATCGAGTTAACCACCACGCCGAAGAGCACAAAGAAAGGGAAGGCTGTGAAGAGACCGAGGAGCAAAGTGGCGAGATCGAACGTCACGCAGACCAACGGCAACGACGATAACGTGGCAAGTACGAATACCGAGCAGACCCTGCATCACGCTTCCTCCTCCATCGCGGAGGGCGACGCACCGTCTGGCAGAAAGAGGAGCAGATTAGAAAGTACGGAGAGTAAATTAGACACGGACATTCTGGCGAATTCGTCGTCGCCAAACGATCCGGCCGACGAACTGATCGGTAAAAGCGTATTCGCCAAATGGTCGGACAACAATTACTATCCCGGTATGGTGGGCGATCGGCTCAAGGCTAAGTACAAGGTCAACTTTTACGACGGCAAGAGCAAGACGCTGATACCGGAATTCGTGATACCGATACCAAAGATTCTGAGGGAGGGTCTGTCCGTGTACGCGACCACGAAGGCCAACGATTACGGCTCCTGCGGCATCATCGTCGACTCCCACACGTCGTCGACGATGAGCAACGGCGAGGGTAACAGTGACACGACGTACTACACGGTGGAGACCGACGAGGGTGAGCGATTGCGCGTGCGAGTGCGGGACATCTTCCTCTCGGCCGATCAGGCGCAGGTGCTCAAGGAAGAGGTGGACTTCGCGGGCAAGAGCTCTCTGCCGAGCACCCCGAAGGCGCTCGGCCAGGTGACGCTCGACAACATGGTGGACGGTAAACGGCGCTCCAAGCGGATCGGCACGCCGGTCTTCTCGACCCCCAAGTCCAGGAGCAACGGGACCACCAGCGGTTCGACCAGCAAGATCAGATCCTCGGAGCCCTCGGTGTCGGGCGTCAGGTTCATGGACAAGACGTTCTCGGAGAACGAAGGCATATCGAGTGACTCGAATATCGAATCAGCTCAGGTGCAGGACGAGTGGGTTCTGAGAGGTGTGCAGCGGGAGATCATCGGCACCCCGTACGAGCAGATCGTCAAGGGCCCGCAGAACAGAATCAAGGGCAAGCCGCGCAACAGGAAGAAGATAGACGATCCAGAAACCGTTGCCAAGCTCGGCCCGATCCCATCGACCAACTCCAACATCTTCAAGGGCATGTCCTTCATCCTCACTTGCGCGTCCTTGGACACGTTGGACAGGTATTTTCCTCCCCTCTCGTTCAATTGTCGATCTACGCGGCAATTTCACAATTCGAAGAATGCTAGAAATATAAAAAAAGAATCCGTTAAATTAAATTATCCTATTCTATTCTTTCAGGTATCGGGATATGGCGGCCGCTGTATCAGAAGAAACAGAAGCTACCGACACGGAGACCGAGAACGAGGAGGAATGGAATGATCGGCCGTTCGTGCGCGACAGGTTGCGCAGGCAGATCCTGGCGGGCGGCGGTAAGATTTACGAGGACTTTGATCAGATACCAAAGGAGGAGTACAAAAATACAAAACTCATCGCAAATGTGCCGAACACGACGGCAAAGGGCATACTATGTCTATCGGCCGGCATCCCAGCGTGCAATCACAAGTGGATCATTAGATGCTCTTCGGAAGTAAGTTGGCACTTCTCATTCCACACACAATAATTCTTTAATTATATATGCGTGTGGGATATTTTAAGATTTTGAGAATTTATGTACTTTATATGTCTGTGTTATATACATATCTTTCGTATTTCTTTATGTTTCGTTACATTTTTCTTATAATTTTGTTACATTTATTTATCATAATTTTATTTTTATCAATTTTGAGCTAACGATCATGTATTTTTTAGGGAAAGATCGTAAACGCAGCGGAGAACGCGCTTCCGACCGGTTGGAGTTTGCAGATGAAAACCTATGTAGAAACGTTCCAAGCGAATGACAGTAAGCCGTTGTCGAAAATCATCGTGATAATTCCCTATTTGATATCCGATGCGCTGTTTGCCACATTCTGGCAGCAAGTTTGCGAGAACGCGGGCGCGGTGGTGTTAATCGCCGATAACTTGGGTATTTTATTTTTTTTTTTCGCTACATTGCTACTTTACCCGGTCTTTGTATCATTACATATATACATATATATACACACACACACACATATATATATATATATATATATATATATAATTTTGTAAAATTGCTTTTTAAAACACACCTTAGTCGATTATAATATTCGTACAAGAACTTATCGAATTGCATTATATTTTTTAGGAACCATGGAAACTATGGATTTCGACAGCAATGTAATAGTCGTATCTAATCCGAGATGCCCGTCGTGGGCTGTGGACAGAGCAAATCACTTGAGAATCCCGATACTGTCCACCACGTGGGTGGTTCAGTGCTTAATCGAGGGTAAACGCTGTCCACATGACCAGCATCCGCGTTACAAATATAACTACATAGCAAATTAAGAGAGCTGATTAGTTTTTACCATACGTTATTTAGAATCAATGTGATTTGTATAGAGTCTGTATTTGATTTTCTTTCCTTCAGTTTCTCATTTTTTAAATTTCATTTTCATTTTTTTTTTCTTTTTCATTATCTCGCAAAACGATCTTTTGCGGTCGCGAATCACGAGGTTTTTCAATTTTATTTTTTTTTACACGCATCTCTATTATTGATTTTTTTAATTCAGTAATATATTGCACGAAAATCGTTATTTTGTTTCTATCGTACTTTTTCTAGAGAAATCACTGACACAACGCGCGATCTATATTCTTCCTGTTTTTACTACTATGTACATTTGATGTAATATTGATAATGTCTATTTGATATGGCGATTTGTCGCGCGACTCTGTATAAACAGCGATCTCGATATCTGTGGCTACGCGTATCATTTCTCGCGCGAAGAAACGCGAGATTTAGATTTAGATTTTTGTAAAATGTATAAAAATGGATGCGCGAAGCCGTAACTTAATTTTATACACGATAAGAACATACATACATCTCCAAGAAATCTGTACAGTGTCTCTATAATGATCGTGCTATCAAATGGCAAAATTGTTTAATTTTTTTCTATATATATTTATATATATTACACATATATATATATATATTTTATGTATCTATATAAATATGCATATATATAAAATATAGAAAAAAATATACATAACATAGTGAGTCCGTCGTTTTGAAAGTATGCAAAATCACCGTGTGATCATGCTTATACTTTGCAAGAATAGGAAGACGCGAGATTGATTTCAGTCAGAGTTGGCCGAATGACAGTTTCATATCAGTAAACAGAAAAATTCTTATTCCGCTTTCTATTGATTTTTACAAATATAGACACATCTATTTTGTACGAGATATATAATTGCCTGTCGTCGAATCTAATCGACTTAATTCTTTTTTACAAATGACGTACCTTGAGAGACACGCATATGCACTGATTGCTGACAATTGCTAGGAAAACAATTTTCCATTATAACTTTGTTCCCTAGCAATTGTCAACCTGTATAGTTAGCAGTACAGTTAACAAAATACAAAGTTGAAAAAAAAAACGAACAATGGGGAATGTGTATGTATGTGTCCGTGCGTGCATGTATGTAAAGACGCGCGTGTACATAAGTAAATATATATATATATATATATATATATATATATATATACTATACAAATTTTATTACTAATAAGTTAATAATAGCTTATGTACAATGATGTCTGAGGAGATAAAATACAACACATATTTTGGGAGACATTCTTCTCTCTCTCTCTCTTTCTCTCTCTCTCTCTCTCTCTCTCTCTCTCTCTCTCTCTCAGATCCTTCCATCTTTCCAACACTCATCCTTTTTTTTACACTTACAAAAAAATAATTACTGTAAAGTGGTATGATCCATAAAATATAATATAATCCACTAATTAAAAATAATAATTACAGACTAATAATTGAAGATTTACATTTTACGGATTGTACCAAGGAGCTGTGTTTCACAATTACTACAAGTTACAAGCTACAAGTAACAATAATTACTTGTAATTATTTATATTACAAGTAATAATTGTTACTTGTAACTTGAATACTTAATAATTGTAGAACAGGCCTTCGATGTTCTTTATATAAGTAATCATCCTTCTCTTTTTTGTATGTAGTAGCAATTAAGATGAATTGACTCTTATGGATTATACCAATCGAGGAATAGTAGCGTGAACGAGATCACCAGAAGGAAGAAGAGGCTCCAGACCCTGAGACCGGCGTTTCGTTGAATCGCCTGTCGAATCTGTTCGTTGGCCTCCTTCACGTTCTCCGTCGACCCGACCACCGTCGTCATCAACCTGTCCAGATCCTTATCCTGATCCAGAACCTTCTCCGTAAAGATCTCCTGAAGCTCGGCAATGTGAACCACCTTGCTCTCGATCTGCTTAACTTCCTCCGTCAAGTTATTCAGTTCGTTGTACAGCTGCTCGTTCTCCGACTCGAACATCTGTATATCTTCGGCCGACGGTTCCTCCTCGTACGTCAACGTAGACGTAACGTCCTCGTTTATCTCCTGTATCTTCATCGGACTCGATTCGTTCGAATGACTCTTGGTCTTGAGCTCGTCAGCTGATCTCTCCGTGGCGTTCAACGCCGATTTCCCGATCTCCGGTCGATCTCCGGATCCGGGACTCGCCTGTAGCTTGGCGATCCTCTGCATCTCGAGGGCCCTCTTCACCCGCATGGCCTTCTGCTCCGAGTATACGTGACAGACGTTCTTCAGATAATCCTCTATCAGCAGCAGCATGATCTCGCGGTGCTCGACGTTCTGCCGGGACATGTCTTCCGTGGACATCGCGATCTCCCGCCTGAGATCCTTGACCAGCTGTGAGCAGGTGCTCATTATCCGCTGCCCGCCGATGTCGATCTCGTCGCGCTCCGCATCCGTCATACGCGGCGCGGTTGACAGGTAGCTGGAGAAGTTCAGGTAGGCTTTACGATTCTCCAGGAGGAACTCGCGCAGCTGCGAGATCTGCGCGACGACCGCGTGCGCCTTCACGCAGAAGGTGCTCTTCTGGGTGCTCTTCGTGGTTCTCTTCGGCGGGTTGGCGCCGAGCTCCTTGTTACGCGAATCCACCGTCCTCACGCTGGCCTTGAACAACGCGCTCACGTCCATAACGATGTCGATTTCCACGTGGAACGCTATTCTGGAGAATCAGCTGATTCAACTCTTTTCTTCTGCCTCAACGCGAATATTATTAATTCGTCCTACGAACATTGAAATATGTATCTGACATGTTCAAGACAGAAGGCGGATGAGAGACAAAAATCACACACATATATATTTTTTTTTTTTAGATTAAAAATTCGAAAATGTAAACACGCAAAATAATAAAACGAAAACAGAAATTTCTTTGCTACGTCTTCTTCTTTCTTTCCCCTCTCCCTAATTTATTATGTTCGTAAGTGCTCCAATTGCAAAATGACGATTTTAATATATATTCGGTTGTAATTATAATGCAATAAACTCCATTCTTTTATAAGGTAAATTAATAAAATAGCAAGCCGATAAAATCGTCAGTTTTTATGTAAACACTAGTCATCACATGTCGATTTAAAAGTTAGGTTATGTGTCCCATCAGTGTATACTGGCCTCAAGCTAAAAGTATAAGAAAACACAAGAAAAAACAAAAATATGTTCAAATAAAATTATAAACAATGAAGTATACAAAGATGCTACTCGCCTAAAAAAAATAATAACATATGGAAAATATTTTTCTTTATAGTAACTTTTAGAGTCTTTAGAAATAAGAAAGTTACTAGAATCGCTTTCAAGAATTTCAAGTCATGATGGAAGAATCTTTTGGACCTGACAATACAAAATATTTACCAACATTTACCAACAATATTAACATGTTCAATATTTTAAAAATAGTTACATTTTGTAGGAGCATAATTGTAGATTATTATAGGAAATTATTTTTTTTTTTTATATAAAATCTGATATATGATTCGATATAAGTTTAATAATTATAGAGAGATATGTGATTAGTAAAACTCTGCTTATTAATTTTATCATTTTTTTTTTTATTGATCTTATTTACCTTATATAGTTTAACACTACACTATACACAGATGAATCATCGAACATTGTCGGCTGGTTGAAGATCAGCCAAAAAGGCATTATATTTATCCATAATATTTAGTTCCTGAGACTCGTTACTTTTGTCGTCGTATTGCGTGCCAACTGTCCACAAAGTCTCCAAATCATAATGCTCTCTCGCAGAGAGAGAAAAGATATGCAGAGCAATGTTTCCTACAACATATGATATAAATTTAAATAACTTATTTTAATAATTAACAATTCAAAAGATTAACAAATTTATAAGCTTTCTTAAGTCTACAGCTACGTTTACTGATAGATTCACTTTCAACTCTCTGCATCTGCTATTATCAATCTCTTCCATTTGCATTTATCGATTATGCAATTTATTTTGATTTCTCTTCATGCAACTAAAAAAGTTCTCCTTTCGAGATTTTTTTTCATATAATTATATAAATGTGTGATTTATTGATGTATAAACTCATTTTTCCCAGAGGTATATTTTTCGAGAATTAGTATAAATCCAGAAAATATTTAAATTATTAGATTTGTAGAAAATTGAAACATGCCAATATATTTTTTCTCAATTCAGAGAAAAATTTATCTACCTAAATCTAGAGCTATCCAATCTTTCGAGTTCTCCCCTTCGATTTTAGGTATCAAATCGGTCGGATGTCTCTTTAGTTTGTAAACTTTGCGCACAAAGGTGGCAAGAGCATGCATGTGCTTCTGCGATCTTCCAGTCACCACAACGATATAATCCACATAAGCATATTCCTTCGCCACTGAAGCGACAAATACGTTCTGCGCCTTGTCCCTTTCCAGCAACGCAACCAGCTCCTCGATATCATACACACCAGTAGCACCGTCTATATAACAGACATATAAATCTCATTATTATTACTATATTTATTACTATATTGTTATCATTATTTCATTATATTTATCTCATTCTTCTTGCGAGAAATATATTATCTTCTATTATCTTTTATATCATACCTTATTATATATTATCATTATTAATATAATCATTATATTATATATTATCATTATATACCTATTATACCTTATTAAAATATTATTGTTTTAATGTTTTGCAACATTAATAACAATTACAAATATAAAATTATTAATAATTATTTTTAAAAATCCTCATATATATATATATATTATTATTATTAATAAATATTATAAAATAATATTATTAATAATAATTATTTAAAAAATCCTCTTATATATATTTTTGCACGCATTATCACATGACCTTTCTAGATTTGCACTCACGGGTGAAATTTATATCGACGTAAGGATCATGAACCTGCTGTTGCGCGCTTATGTCCTCGAGGCTGATCTTCTGCAGCTCCTCGCTCACGTCGAGAATAACATCCGCGTCCTCGTCGTGGAAGGCCTTGTACTTCTTATTGATAGCGGTCGCGAGGTTATCATCGTCGCCTTTAGACGCATTTTCGTCGTCACCAGGTTTTCTGTCCGGCTTATTACTCGAGAATCGCCTCGTCAGCCTCAATTGCGAGTACGTCAGTAATCGCGTATTACGATTACCGCCGAGAGATTCGCGCGATATTCGAAGTAAATTCCTCAGAATGCATGTGCGCATCTCGAACGATCTCACAGAGTCCCAAATTAGAAAGCAAGGTTAAGTCGCTACCACAGATGATATAGGAAATAAATATTTTGAAAAATATAGAAAATACGATTACCGCAAAAGAAATTGATAATTTCTTTATCATAAAAGTAAAATATAATATAATTATATTATAATATATATAATCCTAATATCATTATAATTATAATTAAAATATTTATTTTAATTATTTATTATTAAATATTAATTATATTATATCATAATTATGAATATAATTGAAAATAAAAAGAAATGTACACATATAAAATTTTTATACATTAAAAAAAAATTATATATGTAAACTTTCATGTATGTAATTCTTAATTTTTTTATATATCCTTTCAATATCATTATTTTTATGAGAAACGTAGATCTAATGAATGTAAAATATACTTTCCAAACATTTTACTTTGTTTTTCAATCTATTCTTGTGTGTGCGACATTCTTAACATGTAGATTGTATAAAGTTCTTTTAAATTTCTCGTATACACATTATATTTGTTTATAAATAAGAAAACTCTTTCGCATTCATCTTCAATGCATCAGCTGAGAAATTTAGAAATACACAAAAATCTGAATTATACTTATATTCTATAAATTTGTAATTTACATGTAACTCATTCCAAAATTAAGTAAATTATTCAATTATAGGAAGAGAGGAAAGGAGAAAAAAAACCTCAAATATAAAATGCTGTTCCATCTTGAATAGTCGCTGCATTTAACCAAAGAAGATTTACATGTACAAAATGGTTCTCAGTGCGAAAAACACGTCCGTTAAATATATCTCCCTTGGAATTTCCGTCTCAGCTGAAGGTGCAGCTGGAAATGTTGGTGGAAATATCGCAGGTTCGTTCTTCCCACGGCTAAAATAATTCGTTTGCGAATTAAGAATGGAGCAAAAATTAAATCACACGCTAATCGATCGATTTTCATTCTTCCACAAAATATGGAAAATAAAAGTTTACACTTACAGAGACCGCGCGTGTAGATGTGTGTACATATGCAGAAATTGTTTATTTGGACCTCGCACGCATCTTCCTCCTCTTGCGTTTTAGCCTGCGCATTCTCTTCTTACGCCACTGCAAATTAAAAAAAGAAAAAAAAGCACGCCGTTAGTTGAGGTTATGATGATTTTATGAAATCAAAAAAATTAGGAAAAAATTCGATTAAAGTAACAATAAAAACGGCAGTCTTGATTCCATTACAAGCCTCGTCGATACAAGGAGAAAATTTTTTTTTGCTGTTATCGGCGTCGTGTCGATATAAAGCTCGTGATATGCGCGTGCCAGGCTTCGACACTCGCGTATTTCTCGCGACGAAATAATTGTATATATATTGGAAAAACGTAATAATGATCGACGGTAATGGAAATCGGCTTACCTTAGCCCTCATCTCACGGATTAAAAGATCTTAGATCGCTCTAGAATCGCTCGATTACGCTGGATTTTGTCACATCAACCACACTTGACGGTCTCTCCTGAGAAAATGGACGTGTAAAAGATGAGGTGCGCTTATTTCGCGCATACGCGGTGAATACGGCATGAACTAGGTAAAGTCTATCTAGTTCGGAAAGGAAGTGTGCAATTTCGTTCCCTCTCTTGTTTCTCTAACAATTTTTCTTTTTTCATTTTGACGAGTTTAAATATTATAAGTAATATTAGTATTTTAATACTTAATTAGTATTGTAATATTTAATTAGGATTATAATATTTTAATACTTTATATTAAATTACTTTAATATTAAATATTAATATTTAATATTAATTTAATATTCAATATTAATTTAATATTCGATATTAAAGTAATTTAATATTAAATATTAAAATATTAAAATACTAATATTATTAAATATTAATATTAAATTATTACTAAATATTAATATTTAATTAATATTTAACAATTTAATACTAAATATTAAAGTAATATTAAACATTAAAATATTAAAATATCATTTAAATATAAAAATACTAATATTATAAATATTAATCTAATATTAATATTTAATATTAATATTAAATTAATATTTTAACATATAATATTAAATTACTGCATTTTTTACCAATCAGGCTGCATCCGATTGGTGCTACACGTGCTTGGAAGTTTTCGGTTGACCAATCAGAATGAAGAAATCCTAGTCCCTTTTTGTTCAGACGATCACGTGTTCTTCTATTGGTGAATTCTCTGTCTCTTCTCGGGAGCGTCCTAGTTGCGCACAATAACAATTGGACGCACCACTCATATCGATCGATGCTTAGAGTAACCAGCACAATTGACCAATCAGAGAGTCCCATTTTGAATTGGCCAATCGGCGAAGTGTCCGATTGGGCGCCACCCTGTCTCTTTTCAGTCTGAATTTTTTCTCTCGCAATATATTTTATCAATGCCTTACGTTCCGCTATTCGGAACGCCGAGTTCGAATCCGCGTTCCGGCTTCCGGCGCGATTCCGCGTTCCGCCGTTTTCCCGCGTTCAAAGCCTGTCCCGCCAAAAGTGCAACGCAGCATAAACAGACAACAGACGGCGAACGGCGAATGCGTTCGTCGCGCGGGTAAATGACACGTGTCTCGTTCACGAATTTCGGCTCGGGTCATCATTGCGTGCTTCATCGGTGACGTGGACGGACGATTTCGAATAAATAAGATTACGTTAGAGGTGAACATATAGCGTGCGAATCGCCTTTTCGACGGAGGCTTTTTGATCGTCGGCTCTCCTTATTCCTTCACGCCTTCCGCGAGACTTCCCGCTTAATTACTCACTTTCATTTCAGAAACATATCTTCCTCGATCGCGCGATGTCGCAGACCACCATCCCTTTTCCCGTACGGAAGAGATGCAGTTTTTACGGTCGCAAGGAGGACGTCGCGAAGGAGGACTTCGCGAACGCGACGGCGAGACACACGCCGTCCAAGTACACTCCGACCGTGAAGAAGGTCGTCACTTTAACCAGCAGCGAGTCCGAGTCCGACTCCGACATCGAGAACACGAAGGAAGAGCGCAGGAGGATGAACGATGACAGGCGAATTGACAGCTCGCCGAAGTCCAAACATCGCAAGTGTAACTATTTAAATGGTAAAAAATATTATTTTTTAAATATTATTTCTATACTTTATTTGAAGGTACTTTATAAAGTTGTATTAATTCATACTATGACTCTCTTTTAATTTATGATAATCATGTACGATGTTATTTTTTGCTCTATGAATCATAATTAAACTCTACGAGAGATTCTTTGTATTAATTTGTATATTTTATTTGTTATTACAAACCGACAAATTATGCCTTATTTCAGAACAACACTCTGTCTCTCCACCTAAACAGAGGAGGAACGAATCACAAGGAAGGAACAATTTTTATGATCGCAAGGAGGATGTCGCGGAGGAAGACTTCGAGAACGCGACGGCGAGACATACACCGTCCAAGAACACTCGGTCCGTGAAGAAGGTCGTCACTTTAACCAGCAGCGAGTCCGACTCCGATATCGAGAACATGACGGAAGAGCGCAGGAGGATGAACGATGACAAGCGAACTGACAGATCACCGAGGTCCAGACATCGCAAGTGTAACTATTTAGATGGTAAAAAATATTATTTTTTAAATATTATTTCTATACTTTATTTGAAGGTACTTTGTAAAGTTGTATTAATTCGTACTATGACTCTCTTTTAATTTATGATAATCATGTACGATGTTATTTTTTGCTCTATGCATCATAATTAGACTCTGTGGGAGATTCTTTGTATTAATTTGTATATTTTATTTGTTATTACAAACTGACAAATTATGCCTTATTTCAGAACAACACTCTGTCTCTCCACCTAAACAGAGGAGGAACGAATCGCAAGGAAGGAACAATTTTTATGATCGCAAGGAGGATGTCGCGAAGGAAGACTTCGAGAACGCGACGGCGAGACATACACCGTCCAAGAACACTTGGTCCGTGAAGAAGGTCGTCACTTTAACCAGCAGCGAATCCGACTCCGATATCGAGAACACGACGGAAGAGCGCAGGAGGATGAACGATGACAAGCGAACTGACAGATCGCCGAGGTCCAGACATCGCAAGTGTAACTATTTAGATGGTAAAAAATATTATTAAATATTATTTCTATACTTTATTTGAAGGTATTTTGTAAAGTTGTATTAATTCGTACTATGACTCTCTTTTAATTTATGATAATCATGTACGATGTTATTTTTTGCTCTATGCATCATAATTAGACTCTACGGAAGATTCTTCGTATTAATTTGTATATTTTATTTGTTATTACAAACTGACAAATTATGCCTTATTTCAGAACAACACTCTGTCTCTCCACCTAAACAGAGGAGGAACGAATTGCAAGGAAGGAACAAGTCTCCCTTGACTCCGTCCACTCTTCTGGGTAAACTAGAACTATCCGTTACGAAGAAAGGCAAATTAGATCCTAAACAATTATTTAAATCCCACCTCTCCAAAGAAGAAGAAGAAGAAGAAGAAGACGAATTAAATTCTAATTTATTATTTGGCTCCAATAAATATCAGAATGCACGTAAAGCGCTGCACAGTTCTGCGACGGAAGAGCTGCCTGGAAGGGAAGAGGAGTTAGCCAAGCTGCGGCAATTTTTTCAAAGACATCTGGAGGGAGGAACATCGGGTTCCCTATACGTTTCCGGTCCACCAGGCACTGGGAAAACCGCAACCCTGTTCAAGATGATGCGGCAGTCAGACTTAAGATCCAAAGTCAAGATAGTCTACATCAATTGCACCAGCATGAAGTCCGCGGCCGCTATCTACGCGAAAATAATCCAGGCCACAATCGGCGCGACAAAGTCGGGGAAGAATGGTAAGGCTGTTATAGAGAGGTATTTAACATCCAAGAGCAGAACGCTGCTCCTGGTGCTGGATGAGATAGATCAGTTGGAAAGCAAGAAACAGTCTGTGCTGTATTCCATATTCGAATGGCCGTCTCTACCGAATTCCAATCTGATCCTAGTTGGAATTGCCAATGCTCTGGATCTAACAGACAGGATACTACCCAGATTGCAGGCCAGATGCGAACTGAAGCCGATGCTGATGCACTTTGCGCCGTACACTAAGCAACAGATATTTGACATAATATCCACAAGACTGAATCAGGCGAACGCAAACGGCATTTTCACACCGTCCGCGATACAGTTGCTCGCCGGCAAGGTAGCCGCGATCTCCGGGGATATCAGAAGAGCCCTGGACATCAGCAGAAGAGTGGTGGAATTGGCAGAGTCCCATCAGGTGGCACAGGTGCTGCGTCCGACAAACGACAATGGTAATGAATTCTTTTTTTTAAATACAATAGAACAATACAACGTGAAACAATGCGAAGATGAATGAGTAATAAATATGGAAAAATTGACACTATACACAGGGTGTCCCATTTTAAAAAATATGCTTAAATATATAAAAAAACATCACATTTTAGAAAACAATGTTTCGAACAAAAGTTGTTTGGTTTTGAGGGGGAAAGAAGTTGATAATCTTAAATTTTAACTAAGATCATTTGAAAGTTAACCTAGTTTTTTTTAGCGGCACCTCAATACAAGGACACCCTGTTTATTAATGAAAAATGTAACATAAATAGTGTGCAAATAAAGAAATGGAATCGATAATTTTTTCATTGCGAATAATTAAAAGAATAATTCAATACATATGTCTAATTTTCTCCTTTTTTTTAATTTAGATACAAATATAGAATCTTTGAAGCACGAGACAGAGATAACAGAGAAGCCAGTTGACTTAAAAGAGGTAGTCACGATTCTAAATGGAGTTTACGGTGGCACACAGAATATCGATCAAGAACAGGATAGCTTTCCCCTTCAACAGAAATTACTACTCTGTTCTTTATTACTTATCCTGAATAAAGGAAGAAACAAGGATGTTACTGTTGGAAAGGTAAGTTTGTTGAGACTCACGTTAGAGATTCGTTATAAGTATATAAATATATAATTGTGTAACCTCATTTATTTACTAAATTTATAATAATTAATTAGAAGTATATAGTTACAAATGATAATACAACAAATGTCTATTATTGCTACAAGTTTCTTCTTCATGCAGCGCTTTACTTGTTTCAGTTGCACGAGGTTTACAAAAAGGTTTGCAAGAAGCGCAATATATTCGCCGTCGATGTTTCTGAATTTGTGAATCTGTGCTCGTTGATAGAGACTCGGGGCATCCTGAGAGTCGTGGGCAAGAAGGAGGCACGTTTATGCAAAGTAAACTTGCAGTGGGATCAGGAGGAGTTGGATGCTGCCTTACAGGACAAACAAATGATGGCGGACATAATTAACGACACAAGTTGTTTGTAGAATAATTAGAGAAATTTAATGTTTGTTACATCTCTAATTTATTTTTTAGCTCCTTTTATATTTTATATACATAGTGTGAAAGCGAGCATCCCAATTGTTGCATCACTATCACGTGTCATTTTTCTATGTATTATTACATTTTTAATAGTCAAATCATTTATCGTTAAAATCTACCTTGTTACTGTAAACGCCTCTATCATTCGACGAGATATGACGAGGTTTACTGAAGGACTGATTGTACTTTACATGTGTGTGAGACTGCATGAGATTGTATATTCTGCATCGAATCTTGTAAAATTTGTGCAAAATAAAATTGAGCGATACACGATATTCTTGCGAGAGAACGTGAGCGCGTAAATGAAATGTTTTATGTACAAATATTTATGTGAAATAGAACATACAGAGTAAAATTTTTATTCACTTGCATACTTTTTTTTATTTACGCCTTCTGTGCAAAGCTATAGGCTTATATTTCAAAAGTTTGCGTATTATTTCATTTACTTTCAAAATCCATTGAATTTTTTGAATATAGTTAGCGAAATTGGGACGAGAAGTTATTCTTCATTTTTTTGTGTACTTATTTTTGCAACAACGTTTGTGGAAAAATTATGGCATAAGGAAAAAAATTTCCGAAGCGATAAAATATTAAATAAAAAATTTGATAAAATATTAAAATGAAAAAATTATATTAACAAAAGAAAAAAATTATCTGCAGCCGAAAGAGAAATGGGCCTCTAGTGTTCTATGCACGATCATGTAAAGTTAAGTAGAGTCAAATAGGGTCAGGCTAGGTTGAACTTGGGAGTCCTTTACACTTGCGTTGTTTACACTACTAAAATGAGCAAAAAAGTGGCGTAATTAAAGGTTTAACGTACAATCTTGATCAATCGTATCGTATCGAGTTTCAAAAATGTTACATCTCGGAAAACTCTTTCCCAAGACACTTCTCAACGTGGTTTTAGCTTTAACATTTATATTTTTTTTCTGTGAATACCTCATATATTATGTAGTACTTGTACAGGTGAGAGAGAGAGAGTCTCTGTAATGTCTTTACATTATGTATGTATGTAATAAATATAAATAGATCTGTTTTTGACAAGGTTTAAAAATTCTGATCTGATTTTCAGTGCCAATGGCCTGCTTTAAACCCTCAAAAAGAAGACCTCGCTTTACATGCAGATGCAACGGACAATCCTGTCAAAGCAATGTTCATCGCTGACACTCATTTATTGGGTCCCAGAGAAGGTCACTGGTTCGATAAGTTACGAAGGTCTATATTTCTCAAATTACATATCAAGGATATATTGTGTTTCTCTGTATTGTTTTATATAAATATTTACTATATAGAATAGGTTTTTATTAAGAATTTTATTATTCCAGAGAATGGCAAATGTACAGAGTATTCCAAACTATGATGACGATACACAGACCAGAGGTGGTTTTTGTGTTAGGTACATATTAATATTTGTATGGACGTTCTTTCTCAAAGGAATTTTTTATTTACATTATTTTATCCACGATATAATATTCAGGTGACGTCTTTGATGAGGGACAATGGTGCAGCTCCACGGAATTTGAAAACTATATACGGAGATTCCATTCCCTGTTTCATGTACCCAAGGACACGCGTCTCTATGTTGTTGCTGGGAATCATGATATGGGATTTCATTATGGTATAGTAAAGATATAATTTAATTTATATAACATATAAATTAAATTATGACATAATTCTATTAATTTTTTATAATTAATAATCATTTATAACTTAAAATTCATGAGATAAAATAATAAAATATTCTATTATATATAAAATATTTAATTTTATTAATTATTATTAATAATTTAATTAAGGGAAAAATATATTAAAATAATTTGAAGAGAAACTTTATATTTTTTATATATTTAATATTATATAACTATAAAAATTATATTAAATTTAATAAAATCAATAACTAAAAATTTATTGTTTAAATATAATAATAATAATTTAATTAAGGGTGAGAAAATATATGAATAATAAAATAAGTTGAAGAATAATTTGAGATTATATACTTTCATCCTATATTGTCTCAATAAATGACAAAGTAATCTTTGCTTTGCAAATTAAATGAATGCAAAAAAATATTTCCAATCATGTTTTGTAGTTTTAACTTTCAGCAATCACGCCGTATCGTAATCAGCGCTTCATCAACGGCTTGAAGAGTCCAAGTGTGCGTCGACTGAGTATAAGGGACAATCATTTCGTGCTGATTAACAGCATGGCGTTGGAAGGGGATGGCTGTTTTTTGTGCCGACCGACTGAGATCGCGGTGAATAAGATAGCCAGTGAGCTTGCGTACTAGCCAAAGATCCTTGTAGTTGATTAATTGCTATATAAATCTCTACATATTACATTACAGAGGATCTGAAATGCGCGAGAAAGATGAGCAACGATTGTCGCAATGCGAGCGCTATTTCCAGATATAGTAGGCCCATATTGTTGCAAGTTAGTTACGCTACATGTATATTAATTTGGGTCTTATTATTACAAATAACATACAAGAACAAAAAAAATTCTAAAAGACTAATTTCTAGAGATTTCTATCATTCTTTTTTTTCAGCATTATCCGATGTATCGAGAATCGGACGAGATCTGTAACGAATTGGATCAGGCCCCTGACGAGATAAAGGCCATCAAGTTTCGGGAGCGATGGGAGTGTTTGTCGAAGGAAGCCTCGGAACAAGTACATATCGTCTGACAATTTTAATAGATTGCGATCATACGCATTTGAAAACATTAGTGCGAAATTTGACTCCTTTTAACTTACTTTCATCGCATAAATTTACTTCACTTTACTAAACAACATAATTTTGGTTTTGAAGCAGCCGCTGACATTTTGTAGATGTTGTCTGATTATTTTTATATATTTCAATCTATCGATGGAAAGATACTAAAATTTAACTATAAAAGAAAACATATATTTTTCTTTGCTTAAAATAAAATTTATATAGTATATTTAAATATTATATTTAATTTCTCCGATTTAAAAAATTTTTATTAATATAAATAATTTTAACTTTTATATATCTCAATTATTTATATATTATTAGAGCATTGATCATTCTAATATTAATTTTTTTTATCTCGATAAAATCTTTAAAAAATCGTGAAAAAATTTCACTATTTAAATATGGATTTGATCCTTTAATAAATTCTTGAATTCCTTTTAGAATTTAATTTTTTATAATTAATTTTTTTAATTTTTGATATTTTGAAATTAATTTCTTAATTCCTCTTATTTATATATTTTTTATCTTAAATAAAATCATAATACGATTGTTTTATCAGCTTCTAGATATTTTGAATCCGCGACTGATCGTCGCCGGGCACACTCATCACGGCTGCAGAAGAATACATCGGGACGACGTTCTGGAATTCACGATCCCGTCCTTCAGCTGGCGCAATAAAGTCAATCCGTCTCTTCTGATGGTAAATCTCGACTCTGATTTCTCGACGTTAACCCATTCACGGCCAACGTCTCTTACTTTTGGGACAAGATTTTTCAATAATTCTATAATTTATAAAAACAAAAAATACAAAAAAAATTTGATATAATAATTTAATAATTTAAGGGCTATTATCTATTACTCTTACTAAGAGATAAAAACTTTAATAAATAATATTCCTTAAACTTATCTAATTTTCATTATATTCTTATCTATTTATGACGATTCTGGTATTTCAATCAGATCTTTAGAGAAAATTTGTAATTAAAATTTTTTATATTACAAAATTGTGGCCTTCAATGGGTTAATTATCCCTATTTGGAACACAATATATCTGTTAATTGTTTTTATTCCAGGGTACTTTCACTCCAAGCAATTATTCTGTTTCAAAGTGTTACATGCCCGTGGAATCTACCGTGATAACTATTTATAAGGTCAGCCTCACATGCGTACTGATATATTTGATTATAAAACTCAGACCGAGACGGCATACGTATTCTCGCTTAAAGATGCCTTGAGTGATAACTTCTCTGTCGTGATAAGTTCAATTGTGATGTTAAAACGCGAACGAGCGTATAATAATTCTATATACAATGCGATTTGTAGAGGCTATAATTCTTAAAATGATAAAGACAAATTTGTATACATTTTCATACACGCTATCATTTGCATATTATTTACATTAGTAATTGTATAAAATACTTTGTGATATATTTCTATATATATATAATAATTTGAAACGATAATCATTTCGATGTACATAGAGAACTCTACTATGGAAAACACAAGATACGTTTACTCTAAAAGATTTTTTATACATATATAATAAGTATTAACAGATACTTTTTTATATAAATGCGTCACAAAAAAAAAACGATATTAAAAATTGAAGCTCAACGAAATTAAACGCTCAAAGTTTCTGACAACATGATATCTAAAGACTAAAGAATGAAAAACGTAATTGCAGACAGATTGCGAATGTAAATTAAAAATACACAAACTTTATATCATTATCCTCACTCATTGTATGTATGCGTATTATTACAACAATGATCGGCCGAGACAACTGCAAAACTGCATGTAATATGCTTACTTAAAAAAAAAAACAACAAAAAAAAACGAATAACACTTTAGACTGGCTCATTCACCATTATAGGCTATATAATACTTTCGCACATTGACTGTCACTAATATCACAATTACTTGAATATTTTTACACAGTTATGTGTGCTTGTTCTCCCTCGACGAGACAAGGAACGATATTGATATAGCCAATATTCTGTTCATGAATTTTATAGATCTTTTTCTCATGTGGATGTGTGTGTCTTAGATCGTAAGTACTTACAGAGGAAATCGCGCGACTAAAAGTCAAATAAAATGTATTGTACAATGGAAGCTTCACATTCTCTCTCTCTCATTCCTTATTCGTATATTTCGTTCATTCGCAATTCGATATACTTGCAGCCATCTTTCACGAATATGAAAAATTTACTTTTTACAGATAAGGTAAATAATAAAACGGAAAAAAATTTTTTTTCAAAAAATGCTAAAAAAAAGAACCCATTTATGATTTCTATTTTAAAATAATTAAAAAAAAAAAAGAAATGTCAAAGATATAAAACACATTTTTCCCTCTTGTATGAATGTATTAATTTTTCAATATATTTCTTTTCTTTGCTGCCTTTTCACAATTTCCATATTCGCGAGTTTACGTGCACGACGTAAACTTTACGGCGAATAAGCAGCTTCCACTGCACTCATGACAACGGACGCAACGATAAACAGAAACCTTATATCGACACATCAAATATTCATACATATATTTCAGTCATAAAATCTTATGCAAATATTTGCAGTTTCGAAACTCCGTGGAGGATGTAGATGCATCCACTTATTTCACTTATTGTTTCTATACAAAAAACTTAAGCCCTTTATCTCTCTCTCTCTCTCTCATTCTCTCTCTTAATTAAATTAAAAATCTAAATTTATTCACTCGCATTACTCTACTAATGATAACTTTGACTAGTCTATTTTGACGGCCGCGTATATCTTCCTGATGAAAGCGTACGCGGCGAAAAAACCGATCGTACCGGTCAATAACCAGAATGTGAGGACCATAAGTGCGGTGTAGCCAAAGTACATGAGAGTTGGCACCAGCTCGGTAATCTCCAGTTTGGTGACGAAGTAAAAGACGGAGTACGCCAACACATAGACTGCTGATCCGCCGCTCACGATGAAGCTCCGCCACCACCACCTATAGTCCTGCAAATGGAACGTTAAAGTGTAGAAATCGGAATATTACCAAAGATATATTTTATACAAACTCGAAAAGAGAACGAAAGAATGTACTGTCAAACTGCAAATGATAGAATTAAAGTATAAAACTATATTCACTTTACATATTTAAAGAGAAAAGATAAAAAAAATATCGAATAAAATATTAAAAATGAGGCGAAGAGAAGAAAATCATGTCTTCTTAATCATCTCGTTATACTTACTTCGCCACACAATTGGAAGTAGACCATGACTATCGATATCTGCGAGCACGAAATTACAAGGATACAGAAAACGAGGAATAGAAATCCAAAGAGGTAGTAGAATTGATTTTCCCACAGCGCAGTCAAGATGAAAAAGAGTTCTATGAATACGGCGCCAAACGGCAAGATCCCAGCCATTAAAGTACTGCAAAATAAGAAAAATTATTAATAATTATTGAGAGAGATTTAATATGATATATTAATTAATATATTTAGATATAAATGGATTAGTGTATTAAAGTTTAATCCTTTTTAAATTCTTACCATAATATTGGATTCATATACCATAGCTGGTCAGGAACTTGTCTAGGGATTTGATTCGTTCTAACTGGATGCGTGAAGGGCTGCTTACGAAAGCCGAAGAAATAGCCGAGATAGACGAGGGGCAGCGAGATACCGAACCAGAGGCACAGTAGGGCTACCATGGTGGTGAAGGGCACCGCGCCGGAGCTGTGCTTTCCCCATATGAAGAAATTTAGGAAGAAACACGTCGTGAAGACTATACCAGGATAGAACGTCGCCGTCTGCAATACAATGTCGATTTTTAGAACATAAAACAGCAATTACCCTTAGAAATTACAATGCTTCACTTTGCTATTAATTATAGAGGATTAGAGCAAAATTAATTATATATAGAAAAACAGCGCATTACTAATACGAATGTATTACATGAGAATATATATTATATAAACATTCATATTATTCAGGGTGTCTACTCAAATCTTGTAAAAAAATTCCCTGATCTTCCAGGTATTTTCGTTTAAAATTCCAGGTAAAATAAGAAAATTTGTATATGCAGCTATTTAAAATAAGTTTCTTTATCGTATGCACTTTCTAATGTTTTCTATTCATACGATTACAAAGAAAGTTACCAAGAATGCAGTTTTTCTAGTATTTAATATTGATTTATTAATCGTAAAATTAATTTGGACAATAATAAAGTGCAATATATCTAAACGTTAAAGATATATGCAAAAATATAAATATAAAACAAAAAATTTATTATATACAGGGTGTCCGGTAATTGACGGATCACCCGTCGTGTGCAGGTAGAGCGAGTTAAACCTAGTAGAAAAGTCCTGTACCATTTTGCAATCTTTGCAATAATTAATGAGAAATGAATTAAACAAGATCGGCCAATCCGCGCGAGTTCAAGCGCGCGGCGAGAAGAGACTTCCCACTGTTATGTGATACTATGCGCGCGGCGAAAACAAATAGCTTAATGTTTACGCGGTTGCTCGGCGCACGACAAAGCGGGGAGGAGCACTTTACAAAGGACAATGGCTATGTACGAGTGACGAAAAAAGCTGGACCCCCGCGTGGGCTGTCTCTTCTCGCCGCGTGCTTGAACTCGCACGGATTGGCCGATCTTGTTTAATTCATTTCTCATTAATTATTGCAAAGATTGCAAAATGGTACAGGACTTTTCTACTCGGTTTAACTCGCTCTTCCTGCACACGACGGGTGATCCGTCAATTACTGGACACCCTGTAAACATCTTAAGGAGTACTAATTTATTTAAATATTATTGAAAAATTGAACAATTTTCTATGAAACTTACATAAGACATTGATATTAAAAAGAGATCGTCAATAAAATTATCAGACACAATTTTTGAAAAAATTCTCTAAGTCTTAATAAAATTCCATGAGAATTCCCGGATTTTTCAAGGTAAAAAAAAATCCCTGACAGTCCCCGGTTTTCCTGGTTTTTTCAGGCAGTAGACACCCTATATTATTATATATAATCCATTAAATTTTACCAGTAGAGCGGCTCTTCTCCATTCCCGACCTCGCATCGTCTTGTACAGTCGCGCCGAGAAGTAGCCGGCGATTAAGCCGGAAAACACGTACAAAAATATCGCGCAAGTGCCCAAGGCTCCTCGACTTGCTGGCGACAGCATCCCCAGCATTGCGAAGACTGCAGAAACAGATGGAAAATATAATAATAATCATCATCATCATCATCACGTATTCTACGTTGAAAATTTAATGTGCTCCTACATATCGTGATCAGAGTCATGAAGAAGATCTGGATGCCGCTGCCGATCACGGCGGCGAATAAGCGCGAGTTGGTCGGCGGTCGAAACACGTCTCCGTGGACCAGCTTCCAGCCAGTCTCCTCGATCGTTTCGTCCAGACCCGCTAAACTGTCGCTTTCGCCTGCGTTATAACGAGCAATGTCCCTCCTAAGCGTCCTCACCATGATCATCGTCAGGATTCCTGCGCGATTAACGTACAAAAATTCAAGAATTAATAAACGATTAATATGTAGTGAATTTCTAAAACACATGGATATTATTATTGAATTTTTTTATGTAAGTTAAATTTAAGTTAAGCCTACACTGATGTATAATACAGAATGTCTTGAAATATTGTAGCAGAAAAGTTTGTGAGAAACCATGTAACAAAATATATTTGATAATTTTTCAAATATAAGGATTTTAAAGTTTTTTGCCAAATTGCAGCGATTATTAATGATGGGATTAAGTATCTTACAAGTAGATTCAAATTTGTTTGCATGGTTTTGATGCAAACTCTCTGTGATTACTTAAAAAAAAAAAAAAAAATAATAATAATACTTTCAAGTAGACTCAAACCTGGACAAGATAGATTCAAACTTTTTATAAGTACTTCGAAAAAAATATGATGAACATAAATCTATTTATATCTAAGATAAAAAACTCTAAGATAAAAACAAGATAATTTAACTCTAAGATAAGAACAAGATAACTTAATTCTAAGATAAAAAATATATTTATGGTAGATAAAAATATATGTATAATAGAAGGTACAAAATAGTACTTATAAGTATTTTCTATCTCGTAAAGAAACGAATCTTTTACAAGTGCTCGAACTCTGAGGTAAAAAATATCTATTTATGATAAATATAATTCTATTTATATCAAAGAAATTCTATATCTAAAAAACTAACTCTCTTTATATTTAAAAAAATTCTAAGATAAAAACAAGATAATTTAACTTTAAGATAAAAAAAATCTATTTATGATAGATAAAAATCTATGTATGAAGGTTCGAAATAGTACTTAAAAATACTCGATCTAAAATTCGAATATAACTGTTCTAGATTCGATTACTTCACAAGTACAATATGTGAAATATTATTTCTTACGAGTATTATTTGAATCCTAAAAAAAGAAACTGATTATTGACTCGGATTTTTAAATACATATTGAACTTGATCCCATCTCTGGTGATTATATTACCGGACAGGAAGAAGACGACAATCAGGGAATTGATGATCGAGAACCAATGAATCTCGACGTCGCTCATGCCCAGATACACGTCCCATCTACTGGCCCAGCTCACGTCCGATTGCTTCCACTCCACCGAATATAGGAATAGGAGGCGCGTGCCTTTGGGATTGACAAACTGCGGGCTCGCTTCGCTCGGTACTATGCAAGTATTCCCATCGAACTTCAATTGAGACGTGTCGACGGATCGAGTTTCCACTTCGAATCCGACTACTCTAAATTCGTCCCTAAATTCGTACAGATAAATAGAAAATGATAAGTTTTTACTGCCTTATTCTTTCTCTTTATGCTTTTCTCTCTTATTATTGTTTTTAATCTTTAAGTTTTTAATTGATTTCAACTATTAAATCTCTTCATATTCGATTTAGTCTTGTATATATTTAAACGCATTTGAAATTAAATTATACAGAGAGCTGTATATAGAATGGATACTAACTCGCCATGTTTATGGTAGCTTAATATTAGCTTAAGATAATTGTTGATGTACACTTGATCGTTCATTATTCCACCCAGGCGATATCCTTGATAAACGACCATATTATTTGTCTCTTTGTGTTTCGTTCTAGTAGCTGCCGGTAGATTGTCTATTAATCTGAAAATAAAATTCAGATTAAACAGAGATGAACAAAATGCAAAACAATATTCTTTTTTTTAATATATATATATATATATATATATATATATATATATATAAATAACAATAAAATGCCCTAACAGATGAACAAAATACTCGTGCTGGACCATCTGGATAACATGCTGGGAATTAGCCTCGTCCCAGGTCATCAAGTTGGACGAGTCGTGACACAGCAACCTGCAATTGACATCCTCTCCCATTACAACCTCATACGGAGTATTCACTATCCTGAAGAGAAAATAGAGATGGAAATAATTAAAATTACATCGATAATAATAAGAGTTGAAGAATTATATTCATAAAAATTTCTCCAAGATCAAAAAAAGATAGTATCGAGCCTCACCTGTCACCTCGCAACACCTCCCCCAAATTTTCAGACTTATAAATAAAGATTTCTTTCTTGGGTCGGCAAAAGGGAAGAGAGTAATACTCGTATGGTAATTGTGTATGGATGCTGGTCATTTTGACAGCTTTAACGTCAATCTTCTGGCCCTTCTTGAATTCCACCGGAGCGACTCCAGGCACGTAGAAGCCATTGGTCTCTATTAAGAGAGATATCACTACTAATACAGCACCATTCCTCTGTAATCTTCCCTGTATTGGAAAAATTTAATCGACTGACGTTAAAATATGATTGATAAAACATTGCAAAATATGAAATATATATTTATCGAGATTAAAAACCGACAAAGTTTGTGGGAAGTAGAAAAATTCGTTTCCGTGCAAGGAGATATCAGTAAAAGAGAAAGTATTAGCTTATGCAACAAGTGCTTCAATGCAAATCTCCTCGCCAGTAGAGACTATTATAGCCGATATAGACTTTTTATCGTCGTTTTTGTTTATTTATTTTTTTTTCCAATTACGACAGACCTCTCCTTGCGAGAATCTAGCGACACACAAGCAATTGCGTAAACACAAACGTGCGCATAGTGAATCATTAGATGTGTAAGTGTGACACATAGTTCGGAAACGGCGTATTCGATCGAAACACGTACTAAGAAAGGACGAGGAACGCGGATGACATTGAAGGCGCCGAAAAATCGCGCTGTCAATCCTCGTTTGACGTCGCCGATGAAGAAAAAAGAAACGCGAGGTTGTGTGTCACGATCCGCGTGGCACACGGATGCGTTAATTTCGCAAGATCGTAAATCGGGAAAGTTCTCGCGGAGAGACCGGCGAGAATCGCAATTACTTACCATTCTACGCGATTCGTATTCGCGTTATTTTTCACGAAGGCGCGTCCACGCCGTCTCTCTCTCTTTCTCTCTCGCGCGCGCAAACAGTCTCGCCCTCGAGCTCGTCGCCACCTCAAATCTCACACTCAAACCTCAAACCTCAAACTCGCCCACCGCGATATCACGTCGAGACGGTGTTGACGGGCTCTCTTTCTCGCGCATGCGCATGCGCGCAACAATCCCAGGTATATATCCTAGATCTAGATATATCTTCCTCAAAGAAATATGGAATGAAACATGTCGAGAGAAATAATTTCAAGATCTTTCTTCGTCACGAATAAGTTTATTGAACGCGATGATAAATAGCGATATATAATAAATAATGATAATAATATTACATCTCTCATAACTATATAAAATAACAATAATAATAATATATATCATTATTATATAATAATGATAATAATTATATATAATATAATAATGATAATAAATAATATATTTTGATGATAATTGATATGACAATTAATATGAGATTGAGATTTATTCGAATCATTTTATAATTCGATTAATTCTTTTATCATCTTTCCTTCCTTACAAATTTTATATGTCATAATAAAAGCATCGATAACAATTGTAATTACAATTTTTTATACAGATATTAATGAAAAATATAAACAATTTTTACGGATTCCAGGAAGCGCCGCATCGAAGCACATGTCTGTCCGAGGCGGTCACGTGATCGGCCGCCTCGCATCTACGCATCCGTCGAAAGAGTCGCACGCACGGTCTTACATACAGGCTTGAAACGAAGGTGGTGGGGGTAGTCGTCTTAACGTCCGAGAATTAGTTTGGCAAGGGCGGCGCTGCGAGTTAAGGTACGGTAGGGATCCTCCAGTGAGGGATGGGACAAAGCCGCCATTAATGGGATAGCGGAAGTGATGGCATTACGCGCCATTTTTGAATAAAACAAAATAACTACAAATAACATATACATAAATTGACATATACTATACATTATCTTTACTAAAATATACTCAAAGCGGAAATATCCCATTAATGGCGGACGACCAATCCGCATCCTGCAGCTCGATGTCTTATCCCTTACTAGAGGATCCCTAAGATACGGATAGCGTAAGCGCCCTGTGCATGTAATCCTAACCTATTTATATATATATATATATGTATGATATACAAAACCGTCTGATTAAATTGAAATTAAATTATTACATTATTACAATATTAAATTATTACAATCACAGAATCACACGTAGTATTAATATCAGTTATGTGAGGTATTCTAACCAGGTACCATAACCAAAAGCGACGCGTAGTGGCGGCCGGAGACATGAAATTCTTGACGCTAAGGGAGCGTTTCCATAGGCGCGTTACGCGTCGCGTCATGCCGCGCGTCACGAGTTAAACCAATCAAAACGTTCCATTTTGGACTATAATATTGGACTATAACAAAATGGAACGTTTTGATTGGTTTAACTCGTGACGCGCGGCATGACGCGACGCGTGACGCGCCTAGTGGAAACGCTCCCTGAGGCAGAGAAAAACGTAATACGTAAGTCGTAAGAGACTATTGTGTGGATACGGTTACGTATTACGTTTTTCTTTGCCTTACTTTACGTCCACGTCTACGTCAGACGTAAGCGCTTACGTCGCGTTCTCTGCCATCAGCCTAAGGCGGGGAGCACACAAATTTGCATAGGCGCATAAGCATATGCATAAGAAATTCGATTGGTTGAATTTCTTATGTATACGTTTATGGACCAATCACATTGGTTTAACTTACGCTTATGCGCCTATGCAAGTTTGTGTGCTCCCCGCTTAAGGCGGCTACCCCCACCACTAAAATTTGGCTTCGTTTCAAGACCTGTATGTAAGACCGTGGTCGCACGATCCCGGATCACGATGCGTCGAGAGTGAAGTTCGCCGCGCTCTGAAGCCAGCCGCGAAGCTTGCCGGTGGCGAAAAAATCCCTAGGCAAAAGTCCCTAGACGCGCCAAGCAGGCGGAAACGCGAGAACGGAGTTGAGAAACTATTCCGGACGACCCTTTCGAATTTCTTCGTATTTATTATCGTAACGTGAGGAGAGAGGATCGTCCGGTGTCGGCGGATCGCAAATCTCGTTTCGAAGATGGCGCCGCTCGGCGTCGTCGTCGCGCGAGCGGAAGTGCCGCCTCGTTGAGAAGCCGTGGGCAGTTTTCTCGCGCGACGAGCGGACTCTGTCGCCGGTTCGCGGATTCGGAAAAATCGCCGGGCGTCGATCGGCGGCCCGCGTCGCGATTCTTCCGCCGTGACGTCACGGATCCCGGGTGATCCGCGACGATACGTACGGTCGCTCCACTGACCAGACTTTTCCTCGCGAAAAAATACAGCCCCCCACTCCTTACCCTGAAAAGAGGAAAATATCGTCCCACGTGGGGACTCGTTTAATTACAAGTTACGTTGTTTGGATATGCGTCTGTCGGGCTGATTTTCCACGCGGAAGCATGGTGCAGGTGAGCGACGTGTCCGCGGCGTGTTCGCGTCGCGTTTTACGGCCGCGCCATCGGAATCCGGGCCGCGATTCTCGCGTCGAGAATTTTTGATTGTTTTTTTTTTTTTTTTTTTTTCTTCTTTCCCTCTTTCTTTCCTCTCCAGGCTCTGTCATCCATTAGTAAATAGGAAAGATGGCAGCAGATTATTGCGCTTTTTTCCCCCGTACTTTCGTCCCGGGGGGCGGACATTTTTCCCGGGACAGCCGCGGGTGAGCCGGGAAAAACGGTCGTTCTCGGCCGGAAAATCCCAACGAAATCGTCCGCCGAGCGCGTTTTCACGAGCGAAATTCGTCGCGGTGCGCGTTTTTTGAATGAAACGCCGCCGTTGACGGGACGTAAGCGATTCGCGACGGGTTTTTACACACGAGTACGTCGCCCTTCGCGGGTGACTCGCGGCTCCTGCGGAAAAGTTTCGGCGGAAAAGTTCGGTTCCGCACCTCCGCGCTTAACCTATGCGGGAATTTTGATCCGACGTAAATAAACAAGACGTCGCGCGGTGAATCGCGCGGAAGTTAATCGCGATGATCGTAAGACTCGTGAAATTTATCTTATCCTTATTTATGTCATTTTTATCATTTTTCGGCATATTATTATTATCATATGAGACTCGTAAGATTAATTTTATTGTTATTTGTGTCATTTTTATTATTTTTTTTGTCACAGAAGAGGGGCAATAATAAGATAGAATAAAATAAAATGTGATATAAATATAATAATATATGTTACGTTACTTGTGTTACTTGTTACGTGTGAATGGATCGTATGATGTTAAATGTATGGAGACAGAAGTCATTGTAACTCCATCGGGGAATCAATATGGATAACTAACTTATTTTTTATCATATTATTATTATTATTTTATAATTCTGATGTGCGCTTGCAGGCTATCGACGAGATGGAACAGAGGGATCTCCCACAGGCATTCCGTCTGCTGGGGGAGATGAATGCCAATGTTCTGCAGGTGAACCAGCTCGTCGACAACATGCTGGTGCGCGTGAAGAACGGCGAGATCTCCACGGACAAGGGTCTGAGCTTTCTGGAGATGAAGTATCACATGCTACTCTCCTATCTCATCAATCTCACCTACGTAGTATTGAGAAAATGTTCCGGCGAGCGTATCGAGGGTGATCCGTCGATCGATCGTCTGATCGAGATCAGGACTGTCCTAGAGAAAATCCGACCGATAGATCACAAGCTCAAGTACCAAATAGATAAGCTCGTCAAGACTGCGGTGACCGGTACCATCAACAGCGAGGATCCCAATAACTTCAGGGCGAATCCCGACGCGCTGGTAGCCAAACTCGACAGCGAGGACTCCGACAGCGATCAGGAAGAGGAGACAGACGGCTTCAAATCAACAACGCAGCAGTCCAGGAAATCTAACGTTTATGTGCCACCGAAACTCGCTGCGGTGCATTATGGTCGGTTCTGATAAAAATATTATTACTCCTATATACAGAGTGTTCCATTTTAATTTATGTAGTCGAATATTGCTGAAACTAGAAAATGTTTCATACAAACGTTAAAAGGTTTCGAGAGAGAAAAAATTGATAATCTTGAATTTTAATCAAGATCATTTTTCAAAGTTATTTGAAGTTAACCCTAATTTTTTTATATAAATCGATTCCTCGTAATATTTGACATAAAAAGTTATAAGGATGGCCAAAAAGTGAATAGTTGATGAGATATTTTGTACTTTAATGTGACATAATTTTACATAAACTATAAAATATCTTGTTGACTCTCGACAAGGTTGACCTTCAAATTACCTTGAAAAAGATCTTAATTAAAATTCAAGATTATTAATTTTTCCCCCTTGAAACCTTTTAACTTTTGTATGAAATATTTTCTTGTTACAGCCATAGTTTCAGCAATATTCGACTAATTATATTAAAAGACACCTTGTATATATTAAATATGTACCAGATGTTATTAATTTTCTTATTGGCTTTTTTACATATAGTTTTTAAATTCACTTGGCTTTTCTCGGCCACTAATTCGTTAATTATATATTATATAAAATATGTATCTCTCCAGATGGTGACGAAACAATGGCGGAAAAGATTCGCAAGGCCAGTGAGAGGGCTCGTAGACGTGCTGTATCGAACACAGTTCTGCGAGAATTGAAGGAGGAGTATCTGGACGCACCTGTGGAAGACAGCCAGAGTCTGGGCGAGAAGCGGGCGATTTTGGTGCGTGAGGACAAACGGAAGATCGAGTACGAGGAGAATTACATGACGCGCTTGCCCGTCACCAAGCAGGAGAAGCACAGGCGTCGTCAGATGACGACTCTGGGCACTCTCGGCGACGAGATCACCACTTTCGGCGAATCATCCGCCAAGAAAAGAAAAGCTCAGAGGAAGGGCAAAGCTAAAAAGAGTAAGAAATCTCGCAATATTTCGCAAAACGCGAAATTGACGAGGTAGAGAGTACTAAAGTCGCGAAATTTATTGCAGGTTTCAAGAAAAAGCGGCATCATTAAGAAACAGCTTCGGGACTTTGACGAGACCTGGAGTTTCATACAGCATTAACGATTAAGGTAAAAGGCAAAAAATAAATTTATTCGACTTCTTCTTCGAAACAAAAAAAAAAGCAGATGCCACTAATACTCGTTACTAAGTTAAGCTAAAAATAACATCGTAACGTCTAGTAATTTAAAAAAAAAAAGGAGGCAACGTGTCGACGATGGAGTAAAAATAGCACGATGGTAATTTATTACTGTATAAGACATACTAATGGTCGTGTAATTGATAATTCTAGTTAATAATGATTTTAATCTTTAACTGTTGTCTGAGAGATCAATTTCGATCTGTGGAGTTGAGAGAGAGAGATGAGATCCATCGCAAAGGAAAAAAACGGTATTCCACGCGAGTGCGAGAAACGTGGCGAGTGAAAAGAAGGTCAAACACGATGGCACATACGAGCTTAATGGAAATTATGTGTCGTAATAGCGTAATATTGTATCGTAATGTTGGATCGAGTAGCGGATTAAACGGCTCCAAGATTGAAAATTGTGAATTACACTTAAAAGTTGAAAGCAGAACATTTTTCTGCTTTATTTTGAAATATTCTCCGGCTATATAGGGAAAGAAAAGGAGAAGAAGAAGGGAGGAAATCAGTAAAACGCATAGCAGGAGAGACGCGATATTGAATTAATTGTTAACGGAAAGCGTAAAAATCACAAGACATTCACAGCAAAAGTTGGAAAACTCGAGATTAAAAGGAAGAAAAACAAGAGATGAGAGGGACAAAGAAAAAAAACACATTTATCTTTAGGAACTTTGCACACAGCGCAACTTCGAGCAAAAAACGAGCAAAAAAAAAGAAGCAAAAAACGATATTTCGTCGATATCGCATGTCTTAGGATTTTCTCGCTGTCTTAGAGTAGTGAAGTAGTTACTAGTTTTACTATATTATATGTATGTTTCGTTTGTGTTTTTCCCCTGGTGAAACTGTTGAGGCTATTATAAATATTTGGATGTGAGTCATGTTTTTACGTTAAGTCTCATTTCTCTCTTTTCTTTTTCTTTTATTATTATCATTACAATGTGCTTGTGCATTGTATTTATAATATATATGTTGTTTTTGCGTTGGCTTTAAGTCGTTAAACTTATATTGATGGTAATATAAGGATAACACGAGCGTGTCAAAATTCAAAATTGTCGTCATGTTCTCAGATTTGATTTTGATTGACTGATTGTTTAATTTCTCGGAGAGAAAAAGAGCGAGAGCGAGAGAGAGAGAGAGAGAGAGAGAGAGAGAGAGAGAGAGAGAGAGAGAGAGAAAGAGAAAGAGAAAGAGAAAGAGGGGGGGAGCCTGTCATATCACACTGATACGGAAAATAAAAATGGATGGACGGACGAACGAACGAACGAAGGAAAGAGGACTTTAGGGCGATAATCACTTCTGCAAACTGCATAAAATAGGATATTCGTACAATCAAACCGCGCGCATGGAATCGCGGGGGGGGGGGGAAGAGTCGCGTTAATCGATCCCCCCTTAAATATAGGTTGCCTTTTTTTAACATTGTTATCGTATCAACGAGCTGGAGAAGGATCCTTGCTTGCGTCCTGCGACTATGAAGAAAGATATTCCTTTTTAAAATAGCGAGGAAGAGTTGAGCGACATATGTTGTTCTATACAGAGACTATATACGTTAGTAGAGATATATGCGTTATTGTAGCCCATATTGCTCACATATTCCGTGCAGAAGTGATCCCCCACCCCGCCTACCCCCCGTGAAAAGCAAACTAAAAACTCGAACTTCGCTGCGTATGCTGGCCAAGGGCTCAACCATCCATAGATATTATATTTTTTACAGAAGTGTTCATAGATTGAGCCAACTTGGCGCGGCGCCGAGATGTGTCGCCTTCCCTTCCCTTCTCTCTCTCTCTCTCTGTCTCTCTCTCTCTGTCTCTCTCTCTCTCTCTCTCCCTCCGACGATATCTCTGTGAGGACGAATTAATTAAAGGAGAAAAAAAAAAGAAAAAATGTGATAATGATTATTCATGAAATAATAGTTAAAGAGAAACTTAAACAAAATAGCACAATCGCTGGGCATTATTTACAAAGTGCTAGCAAGCCTAATGTCAGCAGCCTTGTCGTATTTGGTATTAAAAAAAAAAAAAAAAAAGAAATGAAGTTCGAAGACGCCGAATTTTTTTTACGGACGGATTTTCCTCTTCGTTCTAAAGGAGGATCGCACACGCGGCTAAATACGCGGTTGTTCCGTAATTCACGTGCAAGAACGATGGAACGTCTCTGAATTTGTGTCTGATATTCGGCGTCCTTGTGCTTCATTGCATAGACGATAATTTTGTGAAGCGCACTTATGATGCGACGCGAGCTACGAGCCCAAAAGCAAAAGGAAGAACAATTCCGATCTTTATTAGCGATGGGATCGAGTATCTTACAAGTAGGTTCGAATTTGTTTGCATTCGTTTCGAACTCTCTACTGATTACTTCGAGGAAAAAAAAACAGTACTTTCAAGTAGATTCGAACCTGGGTATTATGCATAATAGGACCTCTGTCCTATGTACAATATATGAAATATTATTTCTTACGAGTATCATTCGAATCCTAGAAAATGAAACTTGATTATTGGATTCGACTCGGATTTTTAAGTACCGTATTGAACTTGATCCCATCCCTAATCTTCATGACTCTGTGAAGTTTCGATTACTGCCGATTACTGCGATAGCGGACGATCTTTTGCAATAGACGAAACGTATATTCCTCCTGCAAGGCCTCTGAAACATTTGTAATATCTATATAAGCTGGGTTTTTTATACGTACACACATACACACATATACTTTGGGCTCGCGGTTGCAAGTGTGATAAGATGCGCGAAGGAGTATTCATACGATACACACATATCCACACGCAACATATAGAAGCAGCAAGGTAATAGGATTATTACATTTAATACACTACCTCAAATCAATAGAAATATGGATTTACAGTAATAAAAAAAAATAATAAATAAATAAACTCCACAGCGGTCGCGCGCGCTCGCTCTGCGCTTTGTCGCGACAACTTTTAATTTTTTTTCTTTTTTTTTCTTATAAATGTACCGGTTACCGACGTTATTTTTTACGGGACCGTAAAATCTTCGCCATTTGACACTTCATCGAGAGATGCACGTACAATGGATTTCTTCATCTTGGGTATGAATTCTCGCCTATCTATGATAATCCTGAGAGACACGAGAGTGAAGAGTTTTATTGATTAACAAGGAATTCCGCGAAAATTCGGATTTCCATTTGTTGATTCTGTGTAAAAGAGAATGCAGCTAATATTTAAATTCCTTTGTCCATTCCACAAGGTTGTTTCAGTACAAGAGAGAAAATGCGTTGACTTGATGCAATATCGCTGGAAAAGAAACCTACATGCAAAGTTAGATGTCTGATTGAAATTCATTGATTTTGTACACTCGAAGAACTGTGTTTCTCAGGATTAAAAGAGAGACGGACCTACAAATGTACAAATGTATTAGAAAAGTATTGTGTGAGAGCGTTGCCGCTGCGGATTTTTAAAAGAAGTAGTCCTTCAAATCCAACAACGCTGCCGAATGCCGAACTGGAAAAAAAAAATGAAAGAAACAAAGAAAAGTATCAAGAAGAAAAGTATCTTTGCAGCAGAGACGAGATGATGATAGGGATGATTTATTGACTACATTCATAGTCTTTGAAGAGAGTACGATGTTTGATTTATATATTGGTGAATTTTTCTCTCTGTAATTTTATGTATACTATATAAAATGACAATTCTCAACGTGTGTGAGCGAGAGAGATGATTGCGAGAAAGAAGAGCGAGAGAGAGAAAAATAAAAGGAGAGAAAGAGTGTGTGTTTACCTTGTACATTTACAAATTGTGGTTATTACGAATGAATTATGATTATTAATTATTATTATTATTATCACGGATTATACTATGATTATTATTATCATCATGTAGAATGCTTCTTACTGACTGAATAAAATGTTTTCAATGTCTATTGCATATTGTCATTTCAATATAGCCAAAAAAATCCTTATATATTAAAAGAAGTAAATTAATATCGGATTTAATTTTTTATTCAGGAATTAAATATACAATACTAAATTTTCGTCTTATTTTCATTATATCTATGTATGTATTTGTACTAAAATCATTAAAATAGAAGGCAGTACATATACAAATCTCTTAATATTTTTAGTGCTTTATGTTTGTGACAAACGTAAAAATATTTTATATACAAGACAGCATAAAAAACAAATATGTGCTATATTCTGTCTCCATTTCAACATCTTCCTCAATTTTATAAATGTACTCGAAATGTATTACAAAATATTAAAAATAAGTTATATATAATTCACACGTAAAATTAATGAAATATATATTCATCTGAGTTTTAAAGCATATTAAAGAAAATAAATTAAAGTTGAAGGCAACATGACCTGTGAGGAAACCAATGCTGATCCTCAGCCTCTCTGTTCATTACCAAGAGTCCTACTTTTTGCAAAGGTTCTCATCAGTTTGAATTGTCAGCAGTCAATTCCCAATAATCTTCCATCTAGCCTGGAGTTCCTGTTCCAGGTAACTTTTAATGTTTTTGTCTGTGACAAAAAAAATGCCGACACTCGAATCGTCTGGGTTTATTTCGCGCGGATCCCTAATCACTTAAATTCTCTATTTTTAATTCATTTAAAACAATTTTCAAAATTGCAATTTTCTTATTTTTCTCCGAGACCTTCCTCTGTAAAGCTTGTATTTGTTTACGTAAACTTTTAATTTCTGTACATCTTTCTTGTCTAATCGCTTCCATATTGGAGAAATTCATGTTCCATATTCTTTCAGGTGAAATTCTTGTTTCTTTGTCCTCAGTTGATTTTTGCATTTCTTGCAATAAGGACGACGTATTCGTTTCTTTGTCACGTACTGAATCTGTGATATAAATTATTGTTTACATTTTGCACACACAAACATTTTGCAATTATTTATCAACAAATATATAATTTGTCAAACTTACGGATAATAGAAGTTTGTTCAAGATTATCCTTATCCATCTCCATGTTCAAAGGCTCAGTTAAAGTTGTTGCTGAAATAAATTGACTTAATTTTATTATGCTGTCTAAAAAATTCACAATTTACCAATAAAAAAATTACAAATTTAAATTAGAAACAATATATGAAAGAATGTTTGTAATAACATTATAATTACTTTCAACTGATTCTACAGGTAACATTTCTCTTTCATTTTTCATAACTATTTCTATATCGTCGTACAATGTATCCTCAAATATCTGTAAAAGATAGATTGATCAGAATTAGAATTTTACATTATTTTCTTAAACTTTATAAAAGTATCAATTATATTATTGTATTATATTATTTTATTTTACATATTTTTACTCTATTTTTTTATATATTTTATCTTATATATATATGTATATATGCACATTTTTATATAAAAGATTAAAATACTTACATGTGGAATAGCATTTTCTCTCAACCTTACATATACTAAAGATGAACGATCTATATATTTTTCCTTGAAGTGAAGGGAACAAAGACGACTTCTGTTTGTAACAATTTTGTCTTCAAGGTTCATTATTCTTATCCATTCTGCTCTTCTAATAGGATCGGAAGGAAATCTGTAAAGCACAATGATACATGTTACATTGAATTACATAAAATTACATGAAGGATTACATGAAAAACGATATAAAGCAATCAAGTTTCTTAAAAATATAATAAGTAAAAAATCAGGAATTATATAATTAGAATTATTTGAAAAACTTCATAAAATCTTTTTTCTAATATTTTCTGATACAATTTATGTCAATGTGACATACTTACGAATGAAACGTTATTTTCATTATTTTCTCGAATTTAATTTGCGCTACAGTTTTTCCGGTAGGACCAGCGGTGTTTTTACATCCAACAGCAACGCAACGAGTAGGCATTTTGTATATGTATGTGTATGTTACGAAAAAGATGCAAACAAATTATTGCTTGCACACAATGAAGAATATCAACAGCACCTCAGTAGCGTATATCACTGCAATAAGGATATTATTACTTATTTATTTCTTCCAAACATTATAAAGATAATAATTTATTTTCTACGTGTTTCTAAAATAAGAAATTAAACTCTGAAATTAGAGATTTGATATATATTCATACGACACATATTTTATCAATACAAAAAGTAGAGTAAGTTATTTTTCTCTTTATTTTTTAAACACCCTGTATATAAGATTAATAATATTTCATATATCTCATATAAACATATTTTATATCATTAGCGTAAATACTAATAAAAACGATAAAAAATTTATACAGGCTCGTAAGAAGCATCTAAGCACGAGTCTGCAAAGTTTGGTCACGTGGGCGATACGTCATTTGCGGCGAATGATTTGTCGCGCATGCGCATATCGCGCTTCACGCGTATCATCGAAGCCGTGTCAACAAGATGGCGCAACCAATCACGCTCGTTACTTCACGTTTCCGTGCAGGCTCGTTTTCAAAAATGCACACTCTTTGATCCCGTCCACGAAAATATTCCCCTCTCACTCCACTCTCATAATTTATGTTCATTTACCACGCTTCCCCCAAGAATTGTTTACAACAACTGGATCGTTGACAGTTAATTTAATACTGCAGAGATTACACATTTTTTTTTTTGCAAGATGATTAGCGAGAACTTTACGCGTAATTGGGATAACAGTTGAATTGTACGTTTGAATATGTATTCTTTTTTTTCGACGTAACATTTTTGCGCTTTTAATAGATCTGTTTTTATTCCGATGACATGTTGCCAAATAATACGTTCAACAACCGGGCCTTTACGATCTGCGTTATTTTTAAGACGACTTGCTTCTTCGACTCACACGTTGCGAGGTAAAATTCTCTCTCTGACCTATTGTTAACGTTAAGTTTAATTCAACGTGTGCTTGAAGTATTATTCATTTGAATAATTGTCCTTTGCGAGATTTGATCAACTATCGTTTGTGGTTTCTCCAAGAGCACGTTACTATCGAGGGATGACAGCTCGCTGAGGGATTGCCGAAGATATTAGAGAGGTCGATCGAATCATGGATCAGATCATCGACATAGACGACGTCGAGGATGGGATGCGCTCCTCCAAGACTTCGTCGGCGGTCAGTTGCGTCAATTCCAACTCCATATGCTACGTCGCGATCACAATCGCCACCCTGGCCTTCCTCGGCGCCATAGTCTTCGTCTGCAGGGACTACATCAAGGTGCTCCTCCACTGGATCGAGCATCAGAACGCCTGGATGATCGTCGTCATCTTCATAGGCCTATTCACGGTGGTGTCGTTCCCGATCGTCATCGGCTATCTGTTCCTCATCGTCGCCAGCGGCTATCTGTTCGGCGCCGTGCACGGCATAGCGATTGTTATACTCTCCGCCAATCTTGGCATAGCTATAGCTCATGTAACTCTGGGACTGCTGTCCACCAGATTGCCGATAGGCGCCCTCCTGCAGAGCGACACGGCGAGAGCGATACTTCGCGTCATCTCCGGGCCTCAGGCCTTCAAGATCGTGCTGTTCGCGCGACTCACTCCAATTCCGTTTGGTCTTCAAAACACTATTTTTGCGGTGTGTGCAGATATAATATAATATAGTATATTTATATAGTTGTATATGGTAGTCTATCATATAGTTAATTTGCTATATCATTATACACTATAGTATTATATAGTATAGTATAGTAACATGCTATAGTAATATATACTATATTCTATAGTATTATATATTATAATATATAATAATATATAATACTATAGGACATAGTATATATTACTATAGCATGTTACTATACTATAATATATAGTATATAGTTACTATAGTATATAGTATAGTATATAGTTACTATACTATATAATATATAGTATTTTTTCTATATACTTTTATAGTAGTATATTGTATATACTTATATAGTGGTATATAGTATACTTATATATGTGCATATATTGTATATACTTATATATATATATATATATATATGTATGTATTTGTGTAATTAGGTCAGTAACATAGGTGGTTTTCATTACCACATAGCGAGCGCGATAGGTTTGCTGCCGGCGCAGTTAATCAACGTGTACTTGGGCAGCAGTTTGAGATCGATGCAGGACGTGCTGGAGGATAGATCCACGGCCGCGACCGGCTACGTAGTTTTTTGCTTCCAAGTACGTTTGTACACGCTTCTATAAAAAAAAGTTTGTATAGAAGGTCCAAAGTATGTAACAATCTCTCTTAACGTTGTTATTACAGATATTAGTGGGACTCTCGCTGATGGTTTATATCGTCCAAAAGGCGCGAAAGGAGCTTCAGTTGACGTTGTTCAAAGCTGATCTCGCGTCTATGGCAAATTCTCCTCATTACATTCTCGATGGTCTGCCAGATTCCAAGATAATCTTAACGAATCTAATTGCGTAAATTTTTTCTTACGCTGCAATTATAGGCAATTGCATGGATTGCTTACTACAAACATAGCACAGCTGAGTTTTTTCCTTTTTTTTTTATATTATCGAGATGTTGCTGCTATTATTCTTTCTCTTTCGACTCTTATGTCTTCTTGTATACTTCCAGTACTTCGTTAACTTACCAGTGGTGCTTCTAAAAATCTAGGTATCGTTGTACGTGACTCCATTATCAGGGATAACACGTATTGAGCCTTACCAAAGTCTTAACGTAATTTTAGTAATAAACACACACAAAGTTGAACAAAGCACGTGATGTTATCGTTGTAAGCACGTATATTTTCGTAAATAATAATGGACGGAGCGCAAGGGAAAGTCAACGCAGCTGCGAATACGGTGTATAAAGCTTCCTCGCAATAAGAGTATACTATAATTTATATATTGCTCATACATATATATACACATTTATTAATAGAGAGACTGAGAAACTTTACAGTTATACCTTTTACATGTTGTCAATCAATTATTGGTCTCTTTCAGTTTCTTGAAATCCGTTGTTAACGTAACGTTAATGTTTATGCATTTGTCCGTCTCTTCTCATGCGATATATATTGCATTTGTATATTATACATACATATATATATATATATATATATATATATATATACACATATTATAAAGATATTTAATTATATACATATAATATAATTATGTATGTAATTATATTATAATGATATATTATATAATTTATATTATAATTCACATTATATAATTATAATATAATTATGTATATAATTATATTATAATTTTATATACATATATATAAAATTATCTCTATACGATAATCTCCTGGATGGAGAATGCGTCTCGACGAATAAATTGAATAATAAATTTGGCATTCTTAAAGCGAATTTACGTGTGTAAATAAATCCCAAACTCGTCTCGCTAGTTTCATATATGTACTTTATAAACATTTATTTTTGTTTATCTGACTAGAGAGTATTCGCGCGGCTATATCAACGTTTCATTTCGTACGTCGTCTCGAAGCACGAAGAAATCAATATTTTGCGTGCATGTGTCGTGTATCTCTGTACACGTACACAATAAATTCTAGTCCTTCCAACTTCGAGACCTCTATTAACGTGTGTATTTATATATCAGAGGAATAGCAGCGGCTCACACATCGTCTCGTCTTTTTTTTTATTACAGCAAAAACTACACTTTCGTCTTACGACACCTCATATATATATACTTGCGTCTCTTAATCTATCCTTCGTTCTTTATTTTCTCTTTACAATTCCGTTGTAGTAATCTAGCATAACTGGAGAATCACATTATATAAAAATTTTTCACTTTCCTTACATCGTATAATTATATATTATGTACAAAGGTAAGCCACGTTCGGATTTTAGCAGTTGAATATAGTCTCTCGCTTCTCCTAACGTTTTCACAAATATACATATAGTTGCATTATATTCTCTCACTTATATACTCGTTTCTCTACAATGATTTTAAACTCGCGAGGCTGATTACGGAACAGGTAGTAGTAGTAGTAGTACAATAGTCGCTATATACAACATCTTTCAGCCAGAACAAACAATAAAACAAGTGCATCATCGCGTAGAGAATTAGGATACAGAAAAAAATCACAAGTGAACTATTGTAGCGAATATTTACATATTAACGAGAATCTAAGGTTTTTGAAATTTATCCTTGCGTCGAATTAAACAATTGGAAAGGGTCTAAGAACATCTCTGTGGAGAAGTCGAAAAAGGAAAATGAGTCCATTATCAACTCGCGTCGATATTTGCGATAATACATGTTCAAATTTTACATCTCGTCATCAAAAGGCATTCCTTGGTGAATAAACTTATTCTTCAATTAATTGAACGCGAAAGGAATAAGTATATAAAAAGTATATAGAACTAGTATATCTAAGAAGAGATATTTTACAAAAGGAGAATGTCGATATATATATGAACAGAATGTTTCATCCAACTCGATTGCCCGAAATATACCTCTGTTGCTTTTGTTAGCGCGGAAAATATGAAGAGATGATTATTCAGTTGTGGAATAAAAACGGATATTACGATCAGTGCACAAAATTTCGCGTTACTTCAATTAATTATAATTTAAAATGATAATTAGTCGAGTAAAGTATAATTTATTAAATTAATTAGAAATTGAAATTATAATTGATTGGATAAGGAAGGATCGTGGATCGATCATAATATTTTCTACGTCTTTTCGCCACTGTATTTTTTTTTTATCAGAAAAATCTATTATTCGTTTCGCTAAATTTAAAATTGCAATTGAATTTAGCGAAGCGAATAGTTTCTTGATCTTCCTCGCATCAAAAGTAATCGAGTGTATATCGGTATTAAATGAAACATCCCGCGAATATGAAATCGCCACGTTTCTGTGAAGAATCTTCTTAGTGCATTCATCTCATTTCTAGCCTTTCGTTCGATAAATATATTATTCATAGTAAACATAATAACAACAACTTTATGGCCGCGCTATAAACGCATAGTTACAGAATATGGAAGAGAGATTACCTATATAAAATCAATGTCTAGCTTACTTATATGTATTAGCTAACCAGTCGAATTAGAAAGCTATCGATATCACAAAGTTCCGAGGGATTGATCTCACAAATCATACATAATCGTAAATAAAATATAAATAACAAGTGAAGAGAATGCTCTGTTTCGTCCTGTGTGGATTCGTGAAAGGGGAGAAACTCTGTAAACAATTCTAATAATTTATCTCTATAAGGACGAAATAAATAAAATTGCACAAGAGGGAGTTTTTACCAAACGTACTGTAACCCGTGTTTTCCCCACGATTAAGTATGATTTATCCGAAATAGAAGAGCGAGTCGCGCCAGTAAAAGTATGGCAAAGTTCGTCATCAATCTACAGAGTTGTAATGAAAAAAATTCTCGTCTCAAAGAACGAAAAAAAAAAAAAATAATAATAATGTAACATGCATCAGAGAACATTCCGTTATTAGGGTCTCACGACCCGCGTCGCTTGCGATCCATTATAACGGCAGGAGATCGATCAGATTCGCCCGCGGTTGCGTCAACGATTCCGGGAAGAATTCCGCGAGCTTGTCATAGAGCTCGGTTCGCAGATTATGTACATCGCGCGCGTGCGTGCACTGTTGTGTCGTCGTGCCGGCCGCTACTTCGCTCAGGATCGTGTCCGGTTGAGAGGCGTCTTCCAACAAACTGTTTTGCTTCCGGAATAATATCGACGTCAACAATTGAAACTGCAAGAAAGTAGCAACTGGCAATCAGTAAGTTTCAACACTTGCACGTTTACGCGGGTCGAGTCGCCCCGCGAGTAATAAATAAGTAATGCTAAAATATATATAAAATATATCATATAAATATATAACATATAAAGTATATCATATAAATATATAATGTATAAAATATATTATATAAGAATATAATATATAAAATATATCATATAAATATATAATATATAAAATATATATCATATAAATATATATAAAATATATCATATAAATATATAATATATAAAATATATTATATAAATATATATAAATATATGATTTCATCGATACCTCTCTCGTTTGCTGGGTGTCACTGTGATCGATAATCTCGAAGATTTTCGTTTGCAGGTACTCGAGAGCCTCTATACTGTTGCTCAAGGCGAGTTCCTTGAATTTGTGTTTTCTAATAATTAGTTTGCATCTCCTCAAGATCTGTTCGGCCGTAGGACGGCGCAGTTCCAATTGCCAAAAGTCATCGAGACGCAGATTTGGTAAGCAAGACCTGCCTGGATTGCCTCCGAATAGAAAATGAACCTGATGAGAAAGTGACTTGTAATATTGTCGCTGAATTCGTCACCGTCGTGCGTATTTTTTATTTAAATAAACGAGATTGCGTGGCAAAAAATATAACACTATACACTACACATATTTTCACAATTTATAATAATCTTTTCAATGCTACTTTATCAAAGTAGCTTTAGAAAATATTGTAATTCTATATAAAACTTTTATTTTAAATTATGTACTTGTTTAATTTTTACAGAAAAGTTTTACAGTTAAAATGCTTTTATCGCTGTGTCAAAAACGAATGTTATTTAATGATTTAAAAATAAAAAAAAATAAAATAAAATTTAAATTTAAAATTAAAAAAAATAAAAGACTCATTTATCTATTTAGAGAGAGACAGAGAGAAAGAGAAAGATAGAGATAGATCGATACACAATCACGATATACCTTTCTTGTATGATCGTAAACGAGCTGATGCGCGAATCGCGGACACGGCTCGTAATCCTGCATTTTGCTCCAATATTTTTCACCGACGTTCTCGTTGCGATATATACACGACCATTTGCTGCTCTGGATATTGTACACCCAGAAAGAATTTTGCACGTTGTCGTCCCTCTTATCCTTATCCTTGCTCAGACCCTGAAAAATATTGTGTCGTTTCTACACATTGAATTACATTAAATATATGACCATATAATGATTTTACAATTACATACATATACTTTTACATAACCGTAATGTATGATGTATATAATCTTAATTTTATTTCAGAGTGTCTACTCTAAATCTTGTAAAAAAATTCCCTGATCTTCCAGGTATTTTCAATTAAAATTCCAGGTAAAATAAGAAAATTTGTAGATGCAGATGATTTTTAAAATAAGTTTCATTATTGTACGCATTTTCTAATATTTTCTATTCATACGATTACAAAGAAAGTTATCAAGAATGCAGTTTTTCTAGCATTTAATATTGATTTATTAATCATAAAATTAATTTGGACAATAACAAAGTGCAATATCAGCGGATCGACCGCAATATAAAAGTAAAATGATCAGACAATTTTTGAAAAAAATTCCCCAAGTTTCAATAAAATTCCATGAGAATTCCCGGATTTTTCAAGATAAAAAAAAATACCTGGTAATCCCCGGATTTTCCAGGGAGTAGACACCCTGTATTTATACAATCTTAATGATTATAAATTTTTGCACTGCGCGCGAGATACAAACCGATAAAACGTAAATCTCGCCGAGTTCAGGATCCATGGTCGCTCTCTGCGTGAATCCAGCTGCAGGAACGTGACTGGATTCTTTCGTCGTGCCGAACTCATTGTAGTTTATGTACTCGACATGCTGCGTATCGACCTCGTAAGTGAAGAAGTCGCTCAGGTATTCCTTGCCTCTCTGACCTGCGAATATGTACAACTTTCTCGATCGCTGGAAAAATTACAAGCACGCGTTATTAATGTCTCGTCTAAAGCGTCCTTCTTTCGCTCTTCTTATCAATGCTTATTCTAATCAAAGATTAGGAAGGGAGGATGAACTGACCGGATGAAACAGCATGGAGTGACCGGCGCGGGATCTATAAATCGGTATATCTCTCGAGCAGGGTTTGTCGGCAATATCACAAGCGAGTCTGGTCCAAGTACCGGTTGGCACATGATAGGAGTACAGTCCCGAGAAGTGCGGCTCCGGTATTAGCCCGTGTTCGTCGGCACTGCGTGAGCAATCAAAGAAACTACGTCAGAACATTGACTGAATTAACGATGGGATTAAGTATCTTACAAGTAGGATCCTATTCGAATCTTAGAATTGGATTCGACTCGGATTTTTTAAGTATATATTGAACTTGATCCCATCCCTAGACTGAATCCATAGCGATAAACAGAATAGCGCGAGTTTGCCTTCTCTCAACGTAACTCACTTGGTCGGATGAGCCAGTACTCGTCCACCGAATACGTAGATGGTACGTTTCTCCACGTCCATCGACATCTGATGATCGAATACGAGCGGTGGTCCGCCCATGGTCCCAGTATCCTCTGAGATCCGCGTCCATTTGCTCGACTCGATGTCGTAGACGTAAAAGTCACTCTTCAGATTCTCACACGTGCGATATTGAGTGTCCAGATACCTGCCCAATGTGAAAAGCTGCCGTCTTTGTGGATCTAGGCACATCTTGTGACACGAACGCGCACTCGGACCACCCTAGAAATAACACAGATCGTTAGAGGAGAGAACACAATTATATGCTTGTAAACAAAATTTAAACTCTTCGCATCGCAGTTTCGATAAGCTGCGACGCGAAAAAATTCTCAAACAAAAGCTGCACAATTGCATAATTTATTTTATATAAATTCATTTTTTTATGATTTTTTTTTTAAGGATTCTTAAGTACGTATTGAACTTGATCCCATCCCTGCAGACCATATCATATAGTTGAATTAAATTTATCGAATACTACCGACCACCGCCTCGGTATCCTTGCATATCAGCGTCCATTTGCCGGCCTCTATATCGTAGGACCATAGGTCAGAGAGATCCTGGTTACCGTCCCATCCGCCGAAGAGATAAAGTACCTCAGCCGTAGGATCGAGCACCATCTGATGGCCGCCCCGCATCCCGGGTTTGGGCTCGCTAGACGATAACTTGGTCCAAATTGCTCTATAAGTTTGAGCAATGATATAATCGCTTAAGAGCCCCACTAAAAATTAACGCATTTAACGATGTTATGAGCGTCAAACGGCTATGAAACAGACACGAAGGGGAAGATTAAACGCGACCGACCGCGCGCTTGGACTCACTTGAGAGCGCGTTGCTGATGAAACGTTCCGCCTGCAGGTGATCGCCCTTGGTAACCAGGAGATTGTACAGCGTCGACAGTCGCGGATCCTCCAGCGGGACGCCGGTGACCCTCTGCAGGGTCTCGACGATCTCGGGTTGTTCCATTTGTCGAAAGTGTTTCATACACAGTCTTATTATCTCCTTCTGCCGGTACTGCAATATGACGGATGATTATATTTTCATCATTCAGAAATTAGAAAGCTTCCCATTCCATGATGGATTTACCATGTTGAACCGCTCGAGACAAGGCCTCACGATCTTGGACTCATTGATGCCGGTTAATCTAATATGCCATATGGAAAAATTGAAACTAGGACCCCAGGACTGCAGCGGAAGAATCTTTACGTATCGGATGGGAAAGCAATTGCCTTCGATTCCCAAAACATGCTTCAGATCGAATGTCTCTGGTATCGAGTCGTTTCTCAGTCCGCTGAAACATTAAAGTCCGGATTGAATAACGAACGAGGCAAATCGATGCTGAGGATGCAATTGTCGGAGCAAACCTTTCGAGTAGTTCCATCATGTTTTCGGGTTCCAATCCACCGAATATCTTAAACTTCTTTATGTTACACACGTGCGTCTTCTCATATTTGCCAAAGGTGATATACTTGACGATGGAAGGACTTTGGAGCTTAAGAATAAGGTACTGAAAGATACGACGAGACGATTAAATGGTGGAAACGAGAATTGATGTAGGCATATATACCTCAGGTAATCCTTACCTGCGGATGATTGTCGATATCCGAGGACCAACGTGAAGTCTGATTCGATGGTATATCGACCAAGATATTTCTGAAAAAAAAAGATGAGTCGGTGAGAGATCGAGTTACTCTTCGATCTCTTCGCGATTTATTTTGCATACGAAGAGAGAAGATTTCGCTGAGATCGGATTGTTTTTTTAGGTTAAGAAATCGCGATACAGGGGGAGGTTAGGCCTCCCTCTCTCACGATCGTCTCGAGAAGATATGACTTACGGACGCCGACTCGAGCACTTACTCGGGTATGTAACAGGAAGAGTAACTGGAGCACTTGTAAATCCGATATTCCAACACCTTTTGAAAATCACCACTCTCGCTCGACGCCATGTTATACAAATGACATAACCTTTAATTACTCCGAGATACGTCGTAGATGTAGCGAGAGAATAGAGCGGCCACTCGTCATTGGGTTTTTGTTCCTTTTTTTTCTTGCACTTTCTACACTTCTGCACTTTCTCTCTCTCTCTCTCTCTCTCTCTCTCTCTCTCTAAATACACGCGTCCGTAAAAAAAAATCTCGTTCCATTATTAACTGTATAATATTTAAAATAAATAAATATATATATATATATATAATCTTATAAATAGATATATATGTAAGAAAAAAATATATAGCTGCTAGTTGCAAATTACAAATGAAGTATATGCGCGCCTGTGACGTGCGTGCTACTGCGCATGCGCGGGTTTCGTCCCACGATTTTTCCATCCCGCGTCCCTCTCTTCCTTATCTCCTAATCTATGGCCACCATCCGTGTGACGTCTGTGCGGTCTGTGGCGTCACGGCTGTACACGTGCGCACCTGATCAATTAATAATGATTTAGATATTGAAAAAAAAAGAAGAAAGAAAAGGAGGGAGAGAGTCTGCGATCTAAAGTCTCCGAGACGGCTGTTCGCATCGGGACGCGAACTGTCATGGTACGTAAACAATCGCGCGGAGAGCTGTCATCCGATTCCGAGATACGTGTCCGAGAGACACGCGAAGAGTCGTAACCAGATCGATATCGTTCTCGTGTTAACATGCGAACCAGGAGGTAGGCGAGGTGATGAGCGACAAGAGGACGATGGACGACGGGATACGACGACATACGTCGCGGGCCATCTGCGAGAGCGACGAGATCGAGAATTCGGACGAGAGCAGCGAGAGCAGACCGTCCGGGGAGAGATGGGCTCCTGTCGGGGCCAACGACGGCGACGAGTTCGCGGACGAGTACAAATACGTCAACGCCAACGTCAATGTGGAGAAGTGCGTCTTTCTCTCTCTATTTCAAATATAAATCTGTAATATGATAACTAGGGATGGGATCAAGTTCGATATGTACTTAAAAATCCGAGACGAATCCAATAATCAAGTTTCATTTTCTAGGATTCGAATAAAACTCGTAAGAAATAATATTTCAAATATTTTACTTGCGAAGTAATCGAATCTTTTTTGTGATGTAATCATAGAGAGTTCAAAAGCATGCAAACAAATTTGAATTCTCTCTCTTTCTCTATTTCAAATATAAATCTGTAATATGATAACTAGGGATGGGATCAAGTTCAATATGTACTTAAAAATCTGAGACGAATTTAATAATCAAGTTTTATTTTCTAGGATTCGAATAAAACTCGTGAGAAATAATATTTCAAATATTGTACTTGCGAAGTAATCGAATCTTTTTTTCAATGTAATCATAGAGAGTTCAAAATCATGCAAACAAATTTGAATCTATTTGTAAGATACTTAATCCCATCACTAGTAATAACTTATATAGTATATATAATATATATTTATAATTTATATAATATATAATACATAATATGTAATACAATATATAATATATAATTATATAATATATACTCTACAGATGCAAAGTGTTTGAGAAGTGGATGATCAAACTACTACTCTTTGTAAGGATGAAAACAGTTACACAAACACCCTAGAAATGCTTCTTTATCAAGTTATAAACGCTTTTTGTTTATGATAGAATTTGACAAAAATGCCAAACCAATCGGTAGATTGGCAGAAGAGGATTAATTGAACAGTCTGGACATTTTCCGATTAAATTCCCCTAAATTTTTACTTATGGGGACATCTCAAGACTTCTTACTTAAGAGTCTTCACTCTTGCTTGCTACTGTGGAAATACTCTGAAATCGTATTGTCGCTTTGTGTCATCAAAATTGAAACTGGGAATTTTTGAACGTATTTATAATTTGAAAAGAAAGCGTTTGTATGATTTTATTCATTCTTACAATGAGTAGAATGTTTTTCAAAGTTTGGCCACCTATTTTTGAAACATCCTGTATATATATATTATTAATATTATTATTACGTATTACAATTATATACTTTGTACCAATTGTACTTATCATATTATTACACAAGAATCGCAATTAAAAATGTAGATAGAAGATAAGTTTTTCCAAAACCACGCACATTGTAGATAAAATAATTCCTTCTTGTGTTCCCAGTCTTGCGTATGATATGGAGAGGGTGAAGATGCTGGAGGAGGAGCAGGAGATGTTGAACTCGTCTCTGATAGCATTAACCACCCACTTTGCTCAGGTACAAGGATCGAATTATTATATTATATAATATTATTATAATATATAATATTATATAATTATTATATTATATTCATTCACAATTGAACTTACTTAATTGTCTTGTTTCTTATATATTGCTGCTTAATGGAAACTCTTGTGCAGGTTCAGTTTCGTCTACGACAAATTGTGGACGCGCCAGCCAGCGAGAAGGAAACACTGCTCAAAGAGTTGGAGGAATTCGCGTTTAGGGGAATACCGGATGTACCCAACAGCTTATTGTTAGAGAGCAGATCTATCACGCCGATCTCTCCTGTAGCCTGTGATCGAAGTGTAAGCCACGCAGAGACCAAATTTTTCACATTTTTTTCAGCGTAGACGACTTTTCTGCAATGTTCATTACAACGTTGATTTCTCTATCGCTTTGTTTTTACTGCTTCGATAAAGAATATTATTTATTTTACATCTAGTCACTTTTACTCTATTCTTTTTATATTATATTTTTAATCTCTTATTTATTATATTTCATGTCTCTTTTGTTTTTCATTTCATTTATTTATATAAGATATGAACTTATATTTATGTTTTATATACTTGTATGTTTTTTTGTTCTATTAATACTATCTCTGAATGCGCAATAAAATTTTTCCACGTATTTTTCTTTTATTCATCCACTTTATTTACATATCCAATCCTTCTCTACATGTGATTAATTTAAGCTGTCATAAAAGCACGCTTGAATGCCTGTTATAATTTTCTATATTTTTTTCCGGCTACAATAAAGTAGTGATAAGAAGACGTTTTGCATAACTTTTTTTAAATGCTATTTAATATTATTTGATAGTTCTTTAATTGCATCAAATGTGTGACTGTAGGTGACTGATGTAATTACTGATGCGGAAGTCGAGTCTAAAATGGCATTGCAGAGGACGAAGCAGAGAGAGCTGATAAGTCAATTGAAGTCTCAATTGGAGGATCTGGAAAAGTACGCTTATGAAACTGGTGACGCTGATCTACCCCAGAGCGTCATTCTCGAGAGGCAAAATATCATAATTAGTAAGTTTTAGAATTTTTTATCGAAATTACATTGCACGAAAGAGGGAACGAAATCATCAGAAAAAATCGCCATGCTCGCAGGTCACTTGAAGGAGAAGTTAAACTTCGACGTCGATGATCTGTGCAAATTACCGGTGGACGATCTCAGGTGGCAAGTCGATTACGCCATAAGTCAAGTATGTGAAATTTCGAAATTGCTATGCTTAAAATGTTCACAAGGCTTTGAATAGAATCTTAATTCGAAGACGAAAAATATATATATATAAATTTTATATTATATATATATATATATTTAAATTTACTAATAACGTACATCATATTATCATGACAGATCGTTAGCCCGTTGAAGATGAAGGAGCAACTCGTCTGCCAACTGAAGACGCAGGTCGCCGACCTGGAGCGTTTCATAAACTACCTTCAGGGCGAGGTCAGCACGAAAACCCTGGCGTGCACGTGCGCGTGTCCGGTACACGCAGGCGGTTCGTCGGCCTCCTACGGCGCCAAACGGCGCTTCGATCGGGGAAGAGGACCACCGATCGAGGGGGACGCGAACAGCGCCAGTCGCACCAGGACCCTGAATACCGTGCGGAAGGTGGTCGCGCTCCTGCACATGTTCCTGATGTCGCAGCTGGGTTGCGGCAGCGAACGGGTACGTCGGAACTTCGGCGGGAAGAATCCGGCGCACAATTGGCGGGATCTGCGCACCAGACTGGACATCGCCGTCGAGCACGTGCTGGAGACGATCGCGGAGATGTCGCAGCGTCGCCAGCATCCCGATGACGATGACGACGAGGGCGATGACGTCGACGATATCGACGACAACGAGAACGACTACACGTCCGACTCGGATTCGACGTCGCACGCCAACGCGAGACTCACCTCCGCTGTAAGGAAGCACCTCGCCATCTCGATCAGGGATCTCGTGCAGCACGGCTTGACAGCGGACGTGACGCGCGCTGGATCCAGCGTGGTCCCATTCGTCGGCTGCTTCCCGCAGCGCGACGTCACGTCGGCGAACTTCATGCACATCTGGGAACTGATACTCAAGTACTATGAAATCAAGAACGGCCGACGTTACAATTCCAGTCCCGCGCAGAAGCTGTCGCAGAGCTTCAATCTCGACCTCGCGGCTGGGAGGATAGCCTCGTCGAAACAGGTATCCGCGTTATAAAAGATGCAGGATGTCCAGGAACGATTGCGACACGTGTGCGATTGATGAGAAAGTTAAATAAAGATGAAAGATGCTGATGTAAATTCCTTCCGATCGCTCGATCTCGAGAAATCTCCTTCTCGCTGGATTTTAAATAGAATTCCACTGAACATTCTGTGCTCTGCCAAATGGAAATCTCGTATCATCGTTTATATATTTTTATATTTATATTTTTTATGTATTTATATATTATATATTATATATAAAATTTTTATATATTTGTATATTATATATATATATATAAATTTATATATTTATATATATCTTTATTCTATTTATATATTTATTCTAGAGCTTATTGACGACCATAGGTAACATCATCACTTCCCACAGTCCGTACAAGCGAAGTTACGATTCGCACTTTAAGGCGTTTGTATGCGCGGCTTTGAAGTGAGTAATGGCACGATATTGCTCTGCTGTTAAAGTTATAAGATAGAGCCGTCAAGTTTTTTTACTACAGCTCTTCATCGGAGTGACATCCATATTTATTTATTATATAGCTATTTATCGCTATTAAATAATTTTTAATCAGTTAATTAGTTAATTCTCGAATAATTGTTGTTTTTTTAGCGCAAATAAACTGGTGATATGGCTAAAGTTGATCCTGCAATGCCAATATCTTCTGGAAAATTATTATCTCTCATGGAGCTATGTCGTGAAGACAGGTACGTGTCGAAATTTGAATAGTCGGACAAGTGACATCTGATTTCTGACTTCTGACGAAACCTTTCAGGTTTCCAGGACGCGTTTCACACCTTGGACCGCCTCACCAATTACAAGTTCAACCTGCCAGTGGATTTGGCCGTGCGACAGTTTCAAAACATAAAGGACGCATTTTGATTGTACAATCTCACCGTTAACATTTCGTGCAAATGACAATGTAGGACGTAGAACTTACATATATCTTTCGGTATCTTCCGTAACACAAGCTATAAGACGAGAAATTGTACACGTGAGCGATAAAAGTGTACAAGGTAAGTCACTAGAAATAGAATACTTAAATGCAGTTCTCTCGCAAGTACGAAAAGATGTCTGTGAAACACAGTTTAGATAAACACACAATAGATATAATTATTTTTCTTTCCATTAATGTTTTTTTTTTAATGGAATATTATATTCCTATTAAATATGTAATTGTAAAAATGTTTAAAGCATTTAAAATTCTCCAAATTGTGTTCCATATGATTTTTTTCGTACCTCCAGTCCAAGAAAGACGTTTAAACATTTTATTTCCGGTGATTCACGCTATATGGGAGATTCTCAAAGTATCGATATCACAGAAACGTTCCTTTTTCTTAGTCCCTAAGTGTTCAGTATATATTAAACGCATATATATATATAGAGTTGAATTGCAATAACTATTAGGCGTAATAATGATTTTATCTTTTAAGGTATCGCATCAGTATTCATATAGATCAGTTGTGAATGTACAAACTTGTTTCTTGATTTTTGCTTATAGGATGATAGAGTTTACAAGTGTTGAAAAAAAATCTTGATTAGAATCTACATATCTATCGAGATATTTTCTGTTTGCGAAATGGATGTAAGCGCGAGGCGTGTTAAAGATACAAGAACTGAATCGAGCAAAGCTAATCACCTCGAAAAATAATCATTCCATATTTTGCACACTTATGCTAAGTATCACGACGCATTTAAAAGAGAGAAAGGGAGAGAGATAAATATACCAAAGATGTTAATATCATGATATCATGACTAGAAATTTGTTGCACTGAACACGTTTATATCATATATAAGGCGTTTTATGTATATCTACACTCATAAATTAGTATAAGAAAATGTTATATATATATAATGTATGTGTATGTATGTTGTATAGGCTTTTTATAAAATCAAAATTATTTTTACAAAAAGGTTTAGCCTCTTTGTAGAACGTCGAATCTTTGTGGGCCGACGTTTCATAAAAAGCTCAGGCCTTTTGTGTAAAAAGACTGAATTTACAAAGAGTCTGCGACATATATATATAAGGTATATGTAATATATATCTTACATAAATATAAATAAGATGCAAACCGAGTTTGCTTTTTATAAAACCGGTGAATTATTTTAAATTAGTTCCATATAGATATATAGACAAAATAAAACAAATATATAGATAAAAAAAAGTATATGGCTCTGCAGAAGATATACCTACGATGCAATGTAAAGATGTAGTTGTTATGTACAATACAGTCCTCTGATTGACACATATTAGCATTTTAGATATTTAATATAACATACAAGACAGACAAATCTCGGGTCAGTTCATCTTTTCTTGGAGTCTAGACATTTGAATAAGCGTAACAGTGGAGAAAATAATCTTAAAATAATATGAAATTGGTTGTTTATTCCTTCTGTCAAGGTTGTACATCGGTAAGAGTTTCGTACTTTTTCCCTCAAGGTGTTCGTGGTACAATTATATCGATTATTGAATATTTTCAGCGTGATACAATTGGAAAATCTACAACGGAAAGAGCGATCGAGAAACGGTACAATCGGTACTGTATATACTTGTATAGAAATAGTATATAAACGGTATTGTCAGAGCGGTACAGACCCGTGAGACACGATTTATCGATTATTTACAAAGATCACACCGATCTACACCGATTGTTCGTCGGAAGAATTCGCACGTCTACACATTATATCGTCGAGTTGCTGTCGCTGATATTTTGTAGAATTGAGGGACTCACATTGGGTGCTTTCCAGCAACGGAACACAGACACTGTGTTACACAGTGTCGACTTGTAGCTGGAACGCTGCTTAGCTTTTCTACTTTTTACTGCCAGAGTCCAGGGCAATCACTTTACAGTGACTAACCGCCCTCACTAACTTTTTTAAAGTTTTAAGTTTTTTTTTAGTTTATCTCCTACCGAAATACTACTCTGTAGAAAAAAATGTAGCGAATGTAAAAATGTTGATATCCATGAAGACACAAAACGACGACACAGTCGAACACAATATTTTAGCTATGTACGTTGCTGGAAAGCACCCATTAAGATATATATATATATATATATATATATATATATATATATATATATATATATATATATATGGAAGAGCGCGTCGATAGAGAAACTTATTTCCCAAACCGTTTTAATCCACATTGAAAAACAAGAAAGAAAAATCCACGACGATTCTTAATAACGCGCGATCATCTATTTTTCAAAAAGATGTGGATTTGGGACATTTTTTTTTTGTCGGAAATAAACCCTCTTCGATTCTTCTTATCCTCGACGCGACGACATACGTGATGATATCGCAGATGACGCAGCGTAGTATTTTCATTAAGATAATAGCGAAAATATTTTTCTCGATAGAGACGTACAGTGCTATTTCTTTCTCCTCTTAACGATCAATCGGAACGGATACACGCGAATTATTCGTATCAAATAAATCGACGAAGATCGAAGAAGAAGTACACGTAGTCTACTGCATACTCTTACATGCTGAATGGAAGGTATTTGTGAAAGAAGAAGAAAAAAAGAAGAGATCATTATACACGCAACACCTATAGCGTATGTGAATACGATTCCCCTTTATAGCGCAACAATAACACATTTACTGGAATGTAATTGCGGCAGTGATGAAATGGCTAGTGTCGATTCAGTCGTTTTTTTTCAGTCTCCGGTGTGTGTTTCGTTAAAATTATACAACAAGTCGAACGAAACAGCGAAACTATCCTTCCTAACAAGGCAGTTAGCGAGTCGAAGGTCGCGAACTATAAATAAGGGACAACCAAATAACGCGATTAGCCTTTTCCGTAGGGTATTTTCCCGTACACCCTACATCGTATACACATTAAAATCCTAAAATCCTACCCCATTTTTTTTTACGCATTAAACATGATTAGCAAACTAAACGCAACTAAAAAGAGATATTGTAACACGCGCGACCGACGTTGAATATAATTTAAAATTATTATACAAGAAAATTATATTATTATAGCGCCGGTTTATAATAATATATCGGTAGGAGAGACGCGTTTTTTTCCTTAATTTACAACAATCTTTCGGTGTACACTCACTTAATGATTCGCTTAACACCCTTTCCTCATAATTCTTTTAATTCTTCGGCACACTTAATATAGGTTTCATTTATGTCTTTTTTTTAGTACAGCAAACGATCTAACAACCTAACACACGTCTAACAATCAAGGAGCCTCTAGATATAACGTCGCTAAATGCGCTTTTATAGTCACACTGCTTTTATATTATTATTATTTGTACAGATTCGAGTTATGCTTTGTAAAAGCGTTACTTGAATCCGAAATTAGAGCTGCCACATTGACATTTTGCCATCTGAAGACTGTAGGCCTGAGAGTGAAGAAAATACGTACGTGTGTAGTGAGTGTAAAACGTCGAAAAACGTTAAAACTCGTCGATTTCTTATATAAAGTGTACATAAAACGAATCTTAAATATATCTAATAATGAAAAAATGCGGAACAATTCGCAAATGTTTTTAAAAAAATTATGTACAATTTTATATTACCGAGAAAAACAAGGATAATGTAATGTGAGAAATTTATTCTCTACCTATAAATATCCGCTTTTTAAGGAAAGATAATTTCAGACGACTTTATTTTGGAAATTATAAGAAATTTAACTAATTACGAAACATAAAACTTATTCAACAAAGACACGAATAAAAATATTACTTCACAAAAAGACGCACTAAATTTTTTAGTAAATTATGTAAAAAGAAAAAAAAAGTGTAAAAATCTCCTAAATTTTTGTATAAATTATACTTAGAACAGTTTTAATTAAAAAGTAATAAATACGAAAATAAATATTAAATTGTAAAATTGTCATTCGTAAAAATTATTTTCAAATTAAAATTACATTGACACACACACACATGATATCCATATATTTATATATATATATATATATATATTTATATTTACTATAAACCGGAGATAACGAAAAACTAAATTTCCGGAATTTCCGATTTCAAGAAAATCGAAAAAATGGCAGCTCTAATTGGATAATCGGAAGCTAATTGAACAGTGAATAGAAACGAGCATCAATCTTCTCGAGTTAGCACGATATCCGAAAGAAAATCCCTTCTTTCGGATATCGTGCCAAGTGGAAAGTGTAAAAGAGCAGTACTATGTCCCTCGATAGGGACGAACATCCACAGTTTAGAAGACAAAGAGAAGTTAACGCAACGTCGCGTACGGTATTGCGCTTTCATTTTATACATTGGTCCTTTTCCGACTTCTCGTGACTGATAACTGATCCAATAATTCAAAGATGTGAATCCAACTATAAAAAGGCAGGCAGGCATTTACATCACACGCATGATACACAATACAGACTTAATTACCTGAAAATAGGTAAGTAGTAAAGATACACATAACGTGATATCCCCTCCCCCCCCTTATTGTTAATTAATCTGTCACACAGCGTGAAATTCGATCCAGGAGAAGATAACAATATTTTATCTAGCGTGTAAATATAATTCTATATAAATTAAAATTCTATATAAATATAATTCTATATAAATTCTATTAATTTCGCATAATTTTATATGTATATTATTATATCGTAATTACTAAGAGTATAAAGTAATACATTACACGCAAATCCTGCATTTTACTTGATCTGCATAAAAGGTGAAATTTGCTTATTTATTCTTTTTGTATTGATCTTTCTTCTCAAACTTGAAGTGTGCAGATGATTGCAATCTTCTTTGTAAACACATTTGAAATATTAATCTTTCAAAACAGAATACTAATCGAAGGCAGGATATCTAAACAGTTGGTGTAAATTATGAATCTTTACATACATAAACAATTTTTGAATCACTGTTCAATTTCATTACCTAAAATAGCTCGTTTTGATTTTTTATTTTAAATTATATTTATTTTAAATTATTTTAAATTATATACTTTTATATATATTTATATATTACATATTACATATATATGTTTATATATATATATATATATATATATATATATATATATATACTTATATATACAGGGTGTCCGGAGTCAATCGCATCACCCGTCATGTCCTGATAGAGCAAGTTAAACCGAGTAAGAAAGTCCTCTACCGTTTTGCGATCTTCGCAATAATTAATGAGAAATAAATTAAACAAGATCGGCCAATACGCGCGAGTTGAAGCGCGCGGCGAGAAGAGACAGCCCACGCGGGGGTCCAACGTTATGCATTGCTCGTATTTATCCATTGTCCTTTATAGAGTGCTTCTCCCCGCTTTGTCGCGTGCGTAGCAACCGCGTAAACATTAGGCTTTTATTTTCGCCGCGCGACAAGAATCACGTAAACAGTAGGAGGTCTCTTCTCGCCGCGCGCTTTTACTCGCACGGATTGGCCGCTCTTTTTTATTTAATTTCTTATTAATTATTGCGAAAATCGCAAAACGGTACAGGACTTTCCTACTCAGTTTAACTGCCTCTACCTGCACACGACGGGTGATGCGGTTAACTTCGGACACCCTGTATATATATATATATATATATATATATATATATATATATATATATATACTTGAAACAAATCTGAATTTTAGGTCAATTTATTTAAATAAGATTAAAAAATAAAAAATGTTGAGAATATGTTTATATATGCCGATAGAATATCTTTGTCCCCCTGTAAGTTTTTCACACCGTGTGCTCGATTGTGAAAAGAAAAGAGAGAAACAGATCGATTATTACCGTCATTATTACATTCACACCCGAATGCGTAACGGAAAGTTGTCCGACTTGCACTCGCCCTCCAATTCCTGCCTGATGCCGTCGAGGGTCTGGTAAATCGTGCGAAATGTAGGCCGATCGGACGGTCGCCTGTTCCAACAGAGCTTCATCAGGTCGTAGATCGACTGCGGCGTATTGTCCGGACATCGCAGCACGTTGCCCTCCTTGATGTACTTGACCACCTCCTCGTGCGTCATCCCGTAATACGGTTGCAGCGCGAAGCTGAAGATCTCCCACAGACACACGGCGAATGCCCACACGTCCGACTCGACGGTGTACTTGTTGTAAAGTATACTCTCGAGCGGCATCCATCTGACGGGGATGGCATCTTGCTCGTCCCCTATATTTTTACGAGAGTATTATTACAAAGTAACAATAATTACAGGACAGGATAATTACAGATTCAAGCAAGACAACCTTTAGAGTGAGAAAAACAACCTTTATAATAATCCTGCAGATATATCTTCTGCGATAGGCCGAAGTCGGCGATCTTGACGATCATCTGATCGTTGATCAGGCAGTTGCGCGTCGCGAGGTCGCGATGGACGAATTTCCGGTCGGACAGGTACACCATACCGGACGCCACTTGCAGGGCGATATTGATGAGGTCCATGTGCGAGAGCCGCGAGGGCTCGCTCGCCGTAGGGCCGTTGTCGTCCGCCGCGCTGGGCACGCGGATGACGTAGTTGCTGGGCGAGCACGAGCGCAGGAATTCGTTGAGGTCGCCGCGGCCCATGTACTCGAACAGCAGGCACATCGGCCGACCGAGCGCGCAGACACCCAGCAGCTTCACGATGTTTGGATGATCGAACTCGGCGAGGAGACACGCCTCCCGCTCAAAGTCACGCAGCAGATCGTCCGACGCCTCCTCCTTCAGCATCTTGACGGCGACGTTCGTGAACTCCTCGCCCGCGATCAGCCCCGGCGCTTTCGCCTGGAACACGCGACCGAACGCGCCTTGGCCCAGGTCCCGCACGTAGATGATGTTGTTTCGGGGAAACTCCAGCTTCTCCAATTTGGGATTCAGCTGCGCGCTCGTCTTGTGATACGCTTCGTTGTTGGGCAGTTTATCCAAATCTATGTTCACGTCCTGCAAAGAGGAAAAATGTTTAAAATAGCCATATTATTATATAATCGACGTGAAAATCGTAAATATGGACAAAAAAAAAGAAAGAAAAAAAAAGAGGAAATATATATAGTTGAAATAATAATCATTTAATAATCATTGAAATAAAAATCATTTAAAAATATATTAATTATATATAAAGCATCTTTTATTATTACCTAATTTTATATATATATATATATATACATAATTATTATAATAATTTTTTAATAAACGCACCTGATTATCGGTTGGATTGTAGCCTCGATGACGCTTGTGCAGTCTTTGGCTCAAGAGAATAGACAGTAATGCACTGGCTATGATTACAAAGCCCAATGCTGATAGTATGAGCACCAGTGTGTTATTAAATAGAGTATCCATCATTATGTCTTTTGGTTCAATCTCCACTTTAGTTGTAACGTTATCTGAGCAAAGATATTGGATCATTATTTAAACAAAATCAATGCTATTTTATTGGATTAGAAAAAAGCAATGAGATATTAATTTACACAAAAATATTCGTAGAAAATATATTTTATAAGTAAATAAAGAAACATTCTTTTGATATTTTATATATATATATATATATATATATATATATATATATATACAGAGTGTTTTATTTTAATTAATATAGTTGAATATATTGCTGAAACTATGGCTGTAATGAGAAAATATTTCATACAAAAATTAAAAGGGGAAAAAAGTTAAGAAGATAATCCTGAATTTTAACCAAGGTCATTTGAAGGTCAACCTAATTTTTTTTTAATGGAACCACTAATTTTTTATATAAATTGATTCCTCGCAATATTTAGCATAAAAAGTTATAAGGGTAGTATGGCCAAAAAGTGAATAGTTTATATTTTGATACTTTAATGACATAATTTTACATAAACTCTTATATCTCGTAAAATATTCATTTTTTCAATTATTTTACCTCAATACTTTTATGCACAAAATAATGAGAAGAATCAATTGGTGTAAAGAAAACAGTTGTTATATACAAGTGGTATGTGATGGTTGCACAAATTACAACCATCCTGTATATATATATATATATATATATATATATATATATATATAACTTAATTACTTTAAAAAAGTATATATTTTCGAACTTCATCATTCTCTGAGTGTTTTGATATACTTATATTGATGAAAAGTTCTTAATATTTTGATTGTACTCACCACATACAGGAATATCGCAATGCTCCCAGCGTGTTACGGGATCATTCGTGAAGCACCACGGTACATGCTCGTCGCCGCCCGCGTTTCTACAGTAATTTTCACCGTATCGAATCTGCGGGAAGACATCGGGCGGTTTATCGTGATTGTGCGGCACTTGCGCGCTCCATGATTGGCAGTCTAATCCGTTTTTCGTCTTGTTGACCTTTCCCATGTAGAATCTACCGTTGCCTCTGATGCAATCATCTATGAAACATCGATACATTGTACGAAAGATATCTTATGCTTTCTGTAATCCTGTCTTTATATTATGTTACTGTGTTATTCAAAAGGAACACAACAACTTACAGGTGACAACCTCCTCGTCCATGTCGGTGAGGTGTACGTGCGAACAGGTAGGTACTTCCTTGTTCACTTTGGGCAGACTCTCGCATTCCGGTAGGACAAAGTGTCCACGTGAACGAATGTAAATGTCTCTCTGCTTGTTGTCCTCGATGATCGCCCAGTCGTTGAAGCAGAATTGCTGACGTACCGCCATGCAATCCTCGTAACATAAGGGTAAGCCCACCGATTCGTGGCACAGCGGAAACGCGTACATGCAGAGCATTTTCTGCAACAGAATAGAAATAATAAATACTCCTTCATCAATTCTTTCTTCCTTAAATCTTATATAAGTATAATATATTATTTAATATATTATAAGTATAATATATTACTAATATATTATGAGTATATTACTTAATATAAGTATAATATATTATATAAGTATAATATAAGTGTAATATATTATATTGTATAAATTTTTCAAGAAATCGCACTTCTGCCGCTGAACGACATGGCTCCAGAAGCGTCTCTATCAGTTCCTCCCAGAGATTTGACGTGATCTTCTCATTCAGCCATCCTCCGGGATTGTCATTGGAATCGTTAAACCAGACCTTCCCGATACCAGTGAGATATTTCTTGCAGATCTTGCCACTGTAGGGTGCGCAGTAACCCTGCGACTCTGGCTCTGGATGGAAACGAAATTATATTTCAAAAAATATATTTTTCACATTTTAAATATATATATATTAAAGAAATATATTTTTTACAATAATTACGCAATAATGCGGAGATACGTACTTGCTTGTATGGCACTGAAGCGCAGAAATATCGCTAGCGAATAAATGACGGCCCAAAACACCATTATTTACATTCATCTATATATACATACATATATACACGCATGTATATATTTATTTATTTATTTATTTATATATATGTAATCTATATGTATATATATATATAAAAGTCGTCGTAAAAAGTAATGCGAATGCCGAGGAAGGCTCACATGTTCGATGAGAAAAAACCGGTGATTCACGCGAATCCGCGAACGCCACCTCTCTTCCACCCTCTTTTGCTCTCCTCAGCGATTACATCGAACTGTTCTAACCGAGCGAATGAGAGACGCGATATCTTCCGTGTATCTTCCGCGGAATGATTTATTATCCCATTCCATAACGAGCGACGTAAATAATCACACACATGAAACTCTTGTGCTGGGTGATTCCTGATTATACCAGATACTTTTAATTTATCGTTACTTGTACTCGGCAGCACCGATCGGTGTATCAGTATATCATGGCGATAGCCGTTCAATTTAGAGGTTATGGTGGAGCTGTCTGCGCCATAGCAGAGAGAAGGAGGAGAGGCGCCACGCCGTCATTTTTCGTAAGACGCTTTTTCTAAGCCACTCACTAGCGTCACGTACATCCATTTTACGGCCGCTTAGAACTAAGTGGCCACATCCACTTTCGATGTCGATAAAAAAGCCAGTTTTGGTTCATATCCGTGCTACATCCACAATTTTTTGGTTCGTGTCCGTGCTACATCCATATAATTGTGGATCAAAAATATATATCGAAACTTCGTGAACTTATTAATATGTTTTATTAAATGCGTGTAACGTTTCGGCATTCTAGTACATAATACGATATAAATTATTACTAAAGTATTTTTACGTATATCCGCATGTGCGCAATGAAATAAATTTTCTTAAATCAATTTTTCTTGATAGTCTTAATTGAATATAATGTAGAAAATATCTGCAATATATTACTTTTACTTTTTTCTTATTCTTGGAACAAAGGTATCAAGCATTTAAGCAATCATGCATTTTAATCAAATTATGATTTTAATTTATAGCTTTTTATATTAATTTTTTTGTATTAATTTATTTTTTACTTATTATTAATTTAATTAATTTTTTATTTATAAATTCGATTGGATGCGTAGTCTTTTGAAAATAAACATATAATAGATGCACTCCGCTTGACGCTATATTTTCGCTTCGAAGACTAATTGTAAGATTCTTCACCCTATCTAGTTAAAAATTATCCAATTTATGTCGTGTTTGATGTCGTTTTAATCGCCAAAATCTCATTAATCCATTAAGATTATTTTCAAGCTGTTTAAATGCAAAATAGAAGTTTTAGTTTTCATTTTAAAAAATGTTTACATTTGTGAATTGCTATGGATGGGGAGAGCCCATTGTAAGAGACTTCGGAACTCTTTGATGATAGGTCATCTCGCTCGCTCTCTACTCGCGGTCTCGCTCTCGCTCTTACACTCGACGAGTCGCGCTAGACAGCTCGGAAAGATAAGCTGATCCGAGAATCGAGAAAAAACTAAAACTTCTATTTTGCAATTAATCGGTTTGAAAATAATTTTACTGGATTAATCAGATTTTTGCAATTAAAACGACATCAAACACGACATAAATCGGATAATTTTTAACTAGATATGTAATCAAAATTTTAATTACTATCTAGTTAAAAATTACCCGATTTATGTCGTGTTTGATGTCGTTTTAATCGCCAAAATCTCATTAATCCATTAAGATTATTTTCAAACCGATTAATTGTAAAACAGAAGTTTTAGTTTTCTGTCGATTCCCGGATCAGCTTATCTTTCCGAGTTGTCTAGCGCGCTCGTCGAGTGTAAGAGCGAGAGCGAGACCGCGAGTAGAGAGCGAGCGAGATGACCTATCATCAAAGAGTTCCGAAGTCTCTTACAATGGGCTCTCCCCATCCATAGCAATTCACAAATGTAAACATTTTTTAAAATGAAAACTAAAACTTGCACTATTTTGCATTTAAACAGCTTGAAAATAATCTTAATGGATTAATGAGATTTTGGCGATTAAAACGACATCAAACACGACATAAATTGGATAATTTTTAACTAGATAGGGTGAAGAATCTTACAATTAGTCTTCGAAGCGAAAATATAGCGTCAAGCGGAGTGCATCTATTATATGTTTATTTTCAAAAGACTACGCATCCAATCGAATTTATAAATAAAAAATTAATTAAATTAATAATAAGTAAAAAATAAATTAATATAAAGAAATTAATATAAAAAGCTATAAATTAAAATCATAATTTGATTAAAATGCATGATTGCTTAAATGCTTGATACCTTTGTTCTAAGAATAAGAAAAAAGTAATTTATTGCAGATATTTTCTACATTATATTCAATTAAGACTTATTAAGAAAAATTGATTTAAGAAAAAATTTATTTCATTGCACATGCGGATATACGTAAAAATATTTTAGTAATAATTTATATCGCTGTATTTATATCGTATTATATATACTAGAATGCCAAAACGCATTTAATAAAACATATTAATAAGTTCAGAAGTTTCATGAAGTTTCGATATATATTTTTGATCCACAATTATATATATGAATGTAGCACGGACATGAACGTAAATGATCGACAATATCGAAAAGTGGATGTATACGAGGGTGGTCTGAAAAGTTTCCGACCTAACAAAGATACAACACATTTTTTCTGAAATTTTTTTTTTATTTTTCAACATAGTCTCCTTGTAACTCTACACACTTCTCCCAGCGATGCTCCCATCTCTGTAACCCGTCAAAATAGTACTCGGCATTTTTCTCTGCAAAATAATTGTTCACGAAGGTGATTGCCTCTTCATTTGACGAAAATCTTTGTCCTCCGAGCGCAATTTTTAGATGAGGGAACAAAAAGAAGTCGCTTGGGGCTAGATCTGGTGAGTAAGACGGATGGTCAAGCAGTTCAAACGATAATTCGTGGATTTTCGCCATGGCAACCGCTGAGGTGTAAGACGGTGCGTTGTCTTGGTGAAACAGGATTTTCTTTTTCTGCAAATGTGGCCGTTTTTCCGCAAGTTCTGCCTTCAGCTTGTCAAGTAATGATGCGTAGTATGCTCCTGTAATGGTTTTTCCTTTTTGAAGATAATCGATTAAAATAACTCCATGACTATCCCAAAAAACAGTCGCCATCACTTTCCCAGCCGAAAAAACAGTTTTTGCTTTTTTTGGAGCCGGTTCCCCCTTTGCAGTCCACTGTTTGGATTGTATTTTTGTTTCGGGCGTATAATGGTGTATCCAAGTTTCATCTACAGTAATTAATCGGCGCCAAAACTCGGATTTATTGTGCCTAAACTGCGTCAAAAGAGCGTTGGAAATGTTCATTCGAACACGTTTTTGGTCTAACATGAGCAAACGCGGCACCCAACGCGCGGACAGCTTTCTCATGCCTAAATGTTGATCTAATATGTGACAAACACGTTCTTTTGACATGTTCATAACCTCTGCTATCTCTCTCACTTTAATTCGGCGGTCGTCTAGCACCATTTGGTGAACTTTGGCGATGTTTTCGTCGGTAGTTGCAGTTTTTGGACGTCCCGAACGTTCATCGTCTCCCAAGCTCTTACGGCCACGTTTAAATTCAGCTGCCCAAAATTTCACTGTGGTAAATGATGGTGCAGAGTCCCCATACACAGAATCCAACTCATCTTTGATTTGCGTAGGCGTACTGCCTTTCAAAAACAAATATTTAATGACAGCTCGATACTCGATTTTGTCCATTTTCACAAAAAAACTCACACCAACTCACTCAAACGACTGTTACATAAAAACTGCGCGTCCAAAATGGCTGAAACTTTAGATGAGTAACTGTCAACAGATGAACAACGAAATTCAGTAGCTTTTATTTACGAGTGTTGTCATCTTCACGTTGAGGTCGGAAACTTTTCAGACCACCCTCGTATTAGCACGGACATGAACCAAATGACCGACAGTTTTGAAAGTGGATGTGGATCAGTGATTCCAATTCCTAAAAGTGGATGTATAGCGCTGCTCTACGGCCTAGTAAAAGCGTCTCACGAAAATCGCCGGCATGACCGCTCTCAGGCTTCTCTCTGGTATTGCGTTCGCGAATCGGGACAACATCTGCGCATGCGTACACAAGTGATGGAAGCGCGCATGCGTCGAAAAACCCTCGCGGATTCAAAGCACACGTAGCGAGGAGCGAGGCGCATAACGTCAAGGTCAAACACGATTTATATGTATGTGATGCACATGTACGTGATCGCGCCGGGAAGGGTGTACAACAATTATTCGACAATATGAACAACGTATATTCTACGGAAGAGAACAAGACTGTCGTCGCGAATACATCACTCGAATCACCGTCGAATATGAGTAAGCGTCAATTAAAGAGAATGCAGAAGAGGAAAAAATGGCTGGAGCAGAAGGATGAAAAGAGGTTAGGAAGCAGGTCTCGCGGTTGCAGCGTTCGAAATTTTATAAATTGTGACAACTTCGCCGTATCTTTCGTATTTTTAAGCTTCGGAAGACTAAATCTCTCCTTCTGTTAAAAAGAAAAATTTACACATCTTATTTTCTATCTTTGCAATTTATATGTCAACTGTGGTGAAAAAGGATTTACATTACAATTTAGTTTTATATTCGTCTTTTATAAATAATATAGTGTATAGTGTATATATATAGTATATATAGTATAATGTATATAGTCTTTTTTCGACAAACTTCATGTTACACCTCATAACGTTGTGTCTATCAATGCAGATTGCGAGAGAGGGCTAAAGCGAAGGAGAAACGCGCATATGCGCGCGCAAATAATTTGAGTCTTGGCCCGTCGCGGAAGTTCTTAAAGAGGAGCACCATGGCAATTAGTCCCTGCAAGCTGATGGTGGCCATCGATTTGTCATTCGACGATTTAATGATTGACAAGGATATCGCTAAGCTAACGAAGCAGATACTGAGGTGCTACACTTTGAATAGAAGAGCAACAGCACCGATGCAATTCTCCCTCACCAGTTTCACTGGAAGGTCGCGAGCCGACATGGAGAAGCACAACGGATACGAACACTGGGACGTATGTGATCTGACTCTTCATGCGTATTCTTCTCTCTCGTCTACGATTAAGAGCGATTTGACAGATGTTTAGATGGTTCAATGGTTTCGATGTTTCACAGGTGAACTTTCATACAGAGTCATACGTAAATGTTTATCCCAAAGACAAAATCGTGTACCTCACGAGCGAGTCGGAAAACGTGATAGATCGTCTCAATCACGAATGGATTTATGTCATAGGCGGTCTCGTCGATCATAATGCGCATAAGGTGAGATCTATTTGGCTCATCGTTTCTTTCTCTTGAAGAATTTCTTTATCGAATGTTTGAAACACAGGGTATATGCCACAAGCTAGCGAGAGACGCAGGCGTCAGGCATGGGCGATTGCCGTTGGACAAGTTTCTACGGATGAAGGCGAGGAAGGTGTTGACCATTGACCACGGTAAGTGTTGAATTTTTTTCAAATCAACTGTAATATTGTTTATATATATTTCTATGAACATCTAATTTCTAGCGATGGGATTAAGTATCTTACAAGGAGGTTTTGTTTGCATGGTTTCGAACTCTATGATTACTTCAAAAGAAAAAAAAAAAAACTATTTTTAAATAGACTCGAACCTGGACGAGATAGGTTCGAACTCTATATAAGTACCTCGAAAAACAAGAGCAGTACTTCCAAGTACATTTGAACCTGAATCAAGTATGTTTGAATCTTTTATGAGTACTTATGAGAAATTTTACATTGTATATATGTGTGTGAGTTTGTGTATGGATGTGTAGCAAGTATTATAAATAGATTTTTGTACCTTAGAGTTCGAGTACTACTTGTAAAAGATTCAATTCTTTACGATAGAAAGTACTATTTTATTTATTACCTATAAGTGCTATTTCGAACTTTGCAGGTATTTAATCTAAAATTCGAATATAACTGTTCTAGGTTCGATTACTTTGCAAGTATAATATGTGAAATATTATTTCTTATGAATATTATTCGAATCGTAGAAAATGAAATTTGATTATTGGATTAGATTCGGATTTTTAAGTATATATTGAACTTGATCCCATCTTTACTATTTTCTCTCTGATTACTTTTGCAATGAATAAATTTTGAATATAATTAAATTTATCCTGAAGAGATATATATGTTATATAATTAAATTCAAGCAATGTGAGGTGTATATCTTGAGATTTACATTGTGGACGATTGAACTTGTCCAGTTTTCGAGATACTATTGAGAGTTACGGAGGGCAATACTTGGCAAGAGGCGTTCCTGAAGGTGTTACCGGAGAGGAAAAACGCTCGACCGATCGTTCCTGTGCAATCCGAAGGGGAGGAATCACGAGATTCGAAGCCTGTCGATGTAAATAGTGCAATGCTAGTCAACATAAATAGTACAATGCAAATCGATGTAAGTAATACAATGCCAGTCGATATAAATGACGTTTGCGATAGGGAGAGCGATAATAGATTGGAAAGTAACGTAGAATCGAAGAGACTCTTAGAAGAGCACCCGTGTGCAACGTAAATGCGCGAATAGTAGCGTAATTAATATGTCAAATGTCGCTTGCAAAGTTAGAAGACATGCGATGACATATTGAAATATTCTTGATTATAATACAAGTTTCTACAAAAATTAGAAAAATCAAATTGTAAATATTTAAAATATATTTTTTTCCATCAAAAAATATATTTTTGTATAAATTAAAATGTCTATTTTTAATGCTAATTCTTTTTGTTGTTTCGCGAATATATAGAGATAGGAGGATCATCTCTCTCTCTTATCGTTCTGCTTTTTAAGACTGCCAAATAATTTGTAGTTAACTGCGCGCGAGGGAGAAGCTCAATACACATACATGATGACAACAGTATACTTTCATTATCGTTTGTCGTGTATTTCCAAATGTTAGAGATGCGTAGAGAAGAATAAGACGGCAGACACCAATTATAAACGAGCTACAAAAACGCGTCCGAGACTCGACAAACATCTCGTCAGTATTCTTCTTCCGTATTTTTCTTTTACACATCTCGCAGACAACATGTTACAATATAATACATCCTTACACGTCTAAAACATTTGTTCGCGCTACTCGGGAGTGCAGCCTCTATCGATCGTTTTTCTTCATTTTTTTCCTCGCATCCTTACTGTCGCACATCACGTCGTCGTCATCACTTAATTATCGCAATTAGGTCAAAAAGCGTGAACTCTGACTCTTCAGGTTAAAACGTTTGTACACAGGTGCATATTTATTACATTGCAAATGTACATACGCCTATTTTTACCGTCCAAGATATTAAATACGATATTGTAGTATCGTATCATATACATACATATCTACAGTCAAGTCTTCGTATTTTTTACCGTTTGCCTTCTTATTCTCTGTCACTTTTCCTCTCATTATTGAACGACGTTTTTTTATATTTCAATCGCGTTCTCACTCTAAGCACGGTCACAAATGTGAAATAGAGCGAAACAAGAAAAGTGATAAAGAAATAAAGCAGAACGAAGAATAAGAAGGCTCGACTGTATTTGTCTAAATAAATAAAATTTCTGGTTTCTCTTCTTCTCTCTCGATTCTCGCGCTTTCGATCGTTACTTTGTACGCGCGCGAATACACATCGAGAGAGACAATTGTAAACTCTTAAACTAAAATCACTTATCTGATTTAAATGTCATACCCTAAGTCGAGATAATCGCGATTTGAAGAAAAAAAAGTTATCATTCATCGTTGTTCGATCAGTTAAATTTGCAGCCGATTATAAAGATTGGTTTCTCTCTTTTAGGTTTTTTTTATTTTTATTTTAATTTAATCGCACACGAAATAACCTTTTATCTTCTTATACGGATCGATCTTCATCACATCTCCATCTTCACTATTTCTTCCTTATCGATTATCTCGAAGTCACTATCGCCGTTGCTCTCGTCGCTGCTGACCGTGATCATCTTCTTAGCATCGAAGGCCTCCTCCTCAGAGGACGAGGACGAGCTCTTCTCGAAGTGACCGGTCTGAAACTTTATATCGTCCTCGCCTTCGACGTCATTCTCGCCAGCGCTGAGCTCCAGCTCTGACATTTCCACACCGTCGGTGCTTCCCTCCCCGTAGTAGGGCAGAGTTAACATCTTCTCGTGGAAAGCCTCTATGAAATCATCATCATAAAAAGAATCTGTAAGCGAGATATAACGATTAGTGATGGCATTAAGTATTTTACAAGTAGGTTCGAATTTGTTTGCATGGTTTCGAACTCTATGATTACATCGGGAAAAAAAACCCAGTACTTTCAAGTAGACTCGAATCCGAACGAGATAGACTCGAACCTTCTATAGATTTCTTTTTATCTTAGAGTTCGAGTACTTCTGGTAACAGATTTTTTAAGTATTATTTTGAATTGAGTACTCGAATTTTAGTGAAAGTATTCGAATTTTAGTGAAAGTATTCGAGTATTCGAATTTTAGTGAATCGAGTACCTTGCAAGTACTCAATTCACTAAAATTCGAATACAACTGTTCTAGATTCGATTACTTCGCAAGTACAATATATGAAATATTATTTCTTTTGAGTACTATTCGAATTCTAGAAAATGAAATTTGATTATTGGATTCGACTCGGATTTTTTAAGTACATATTGAACTTGATCCCATCTCTAGGAACGATCGACGCGAATTAATTTCAAGTAGAATTAATTCTATTTTGAATTATATCGGACGATAAATAAGGCGATAAATGTAGATCGACTATCCCTTTACAAGTTATATCTAGAAGGGACTTTATGTATTTTAAGGGACTTTTAATATTCGAAACATGAGTTGAATTGAATTTTATGCTAGTTATATAAAGAGTGAGTTTATCGCTGTTTACCGTTCTGAATATCCGACAATACGCTTGTCGGCGTCGGCGAATGATCACCCGTGTCTCCCACCCGATTTAGCACCTGAAGATTCGCTTCTGTCACCACCGGTAGAAACTCGTCCCCGATCTCGCTGTCGCATTCCCATTCTGGAAAAAAAGCGTAAGTATAATATATGAACGTCATCCTAAACATAATAGTAAAAAATATGGGGGGAGGGGGAGCTCGATTATAATGAGAAGATTCCTCATAATTTTATAGCAAAGTTCTCCCGTAACAAGAATAATATAAAAAAGGAAATTAAATTTTGTAATTTTTCTATTAATAAAAATTTATTTTTTTTCTTTAAATTTTGTAACCAATTTCTTCAGTTAAATTAATCCAGTTTCTCAATTCATTGCCTCTAATTGTTATGTACAATATAAAAAAAAAATTAAATTTTGTAATTTTTTTATTAATAAAAATTTATTTTTTTTCTCTTTAAATTTTGTAACCAATTTCTTCAGTTAAATTAATCAAATTTCAATTCATTGCCGCTAATTGTTATGTAAATTAATCTTTAGAAATTCCCATACAGAAATTTGTGCGAAATCATTCTTCCAGGAAAATCCGAACGCTTACCTCTGTGCGACTTGAAGTATTCCGATAGTTTGTCGGACAGTTTAAAAGGTAACCGCATAATTAAGGGGCCCAATACGATCCCCCAATATATCGATTGATGGGTTGACGAGTTGATGTGACCGAAGAGCCATAGGCCGAACGCCACGAGACAAAGGAAGGCGCAGTGCTAGAATACGCGATCGTAAATAACATTATTCTCAATATCTTCCTCCCCTTTTTTTACGATATTGAAGAAAGTCGATACCGAGAAAGAGAGAACTCTTACCAATAGTGATGGGATTAAGTATCTTACAGGTAAATTCGAATTTGTTTTGTATAGTTTCGAACTCTATGATTATTTAAGGCTCCTGCATACTCGATTGCCAAGTCCACCAGATTCGTGCGACAGCGTCACACCTGGCAAAATTATGAACTAAAAGGCGTGGAAATGACACTCCAGAAGCTAAATTATTCTTGCGAAATACAGCGTCATTTTTCGTTTTAGTGCAGTGTTTTTATGTTTAAATTAATTGTCGTATTGTTAAAATATACCGAAGACTCCCATTTTGTTATAATTTAATATGTGAAAGCAAATATTTATCTCAATTCGACACCTGTCAAACAGCAGTTTTCGTCCTTGATTAGGCTCAATTCAATTCGACATATATATATTATTTATTGATTATCCAAACAAAAGGAGAGTTTTCGGTATATTTTACAAGTCGGGTCTATCGATTACAAACGCTATTTTATTGAAAAACATTTTTATCTTAACGTATTTCGCAAAAATTTTCATGGTATATTTTCTCGCTTCTGACGTCACAATCCAAGATGGCTGCAGTGAGTATGCAGGAGCCTTAAAAAAAAAAAAAAACTCAAGTAGGCTCGAACCTGGAGAGATCAAGTCTTTACGATAGAAAGTATTTATAAGTACTATTTGGAACCTTGCAGATACTCAATCTAAAATTCGAATATAACGGTTCTAGGTTCGATTACTTCGCAAGTACAATATATGAAATATTATTTCTTACGAATATTATTCGAATCCTAGAAAATGAAACTTGATTATTGGATTTGACTCGGATACATGTTGAACTCCTATCTCTACTTACCAATCCTGGTTGCTCGCTCCTCAACTGCCGCAGGTTTCTCCACAGCCAGTGAAGTCTACTGCATACCCTTTGATGTTCTCTGAAACGCATTTATAAAATTAAGACCGTTTTATTTTTATTTACCGTCATCGACTGTTATGCGCGAAGAAAAAACAGTTATTTTTTTTTAATTTCTAATTTTTGCTAATAATTTTTATGCACTATTATTATAATAAAATTGATTGTAAAATAACTGATAGTGCGACTTATTCGCGATACAAATTATTCAAAATACGAGAAGCATTCTTGTGTTTTTTTAATTTGCGTGCAAACGATCTTTTTGACAACTCACTCCGCTGGGGCTAGACTGTCCATGAATTTGAAGGCGATCATTAATTGTATAATAAGATAAATGGTGAGAATTCTGAAGGGTATCCGCGAGGTCGGTACTCCAAGCACACCGTAAATCCTGCAACAGGCACAAGCATGTCGTAAGCCTTACAAAAATAATAATCATAAATTTCAAGATTATCTCGTTGTAGGGAAACTCCGGAGAAAGTTTTCGGAATTTTTAAAGAAGATAAAAAATATCAATCTCTTTCGCAAAATGCCGATTTGATTTCCAGCTAGGCCGGAAAGAAATCGTTGGACAGAATTTCGCAGAAATGCATCGACAAGGACAGAGAGAAGAAAGAAAGAGAGAGGTCTTATTTTATATATTTTTATAAATATATAATATATATGTATATATATATATATTTTATATATATATATATTTATATTATATATATTTTATAATAATTATATATTTTAATGTATATTTTCTAATAAAATAAAAAATATTTAAAGAAATTTGAAAAAGTATTGTAAGTAAAATCAGAGACAAAGACATAATTGAAAATAAATCCAGTAAAAAATAGACTTAAAATTAAAATTCAATAATAAATTTCAATCGTATATTTTCAATTAAATCTCGGCGAGCTATAAAAGTCGCTGATCTGGTACAAGGACATTTTTGGCGAGGTAAGGACCACGTGCCCTCGCGGATCTCGTTCGAACAACGTGCGTACCGGAAGTGAAGCGCCCGCGCGCGAGTTAATTAACAAAATAAACACACAAGGCTCTTATCGGCGATATTTTTCATCGGCGAAGAAGTCGAGATAATGAGAGTCGCGCGTATGAGACAGCGCACGGGACTAAATGCATATATTATTTACATGCATGTGCGCACACATGTATACATATGTATATACATGTGTGTGTATGTGTGCGTGTGTGCATCGTATCGGCGATGAAATCCCCACGAGTGCGTCCCGTTCCGGAGCCTTGACCTAGAAGGCGAAGTTACTCTCCGTGGCACACGAAACGTAAAACAGCTGTAACAGTCGCGGCGCGATATGACGTCACGGACGGCCGGGAGGCGCGGCGCGTCAAGCAAAACACTCGCATGAAAGACTGAAAGACGCAGCAAGCGTGGCGCAATAATCGAGTCGCACTCGCGATAAGAACACGCGGGAGGGGGAGGATGATATTGCGTGGAGCGCAATCGAAAAGATACGAAGGGCGATAGAGAGAGAAAGAGAGAATGAGAGCGAAGGGGGATCCCTTTAAACGCGAGAAACAAAAGGCGAACGCTTATGACGCATCGGCGAAGTTCGAAAGAGAGAGAGAGAGAGAGAGAGAGAGAGAGAGAGAGAGTCCTTCAAAAAAGGAGCGAGAAAGGAGCGTGATCTTCATTTTTCTTTGTTCTCTTCGCGCAGGTTATCTCAATTAATAGATTGGTTTTTTCTCTCTTTTTTTTTTTACAGATATCTATCGAATCTGCCCGAATGTGGGAGAAATTTCCACGAAACCGAAGACACAATGAAGAGAAGAGCGCGAGAGAGAGACGATGAGACGCGAGCGCGCGCGTAGTTCGCCGTCTCACCAGATCGCCACGCTGAGCACGATGATCAAGTAGACGTTGACGAAGAAGGTAAAGTCCTCCCAGAACAGCGTCTTCTCCACGGCGCGGCAGTACCGGCACGCCTCGCTGCTGCAGGGATGATCTCGTCCGGGTGACGAGGACGCCGCCGCCTCCTCTCCCCCCCGGGACGGGGACGACGACGACGACGTAGACGGCGACGACGGCCCGGGAAGATTGCCGACGACGTCGACGTCGCGCCCCGTCGACGTCGCTTCCTGACGTCGTCGATACACCCTGGAGACTACGTCCCAAGCGCGACACTCCATGACCCGGCGCGCGAACGACGGGAATATACGATCCATGACCCGGACTCGTCGAGCGTCCCCGTCGGTGGCGGCGGCGATGGTGATGGTGGTGCTGGTGACGGCGACGGTGATGGTCGTCCAGCGTGTATCAGCGGCTGCTGCTCCTTCCCGTTCCTCCTCTTCCTGAAGAAGTGCAGGTCCTCGGCAAGTCGTAGTAGACGCTACCTCGCCGAGTTACATGGCAAAACGCAGCTCCCCGTCCACCCGCGGATCGGACGACAACTGCGCGTCGTCGTAAGACGTGTGTGTATTAATAGCGCGCGACACACTACCGAGGACGAGCGCGACGCGACGACGAATGCGACGGGAGACTCGACCGAGGGTTTTCCTCAGTTGCCGCGCGCGGCCCTCGAAGGGTGAGAGAGAGGGAGGGAGGGAGAGGGGAGAATAGCGCGTAGAAGAGAGACGGGGAGAACACTGCGAGAGAGAGGGACAGAGTTTAGGACAGCTGTTGTACGAGGAACACCCCCGTCGAGTAAGGTAGGTAAGCAGGTAGGTATAAGTATACACCTTAACACGCCTAGCTGTTTGCTGGTTAATTATTCTGCGCGCATACACACACGCGTACACAAGGTATATCTTTTCTTCTTTTTTTTTTCCTTTTCTTCCTAAATACACTCCTTGCCGAAAACGCGCAGCGTTGTGAAAAAGCTCGACGACTTTACGGAAGGAAAGGCCGAAGAAAGCCGAGATGCGCTTTGTGCGCCGTTCTCTTCTGTGCACGACCCGACGATGACGCGCGCGCGCGATGGAGGCCGACTGACGTATATACACGCGCTCTAGTATTTCGTACATACACACACACACACACACACACACACGCACACATTTGACATATATATACGTCGATGCTCCTGCTCCGATCAAAGTGTACCACTACTCCGCTCTCGGTCTCTCCCTCTCCACCCCCGCCCCCCCCCCTCTACTCGTGCGTCGTGTGTATAGAAACACGTGACGCCGCAACGCGCACGCGAGTCGCGTTTATCGCGATGCGCCGAGAGGAGATGCGCACAAATGCGCGATACGAAAAAGAGAGTTAAGATTGCGATGGGAAATGGAAGAGCGAAATCTTCCTCCAGAGATTCTCTTTAATGAATATATATATATATATATATACTGTTCCAGACTTACCGTATCACCCGTTAATGACAGATTCCTGAGGTTATTTGGAGACGATTTTTCCTCAACGAAAATGTCGAGGCACCAATAATTTTCGAGTTATATGTGATTCAAAATGAAGGGCTTTTTGCAAACTAAGCTTTATGCCCTTTATGGAATTAAAATATTAACAAAACTACATTCTTCAGTTAATTTCAGGTCGAGTTTAATTTGATAGAATTTTAATTTAAGGCTTAGTTACAAAGATATATATGATGGCAAAAATTAGGAACTTGCAAAAAATGATGACCTCCGACATTTTCATTGAGGAAAAATCGTCTCCAAATAACCTCAGGAATCTGTCATTAACGGATGATACGGTAAGTCTGGGACACCCTGATATCTACAGGGTGTTTCCTAAGTAAGTACAAAATATTGAAGGGGCATTCCTTGGCTTATTTTAGGAAGAAAAGGTTCTATAAACATATGCCCTAACTGCTTCGTTTTCAAAATACAGGATGTCAAATTGTGAAAAAAAATACGAAAATCTGGGAAACGTTTTGAGATATTTAATTCAAATGGTACATGTACATGTGGTATTAAAGAACCATTTTCCAGTACCGATGAAACATTTTTAGATCCTCAAGGTCTGTGCGTATGGATAATCATGTATTAAATTTTTTTAATGAGAAAATGGTACGCCACTGTCTTTTTCCAAGTTTAATAATTTTTAAAAAAACCCGAACTAAAACTCTACAAAAATTGCCTCTTGTGTTTTTTTGAAACGATGAACCGCTTTCGAGTTAAAGTAAAAAATTGAAATTTTAATTTATATATACACCTTGTAAACGATTCGTTTTCTCTTCTGTTTTGTTTCATCTGATCGGAGGATCATCTCCCCCCCCTCTCTCTCCCCCTCCCCCCTCTCATAATATTGTTATTCGTACGCGCGATGCTTTTTTTTTCTTTTCATTCACCGCATTCTCTTCAGTTTCATATCTATTGGCTTGTAACGAACCGAAGAGATTGGATCGTGAAGATTAGGAAAAAGGATGCGACGAGGACTGCAAGACTTTCTCCTCGATAAGATTCTCTCCTTTATAATGAAAACCTTCATAAGTAATCTTGTACTTTTTTTTCATTTGCTCCCTCCTTACTGTTCGGTTTGCCGATTGATTATTCCGGGGCTCCCGATTATCATTGTTAATTAATTCTAATTTAAAGTTAAGCGATGCGTTTCTCTTCCTTTACTGCGTCGCAACGATGCAAATTCGCGCGTGTTTATGCGCTCGAGGGGGGAGAGAGGACGTAAAGAGAGTCGTAAAAAAAATTGAAGACAGAAGATCGGAAAATAGAGGATTGCGTAGAAAAATTTTACAGGACAAGTCCTGTACTTTCTTCTCGAATCTTCTAATCGATCTCTTACGAGGAAAGTAACTTACTCTCGTCTTCACGTTATTCCGACCGATTAGATCGCCTCTCGATCGTTATTATTATCAATCCTCGAGCTGCATGTGTGCGTGAGTGTTTTTTTTTACTAAGCTTGTTGGTAAAAGGTAGTCGGGAAGCGTGTGTTTCGAAACATTGATAAACCAGTTTGTTGTTGCCATCCGTTCTCCTTCTCGTCTCGAGATACTTAAATTTTTAACGCGACGAGTTTTTTTGGCGCGCTTTCAAAACATAGATTGCAGACGTCGAGTTAAAAAAAAAAAAAAAACAATCGTTCCGACCCACGTCGCGACATTTCGGAGAAAGCTTCTAAGGAAAACCGGGATACATTATCATCGTTGCATCCTCTCATAGGAGAGAAGATGGCACGATTGTTCTTAAATTTCTCCTCTTTTGTTTCCCCTCTTCTTTTATGAACATCTGTGTTGTTTTCCTCGAGACGCTATTCTTTTATTATTTTCGCATGTGCTTTCCAATATCTATGGAAATTCTCTGCCTGTATCCACCTTTCGTTCCTTTCGATTGTCAACTGGTTTATTGTCCCTTAATTTTACGACAGATGTTCGGGGTGTCCTTGCAGAAGATAATCCTTCAAAGGGTCCGTTACTTTTGACGCTTTGTATCGAAAATATTTTGTTGTTCAGGTAAGAAACAGGCTAATAAGAGCCAGACGCAACAAACTTGTTTTAAAATCTTCTTTATTTAATTTGAACGTTTCGGCCCTTCCTTTGGACCATCAGCAGATCGAGTAACAAAAAAAAATTTTTTGTTTTCAAATTAAATAAAAATAAATTAGATTTTAAAACAAGTTTGTTGCGTCTAATTTTTTATTAATCCGTTTCCTACCTGAATTTGTATGTATATATATATATATATGTATATATATATATATATATATATATATATATATGTACGTATATATATCTCAGAGCCTTTTTTCGTTTTATTTTATTTTACTGTCACCTTTAGAACTCTCGTGAACAGCACAGATTTTCATTTATACAATTCCTCGGAAACGTTTACAAATTCCCCCCTGCCATTTGCCCACTTATACGAAAAGATAAAATGTATGTTTTCACTCGTTAGATGCCGACATACGTTCGCACTAGTAAATCATATATACGTATCTGCTAGAGTAAATAGATGAGTCACATCAGGAAAACAGAGAATTTAAATATTTCTCTTTCTCTCTCTCTCTCTCTCTCTCTCTCTCTCTCTCTCTCTCTCTCTCTCTCTCTCTCTCTCTCTTTGTTCTGAAGGCACATCGAAAGTACAAAATTTAACCTGAAAATATTTTTAACATTTCATTTAAATATTTCTTCCCTCTCGTTTGATTCCAAATTTTCAAAATTCAAAAAGATAATGACGCATGCTTGAATTCGATGTCTTCATGTCAGTTGCACAATAATTGAAATAAACATTAATGACGTTCCATAATTTAATTTCGAAAGGAAGAATATTTTTGACGAAAAAGAAGACAACCTTGACGAGATTAACTAATCTATAGAAAAAGAAAGAAGACGCACAAGATAGTCCAACGGAAGAATCCATATTTCTCTCTCTCTCCCCCACCCCCCTCATGACTCTCTCCTTCCTACCAACGCATCTATGCGACAACATAACACACGTAAACACATCGTCGCGTGATACACATCGGACAATATTGTTGTCGTCAATCTTTTCGTGAAAACTCGATTTTCCTCGCGCGTCCCCTTTCTCTTCTCATCCGTTGATTTTTACAAAATACTCCGTAGGTGGCGCTGTGGGTGGTCCACAAGATTCGTTTCGGATAGCGCCTCGAAAAAGACGAAATAACAGCACTTACTAACACATCGTCTTTATTAGTCCTCGCCTAGGGCTTATAATCTACATATAGTCTATCGAGCTTGAAGAACAATCGCACGTGGAGTAACAATAATTGGTTACAATAATTAATTCACATTAGAGTCGAGCTAGTATCAAAAAAAGAAAGGACAAATATTGCGATTAATAATGACGCGGTTACAGCTGTTGTAAAGTTGTCAAAAAGAAGATAAAAACAAACGACACGATGGATCGAGGTATCACGCTGTCGTTTAATCTCTCTTTTTACGATCGTGCGCTTCGTGAGATTCACGAATTTGAGAAGAGTGAAATAGATAATTCGGTTATCGCGTACGATAAAAACACTTGTTTACTGTCACAATTATTTATACTTTATATATTTCTGAATCCTCACACTCCTCTTGCGTTAAAAATATCGCGTAACCGATTATATAACACTCTTTTGGTTATACATAATATATCTATTATATATATATATATATATTTACGAAATAATACGCGAGACATATAATAATCGTGTAGTTATCATCGTCACGCTATCGTTAAAATACGGAGTTAAAACTTACTTCTATATCCGGGTCGCGGGCAGTACTTTATACATTTATACAAATTTCCTATAAACACTTTCGAGTCTCTTTAGTCGTGCGAAAAGGAAATAAAAAAAAGCACGCGCTTTAATCGATCAATAAAATAATTACATTACAGAAGATTCACAGATAAATGCATTGTCGAATTTTTTTCGCATGAAGTATACCCTCATGTGGATTGCACTAAAAGATATATAAAATTTCTTCGACAGTCATTCGTTTTCGTTCGGAAGAATGGTGAAGCTTTTTTTTTCTTCTATTGTGATACACAAGATGTAACGTAATATGTGCGCGATATATTTCAGGAATAGATCCGCTATTTGATATTATTTCGTTTGGTTTCCGAGTTATACGATCGTTTTAATAATACTTGATATAATCTACTATAATCAATTATAATATTTACACTTTGTATTTCACGTAGAATCTTGTTGACTAATGACTCAAATACAGTGTCTTATGACTCACTCCAATTTGCTGCTTTCGAAAAAAGCACAAGGTGTCCTTCACAAGGAAACCTGTAGTGATTTGTAGTTTTTTAATCTTTATCTTTGAAGCGATAACAGAAACTCAATTCTACGGAAGTAACAAATCTGTAAAAAAACATGCGGCCATAACTGAGAAACGACGTAGAATAAATCATACATCTGTACGAACCTCCTCCTCCAATTCATCTCCTCTGGATCCATACCTAAATTATGTTACCGCATATTAAGTTTACACTCTGTGTATCTGTGCGTATAACGTAAGAAATGCCAAGGTAACTAAGAGTTGATTGCAAGCACACCGTCGTCGGTCGTGACATTAAAAGGCACTTGAACATTAAAATTAGCCTAAAACTAGCCTGTTTTCCTTAAACCACGATCGCGATAAATATAACGTCACAATTTTGTAAACAAATGACGCGTGCGCGCGCGCGCACGCGTCCGTAATGCAGTCTATGTTATATGGCAGTATTTTATATAAGTCGTTCTTTACAAATATCTCAACAAAATAGAGTATATACTGTATTTAAATATTAGTTCCTTTAAATAATTATGTATACGCTAAAATACGTTAGATCTAGATCTTGTTATGCCGCCCAGAGTTACTGGCGTCTCTTTACGTAATTACTCAAGATCTTGCTGAACTTGAGAGATGAGACAACGAGCGCGCAGCCGGTGTTCGACGCAAAACGGTAAATCGCGTCGTGTCGCTGCGATTCCCTCTTCAAAATTCCGCGATCAAATTGTCCTTTTCTTCGTTTCGAGGCGCGTTATTTCCCGGCATAGGTCGGATTCTTGAACGTGGAAGTCGCTTGCTTATAGATCGGATTCTCCCCCTGCGAAAGTAACGAAAGGGAAAAGATTATTAAAATAATTAATATATATGTACAATAAATCTGATTATATATATATATATATATATATATATGGGGTGTCCGGTAATTGACGGATCACCCGTCGTGTGCAGGTAGAGCGAGTTAAACTGAGTAGAAAAGTCCTGTACCATTTTGCAATCTTTGCAATAATTAATGAGAAATGAATTAAACAAGATCGGCCAATCCGTGCGAGTTCAAGCACGCGGCGAGAAGAGACAGCCCACGCGGGGGTCCAGCTTTTTTCGTCACTCGTACATAGCCATTGTCCTTTGTAAAGTGCTCCTCCCCGCTTTGTCGTGCGCCGAGCAACCGCGTAAACATTAAGCTATTTGTTTTCGCCGCGCGTGTAGTATCACATAACAGTGAGAAGTCTCTTCTCGCCGCGTGCTTGAACTCGCACGGATTGGCCGATCTTGTTTAATTCTTGTTCATTTCTCATTAATTATTGCAAAGATTGCAAAATGGTACAGGACTTTTCTACTCGGTTTAACTCGCTCTACCTGCACACGACGGGTGATCCGTCAATTACCGGACACCCTGTATATATATAAAGTTTCTCTATACTAAATTATATAATATTTCAATTATTAATCTCTCTTATTATATGGTTTCTTTTTTATTAAATAACGTACGTAATTTTTTGCGGATTTCCTCTCTCTCTCTACTTATATGTAGCGATGGAATCAAGTTCAATGTGTACTTAAAAATCCAATAATCAAGTTTCATTTTCTAGGATTTGAATAATACTCATAAGAAATAAAATTTCATAAATTGTACTTGCGAAGTAATCGAATCTAGAACAGCTATATTCGAATTTTAGATTGAGTACCTGCAAGATTCGAAATATATTTATAAAGAATCGAATCTTTTACAAGTAGTACTCGAACCCTAAAATAAAAAATCTATTTATAATACTTGCTACACATCCACACACCCATTCACTTACCCCCACAATTTCTCATAAGCACTTATAGAAGAATCGAACATACTTGATCCAAGTTTGAATGTCCTGGAAAATACTGCTCTTATTTGTCGAAGTACTTACAAAGAATTCGAACTTATCTCGTCCAAGTTCGATTCTACTTGAAAGTAATTTTTTTTTTCAAAGTAATCATAGAGTTCCTAACCATGCAAACAAATTCGAACCTACTTGTAAGATACTTAATCCCGTCACTACTTATATGAATTTATTCGTTGCACGCTTACTTGGGGTAATAAAAATTGGAAAGCAAAGTGTTTAATTTTTAAAATCTCGATCTAATTCTGACACGAGAAATATCGATTCGTACCGTGTCCCACTTAGCCATCATTCTCTCCTTCTCGAATCGGGCAAACTCCCGTCTGTCGTGTATCGTCGTCAGCAGCTTCCACAGCAACAGCAGCGCCAGACCGACCAGGACCACCGCCGCGATCACGCCCAGCACGATCCCGAGCATGTAGACCTGCGGCGGGCACTCGCGCTCGTTCTGAGCGCGCACCTGCAGGCAGTTGGTCTCGTTGTAGTAATAAACGAAATTGTACTTGCAGTCGTCCTCGTCCGTGCCGAAGCACGGCACCTCGTCGTTGTCTACGTCGACGATCACCGTCTCAACGCCCTCGGGCACGAACTCCTTGCAGTTCTTCGCGCACTCCTCCGGATCGCTGTAGTTTCCGGTACCGTACATCTGGCACTGCACGCACGGTTTCAGTTCCTCGCAGCGGCTCGGGCAAGTCGGGCACTTGTTGCAGTGCTTGCCGGAGTATCGAGTGTTGCCTTCCTCGTGACAGATGCACTCCCCGCAGACGCAGTCGCCCTGAAGGGAAAAACGAGACAGAGAGGATGATAGATTAGCGAATAATTCGTGGCTCGTGTAAACTCTTTGAGCTTCTACAATTTTTCGAAACTTGTAACGTCTATATAAACAATTAAAAACTCAATTTAACTATATATGTATTATACATTTAACCCGGGAACATCCTGTATATTAAATAATATATTAAATATTAAATACGTAATAATATATTAAAATTATTTTGGAAGGGAAAACGGCATGATTTTCTTGCACACTCACATGACCCGAACAGAGTACGCCATTCGTGGTTCCCGGCGCGATGCAGGAATCGTTGGAGGATCTGCAGTTACAGGACGGTCCGGTCCAGCCAGCATTGCAGACGCACTGTCCGCATTCGCAGGTACCGTGGTCCGAGCAAAGCTTCCCCTGATCGCGGTCGCAGGAGAAGTTGTCGCATTCGCAAAAGTGTCCCGATATTATCTGCAAGAATATAAATTCACAAATGCGTAGCGAATAAATATCGTAAGAGCAATTTTATTTCTATACAATCGTTGCATTTTACTCCAACTTTAATTTTATTTTATATTTTACTTGTCCATTTCTAAATTTCATCGTATCATCATCATTGAGAGTAAATCGTGTAATTTAAAATACTAAATACTAAAAATATTTAGCTGCTAGTTGCAAATTACACTTTTTTTTTTTAAACAACTAAGTGTTTTCTTTACACCAATTGATTCCTTTCATTATTTTGTGTATAAAAGTATTGAGGTAAGATCATCGAAAAATGAATATTTTCTGAGATACTTCATAGTTTATGTAAGATTATGTCAAATTAAAGTATAAAATATCTCGTAAACTATTCACTTTTTGGCCATCCTATCTTTAAACTTTTTATGCAGAATATTGCGAGGAATTGATTTATATAAAAAAAATAGGGTGGTTCCATTTAAAAAACTAGGTTGACTTTTAAATGACCTTGAAAAACGCCACCCAAGGGCAATTCTAGGTCACGATATTATGTCCCCCCCGAAACCCCCTCGAAACTTTTGTCTGATACATTTTTTTCTAAAACCCCGTTATTTCCAAATATTTGTCTGTTAAGATTAAAACGAATCACCCGGTATAAGATAGAAATTAATTCGAATAATAAAAATAAATCTCCGATACAACTAAAATAACCGTAAATACGCAGGTGAAATAAGAAGAAAAATAGCCGTCAAAGAAGTTCACCAATATGTGGGTGAATTAGGGAAATACCTCCTTCGGGTTGTCTCGTTCCTCGCACTCGCACTGACCGCAGGCGCACGTGCCGCGGCCGGAGCAGTCCACGAGGGAGGTGTTGTCAGGTCGGCACGACTGGAAGTGCTTGTCGAAGCCGGTGAGCTCCTGATGCGGGCTGCACTCGCAGCGCTTGCCGAAGAATCCGTCGTAACACTCGCAAACGCCGCACTTGAGCGTGCCCACGCCGTTACACTCGGGCGATTTCTCCTCGTACATATGACCTTGGCGCTCACACTCGCAGTCGCACAACATTTCCAGATTCACCGTGAGAGTCTCGTTTATACCGACCTGGAGAAAAATAGGCACGCGATTACGATAAAAGCAACTAAAATGTAAAAATAAAATAAATAAATAAATATATGTATGTATGTATGTTATAAAAGATACAAACTAAAAGATAAAAAAACTTGGTATCTAGATTCCAGTATTTTGGTATCTAGATCTAGGTCAGTAGATTGGTATCTAGATTCAGTCGATCAAATATATGAAATATTATTTCTTATGAGTATTATTCGAATCCTAGAATATAAAACTTGATTATTGGATTCGACTCGGATTTTTAAGTACATATTAAACTTGATCCCATCCCTACTTACCGGATAAATGTCAAACTTTTGCTTCCATTCCGATCTGTTGGCCGGACAACTGGTGACTTCGATCTCCGCGATAAACTCCACCTTCGTGCCGACTTTTAGTCCATCGCATTTCGACGTCTCGACCGCCGGCCCGGTACCCAAGCAGCTCGAGAAGTACTTGACCTTGACCGCGCTGCTGGCCGTGTCCTTCATCTCCACCGAGCTCGAGATAGCGTCATACTGTTCGCGAATCAGTTCCACGACGTTGCTCGAATCGTCGGACAATTTGCCGGCGAAGGAACCCTCCACGTGTTTCGTAAGCCTCTTGTAAACGTTGATCTGTTCCTCGGTGACCGCCCATATGATATTTATAGCGTTGTGCTTCACTTTCAAATTGATCTGCGAGATGCTCGGATAATCCTGCAGGGACGAGTGGGTGTACGTGCCTCTGGTGTCCAAGTGGCACAGGCCGTCGTTCGGCTTGATGATACCGCCCAGCTTGCCGTCACCCGCGTAATGAAAACCGGCGTCGGTCGAGAACACCAGCAATCGGCGCGCTTTCTCGCGCCAACCTATCTGATTACGGCAAACTATCGCTTGCATGATCGCATCGAAGCCGCCCTCCGGTGCGTCGAGATTCCCGGACACGGACGCGTTACGCACCAATCCCTGTAAACAAAGATGTCTGTCTAAAAGAAACCGTCGAAGGTGACAGAATGGAATCTTCAATTATCTTTGATCTAGAATTAAAATGTAGATTTGTCATAATTTCAAAATTAATTACAGATTTAGTTATATATATTTATGGGTATTTCTGTACCGCAAACTTGCTCGTGTCCTGAGAGAGCCTCATAATGTTCTTGTATCCGTAAGGCGCCGCGCAACCGTCGCACGGCTCGATAAGACTGAAATCAAAGATAAGCCGATGAATATTGACACACAAACATACACCTACAGTGTATGCAACAAGGTATACTTTCTTCGGCTTATCTCAAAACTTACGATTTTGGCACGGTATTGACGTATGGCATTACGACCTTGTCGACGAAGCTACCGAAACCCAAACGGAAGTTGCTCGTGATCTTGCTCATGCTCTCGACCAACAATTGGCCCAGGTCGGACAGTTTCTTCTTGTCGTCTTCCATGGATTTGCTCAGGTCCATAAGATAGTAGAGATCGACGGGATAATCCTCCGCCTGGGAGTAAGCGAAGGACATTCTATAAGCTTCGTCTGAAACGAATTTACATCATACAAATGACATAAATTAACAATTATAGTTTCTATTTAATAATAAAACGAAGAGGCTCTGATATATAAATACAAATTTAGGTAGGAAACAGGCTAATAAGAGCTAGGCGCAACAAACTTGGTTTTTAAATTCTTTATTTAATTTGTTAAATTAATAACTAAATTAAATAAACAAATTAAATAAAGATTTTAAAAACAAGTTTGTTGCGCCTAATTTCTGCGCCTGGCTCTTATTAGCCCGTTTCCTACCTGAATTAGTTTTTATTCAATAGTAACAACTTACTTATTCTAAGTCTCAAATTGACCTCTTGTGGCCACATTTGCACGGCTTCCTGCCTTCTACTTCCGCCACTGCTCGAACTCTCCTTATGAAAATGCGAGGAGGATGAACTGGAAGACGAAAAATTAGAGTACGAGCCCTCGATGCTGCCGTATCCTCCTCCTGCACCGCCGCCACCAGCGGCGTAACCGCCCTTCGTCAAGTTGCGGTGTCGCAGCATGCTGAAGACATTGTCAGGATTCCACGTGTACTCGGGAGGACACGTCGCGAATATCTTGGTATTGATATTCGGAAGGAAGCACCTCTTCTCTGGGAATTTCTGCAAATTTTACATTCAGAAATATCAACCAAATATCAAATAAATGTTATCTGTCAGGAGAAACATCTATTTTTTTTATTAGTGCGAAAGAGCTTAGTATAGAGAAAACAAAAGAGAATCTTGGATCAAACTAATACTCACCGGTGCTGCGCACCATGCGCAGTGCGGAGTCTGTATGCACTCATGGCACGTCTGTTTACTGATACAAGGATTCATGCCGGTCAATCTCTCCGGAGGAGGATAATTGGCCTGAGCGAACGAAGCTAACAGGCCTGCCACTAATATTCCCGACATAACGAGCCATCTAGAGCTGCCCAACATTCTGCAAAATTACAGATGAACCAATAAATTTCTCGACTCAAAAGACAAATATTAATATTCTTTAAATATTAAAATTCTTATAATTATTAAAATTCTAACATATAAACACAGAGATAAAATAGCTAAAAAAAATTCTTCTCTCCAGGAACTGACTGAAGAGACCAGGATGGATGAGTTAACAGCATAGCTGATTAAGATACAGACAAGCAGCTGAAAAGGCGACAGAGTTAGAAGAGAGAAGAGAGGAGAGGAGAAGAAGCCTGTGAAGGACAACAGAGGAAAAAAAAATTTTTTTTAGCAGATTGACGGAGTAGCGCATCTCGAATTATACGCGCATATACGTACGATCTCGCTTCCATTTTGAAGAAATAAAGGAAAATCTGCGGATTGAGAGAGAAGAGACAAGAGACGATTGACACTTGCAGTCGCGCACCTCCCGCGGCTTATTCATACGGCGGCGATGCCGTCATCTTTATATTTGCCGAACATCACTCGCTCGCGTATGACTAAAGCGCGGCGGAGGACGATAAGCAGGAGGAGATATATGTATCTTCTTCGTGCGAGACGTGGGCTTACTTAATCGCGCGAGAGACGATGCGTCGTCCTTCTCTGTTTCCTCCGTGTTTTAAGTTCTACAGCGCATCACAAATGTTGTTTGGTTGATGTTTCTCCCTTTGTCGCTCGGGATCACCATAAATGGCAATCCATCAAACCAAGCGTTCCCGGAGGGAGTGCTCGCATCATGCTACGTTCGTCTTTTTGACGACAACGAGTGACGGAAGTGTTCGATGGACCAATCGGGGCGAAGATTGCTTTGTCCCGATTGTTGAATACGAACGCGCGCGTTCGACTCTTTACGTGGATTGACGCGTTCAGCTTTTGGTCTCGCAAACGGGGCTTAAGGGTGCTACAGTGGAGACTTCTATCGGCCGTGAATTACGGATTTGTTCATCTCAAATTTCGGCCAAAATAATACTGAAAGAATCATATTAAAATCATGATATTCGTAATTCATTTGCCCGCAGTTCATTTGCGACATTTGCGTTCATTTGACACGTTCTTAAGGCACCCCTACCAACGGGGTGGGTGCGGGAGGGGTGGCCTTCGGTCCCCCTTGCACCCCCCGTGTGCGTGTGTGTGTATTTTTACCTAATTATTCTAATTATTTAGTTAAATAAACTGTGTAAAAGAACTGTGCGCAAAAGAACTGTGGGCAAATGAACTGTGCGCAAAAGAACCGTGCGCATCTTCATGTGTCTAATAGCACGGTGTGCAATTGCAACGTGTGCAATTGTACTGTGCGCAAATGAAGGCTTCTCGTTTTAATAATACTAAATTTGGGGAATCGTGCAAAACATTGCGAGCATGAAAAATATATTTTTGAAAGATTTGTCAGGCGCATTTTTGTTAAAAACGCAATCAAATTTTCATTTTTATCGTGCTTTATCAAAGCTAAGCTATACGAAGATACGAAAAGAGAAATTATATTATTTAATTATAGGATTTTTTTGGTGCTAGATTGCATCGGTGCAATGCTGCCACTACAAAGAAGTAAACAGTCTTTGCGTGATCGATATCAAATTCGTCGTGGTAAAAATATGTACACACAAAATATGCTGTATTTATAATTTTAATTAAACCGTGCGTGCACGAACTTGCCATTTTATCGCGAGGCGA
>OX424443.1:25180407-25197907 GCA_949152495.1 Lasius fuliginosus | reverse complement strand
CGCAACGCGTAGTGTAATACAGCCTTAACTCTCGTCTGAACTATAATCGGACGGTATATACATATCTTTGTGTTAGCACCCGAGGAAGGTCTTGATATTTCGAATATATTTTTTTTCCACATGTGCAGTCGCGTTATTTCGCCTTTCGGTACTTCGCTGTAAACGGACTTGGTGATGATCGACGTTCGCTAATGGAAGCGCCCGTCGAGCGGTTTTTCTTTTTCGTCCCGTTCGCGATTCGCGAGATTTTACGTCACGCTGTAAAATTCACGTATACGCAGAAAGATCCATCGTGGCGCGTGTGTGACATGTAATACTGGTAATCACTGTCCCGAAGGGATAGCAAGGAGGAGCGACGATCTTTTTCATATATTTTTTTTCGACGCAATATTTCACCTGTCCGTTTGTGTTTTCATCAACTTTTCCGTCGGAAAATTCGAATTGTTGAATATTTTAATTGTTTGTCTTGGATTTTATCGACAGATACAATATATCCAGAACAGCAAGATTTTAGAGACGGCGAATTTTCTCCATGAGACGTTGAGATTTTTTAAAATGAAAAATATATTTTACTCATTCCTTTTTTGAATTTAAACCTACATTTTAACATCGCGACAGTCGCGATGCGTCGCCAATAGACGGCAGATACAGCCGAGACCGCTCATCCTTGCAATCTTCCTCACTTTTAATTTTCAATTGACCGTGGCAAGCTGTGTTTTATTGATCTTTTACTTAATGTTTCTTTAAAGAAGCACAATGAGGTCCCCCTTGGTTCCTCGCCGCGCTCGCCGGCCGTTTCGAACATCTCGCGACTGCCTCTTTATGCCATTTACGGGGACTTATTTCGATTGCCTCTTACGTCCCATGTTGCAGATCTTGAAGTGGCACAGGGACATGTCTGAAACACGAATCGCGTGCGTTATTCGTTGTCACAGTTAAGCTTCGCGGTCGTCTTTCTTTAATAATGATCGAGACATCTCTCGTGAGTAAGTCTCGCGGATGCTTTAAGGATGTATTGTAGATACAATCGTAGACAAAAGTACCCGAAATTCTAAATTCTTAAATACCTACGCCCTATGTATAGTAAAGGTAGATATGAATGACACAAATGATAGTATAATTACATATTTAGTTTAGTGAATTAATGTGAACTTTTTTTAGCACATTAGAAAGACGTAACCTCACGAATTTTCATCAATATTGTACTATTTTAAGATGGCGCGATACATTCTTAACGTACGTTTAAATCGAAAATGCCACAATGATAATTAAAGCTATTAATAATAATTAAATAAACAAATTTATAGACTTTAATCGTATAAAAATAAATACAGAAATATCCCACTGGATGTCTTTTTAATAGCAGATTTTCTGGCCAATTTGAAGATGATTTTTTCCTCAGCGAGAATGTCGATAATTTTCGAATTGTAAACCTTGAAGAAGAAGTGCTTTTTATAAATTAAACTTTCTGGAGTTAAACGATTTTTTTTAATGTAACTATATTTTTTAACTCTTCTCATTCTTCTTAGGTGGAATTTACTTTAATAGAATTTTGACCTATAAGACTTAATTACAAAGATATATGATAGAAAAAATGGAAACTTGGAAAACATGATAATCACCCTCGACATTTTTGCTGAGGAAAAGTCGATTCCAAATTGGCCAGAGAATCTATTTTTAAAAGATGCTTTTGAGACACCCTATATAAAGATAAATTTAGGAATTATGTATTACGGCTTGATTATTTCGACGCTACTTATAAAATTATGACAATAATTTGATTTTAGAATTTACCTAAAATTTCTTTTAGTACAATTAACTAACGCAGATTTTATAACAAAGATAATAAAAAAGAGAATAAAAAAACAAAGTGCAAAATTGTGAAAAAAAAACACGAAAGAATTCGTATAATAAGGTGGAACGCGCGCGTGTAACTTACGGTGAAATTTCCAAGAGGAGAGAAATGAAAAGTCTGGAAGAGGGATTATCGCGATATTCCGGGTCCTCGTCGACGGTTTTCTTTCCGAATTGTTCGAGGAATCAATCGGAGACACGTAGTGCGTCACGCGCCAATTGCTTTAATCAATCGATAACGATCGTCTTCGAACGCGTCGCAGATTCGTATACGCGTTTCCGAGAAAAGTTATTCGTAAGATTACAGTAAATATGATTGAGAGAGGAGCGTTTTTTTTCTCTCCCGAAATGTCCCGAGAAATTCCTGAAAGAAAAGGCTCTTCTCCTTCCATGCGAGAAAGGAGGATTCTGTGAAAGGAGGAATTTCTTGAAATGTGCGTGGCATAATCTTCTCTCGATCTCCTCCAGGATTTAGTAAAGTTAAGTAAACCCGGTAAAAGACGAGAATGGCTGGCTTTTTATTTTAACGGTCAAGGATTTTACGCGGCGTCGGAAATCCGTGGAATATCATCTCGAATATGTCCCACAAACATATACATATCTCGAGTATATAACACGCTATATGAATATTAAAAGCTCTCTTAAAATGCGCACAAGATCATCGTAAAGCCTGTATTACACTACGGGTCGCGGGTTCGATTGCAGTTGAGGTTATGGTTGACGGTTGCGGATCGACCAATCAGAAAAAAAGCAGGCACTGTTAATCTGTAATGTAATTGGTCAATCCGCAATCATCAACCGTAACTTCAACCGCAACTGAGCCTCTGCAACCCGTAGTGTAATACGGGCTTAATCCTTACTCTCTTTTCTTTGCCTTAATTAAAATGTCGCCGCTGCACATTTTGTACCTGTCTACTTGTTTATTTTTAAGAAACTTGGAAATTTGCAAACTTGCATATATTACGCGAAAAGGATTATTATAAATAAATCCTAAGTCTATTCTCTTTATGCGGGGGATATCTTTGTATAAAAATTTCTCAGCGAGATTGTCTCCAGAGACAAGATCTCTTCTCTTGTCGCGCAGAATTTGACTAAAGGCCGTATTACACTACGGGTTGCGGGCTCGGTTGAGGTTACGATTGACGGTTGCGGATTGACCAATCAGCCGGCAAAAGCTGCTCTGCTCTGCTCTTGGCTTAAATCGCGATTTTCTCATTTCGTCGTGATTCTCTCTCTCTCTCTCTCTCTCTCTCTCTCTCTCTCTCTCTCTCTCTCTCTCGGAGAAAATCGACGAGAAGAAATATCGGGGGAGAAGACAGACGATATACTCACAACTAACATTCGTGCCGTGTCGTTTGCCCGGGTGTTGCTCATGGTGGATCATGGCCGCCGGTATCGGCAGCGCTTCCGGTTCCGGTTCCTCGACGGGAGAGTAATCCGGCGGATGTGGCTGAGCCGCGATCTCGCGCTCCCGCGCCTTCGCCTCCAGCATTGCCTGAATCTCGATCTGCTCGTCGGTGATCTCGCGCTCGTCTGCGATCTCGCGTTCGATCTGCTCGTCCACGTGATGCTTCTGCTCCGTCAGCTGCTTCAGGCGGCTCAGCAACATCTAGCAGAACGAAATTCGCGAGAGATAAGCATAATTTACTATATACTTTCCTTCCTTTCTTTTTTTTTATCAGCAACTAGCGAGACAGCGCGCTAATAGTCGGTGAAAAAGTATCTTAGAATGATAGTAGATTATCTTACTTCTTTTCATTCTCGATTACTTGTGCGCAATGCGCTATCTATTTTTCGTATTTTAGTCATGCATGAGAATTATATAAAGCTTGCAAAGAGCGGCTAATAAGATTAAAGATATACTACTTTAGTTTAATTTCTTATACAACCCCAACGCAGGAACTTCAGATATTAAATTGAGTGTTTATAAATGATAATGATAGATAAATAACATAAATGTTCGGCGAATGAACGAAAATCGTCCGTTCATTATTTACTTAAGATGTAGAGTTCAATATATGCATATAAATATAAATAAAATTTTTAATTTTATGAAATAAATAGATAAATTATATTATTTAATCAATTACGTTGGCCCAAATGTTTTATACATACATATACATACATATATACATACATATGTATATATATATACATACATATATAATATAATATTTGTGACTACAAATGTAAGCCAGTTTGACGGAAATATGAAAATTAAGATGAAAGGCATCTGTATCTCGCATTATGTGACTGGACTATTCTAACTTTAGCTTGAGACTGCGTTTCAAGACCGACAGTAAAGGCGTGTAGCTTGCTATGCGAAAAATGTACATAAATTCACGCGAAAAATATTATTAGGCAGAAAAGATCTAACCCGACCGTATATTAGCGCATTTCCAAAGTAATATTGCACATTCATCTTATTGCAACATTGCTACAATGTTATGTAGTACTATTTCTAAAAGCAGACATTTTACCGTTGCTGCAATCTTGCAGTAACATTTCACAACGCAATATTGCGATGAAATATTGCCACAATGTTTCTGAAATCTTGCTGTGCTGTATGGGTATATATAATATATATATATATATATATATATATATATAATATAAAATATATATATAATAAAATAATATATGTATAATAAATAAATAAATATTATATATATATATATATAATTAAAGAGTATCGCATATGTAAATTGTACTGTACTCACGAGACTCTCTGCATCGTCCGCAATATTATCGCCGTAGATGAAGCCCGGCGGCAGCGGTTCAGGTAGCGCGAGCGCGAGAACCTCGCTGCCGCTTGTGGCACAAGACAGGACGAATGCCGCTAGCAGACAGAAGCTTGTCCTAGCGGCGGCTCGTCGACTAGTCCTTTTCGTCATTCCCTCGTATCTCGTGTTCTCTATGAAAAGACAGAAAGAAGATTTTTTGCGTCAGTTCACGCGACGCGACACAATATTAAGGGATTAAAGTAAAAGTAGGGTACTCTCTTTCAAACTCTGAATCAGTGAAAATGTCACTTGATTAAAACGGCGACAAGATTTCAGTGAAAACACTCGCACTTTGCTCCTCCGTCTTTCACTGATTCTGACAATGAGATTTCACTGAAAAATCAGTCTCTATCACTATAATCGATTCTTCTCAGTGAAATTTCACTGTTTGCAGTGGTATACTTATAACTGAAATCACACTGTTATCAGTGATAATACTGATTCAATTTAAGAGAGTAGTGTTTTCTATTTATTGAACTTTTCTTAGTAAGGCAAAGATATGTATTCGCCAGGACTTGCATGTCCTGCCGAAGAGGAGATTATTTCAAATGTCTTTGTCACTATTATAAAAATATAAAAGTATATTTCAGGGACAAGATATTTCACTTTCTTCTTGCGATCTTTGTCGAATCGGACAGCTTGCTCTTTAATTTTTTGTGTACTCTTACAACTATAATATATACTATAATATATATAATATATACTATTATATATATTATATACTATATATACTATATAATATATACTATATATAATATATATACATATATATAATATTACTATACATATATATAATATACTATAAATATTATAAAATAGTATATATTATAATATAATATAATATGTACTATAATATGTACTATAATATACATAATATATACTATAATATAACTATAATATACATATAACAACAAAGAGATTGATAACGGAAGATCCGCATCGAGAGACTGAAAAGCGATAAGACTGATCGAGGAAAGCAAGGAGGTGTTTCATTGAGATTGTAAAGAGAAGACTCTTCCCCCTTGACAAATATAACAGTGCTATAGACGTTTAGCGAGGTTTAGCGACGAGAGAAGGGTCCCTTAGACTCCCTTAGGTCGTATAAGAAGAATATATCGAGATGGCGCAAAATTATATACGTAAGAGGTAGTAGGTATAGTTGATTTTTTTTCTCTTTCTTTTACTTTACGAGTCGAGATGAGAGTCACAAAAGGCGAGAACGAGCGTGATCCGCGATTCGCGCGATGCCGGTCTCCGGGGGTCATCGCGGATTATCCTTTCGCCGATAGGACGTTATCGGTATGGCGAATATATATGTACGGTGCATGTCACGTGATAAGGAATAACATCGAGTAACGAGAGAAAAGAGGCGAGGGATCCGACGAAATTGTCGCGAGCGAAATTGCGCGATATCGCGTCACGTCTGATAATAGCAATAATAGTGATAGCAAATGCGCGATAAAGCATCGCGCGTCACGTACATATAATAATAGTATTAATACTAATAATAATAATAATAGCAGAAAGCGTTTCGCGCGACGGTGATCTATCCGAATGGCCGTTTAACGATTATTTATAGATTCTAAATCGATCTCGTCATTAATCCCAATGTGAGCTCGTCGGTGAGCATCGCGACGTTTGTAATGTCCGTCGCAAACAAAACGATTAGAAATCAATTCGCTCGCGTTCGACGCACAAGCCCGCGATTCAAAGACTATTACACACATTTAGGAGAAATAATCGGATAAATTTTCTTTTATTTTTTTTTTTAAATTCGATTACAGGTGAAAAGAGAGAGAAAGAGAGGAAAATGTTCCAATTCGTCGAGAACTTTGCGCGATCAATTGATGAAGAAGGAAAAAGAGCGGAAACGGGCGATTATAAATGAATCAGCTGATCGGTGACACTCGTTTGACAGCTCAGTTGACAGCTTGCGGCTGTTTTCTTTTTCTCCCCGAGAATTACGCAATAATCGAATTTTTTCGGATACTGTGACAGCTTGCGCGCGATTCCCTGCGAGATCGCGCGGGTGTTTTTTTTACAACTTACTCTGGTCGAGAGTTCCCTCGCGAGAATCGCGTTCTATTACGTCGACGGGACGACACGCGGTGGCGGAATGAGCCGCGAAGGGCTGTTGCACCCTCTATTATACCCGCGCGTCGGATATCCCCCTTCGCCCCCTTCACCCCCGTATCATCAGTCTCCACCCTCGAGAAACACACCTACCCACCTGTAGTAGATGCGACACGAAGAGGAAGACGGGTTGCGCGCTTGAGCCCCTGATCCTTTTCCGCCCTCTTCGCTCAATGAAACGCGGGATGCCTACCTTGTATATGCCCTTTGTAAGCCGCCACCGCGTTCCGTTTACAATTAGCTGTGTCGTTAAAGTTACCGCGCATTCCGACGCGAAATCCCGAAGAGAGTTGATGGAACGCACGAGAAATTCTTACACTTCGAACCAAGACATTTTTGACGCTTTTTTATTATCGAGTCGGATATAATAATACTTTTAATATTTTTCAATCTTTCCTCTTTTAAGTTTAATTGCACTTATTTATTATGTATTATTTATTGTACTTATTTATATCGACGAGATTTGATATAAGATGACTCAATTTATCGAATGAAAATAATCATGTGAGTCACTTCCCTCCAAGATCTCTCTTCTCTCCTCTAGTATTTTATTTATCCATTAATGACGTTTTAATAAATATAAACATTGAGTGATGCAGATTATATATATATATATATATATATATATATATATATATACAGGGTGTCCGGAGTCAACCGCATCACCCGTCGTGTGCAGGTAGAGGCAGTTAAACTGAGTAGGAAAGTCCTGTACCGTTTTGCGATTTTCGCAATAATTAATAAGAAATTAAATAAAAAAGAGCGGCCAATCCGTGCGAGTAAAAGCGCGCGGCGAGAAGAGACCTCCTACTGTTTACGTGATTCTTGTCGCGCGGCAAAAATAAAAGCCTAATGTTTACGCGGTTGCTACGCACACGACAAAGCGGGGAGGAGCACTCTACAAAGAACAATGGATAAATACGAGCAATGCATAACGTTGGACCCCCGCGTGGGCTGTCTCTTCTCGCCGCGCGCTTGAACTCGCGCGTATTGGTCGATCTTAATTTATTTCTCATTAATTATTGCGAAGATCGCAAAACGGTAGAGGACTTTCTTACTCGGTTTAACTTGCTCTATTAGCACACGACGGGTGATGCGATTGACTCCGGACACCCTGTATACATATCAGATTCATCTGATAAAAGTAAACAACAATCAATCTTAACCTCTTTAGGGATATTGATATAATTGTGTACATTTAGTTTTATATGAAATCCTTTCACGAATATTTATATGAAATCCTTTCACGAATAATTAATCTCAACGCACACAATGGCCACATATGTGTACATTATTTTTCTCAGAGATTTCAAAATATTTTTCAATTTTTTCTGTTTTGTTTAATAATTATAAATATATTTTGAATAAATATAATTGAAAAAATAGATAAAATAATTTTTTTTCGACTTCAATAAATTCGTCTCTGAAGAGGTCAACTTGTTTAAGTCGGATAACTATTTCAAGATCCAAAGGATGTCGATGTTCATATTTTTCTGCTATCGAATCGCGTTGTCCACTTTGTTTTCCCTTACGTGTTTTTATTCAGAAATATCAAATCTGCGTTGTATACAATACGTTTTCATCATCCGTATTTCCATATGGTTGGAAAATAGTTTCCATCTGTATAACATATACATATACATATGTATTTCGCGTACACGATGTATGCCCTTTATTTTATTTAATTTATTTATATTCTCTGTTATTTTATTCTTTTCTCATGATTTATTATTAACTTTTCATTTGTTACACTTGTATAAAAATAAAAACTAAAAAAATTATTTTTTTATATTATATCATTCAAGTTTTTTTTTAGCATCTTTAATATTAATTTTTCTATTAATTATTAATAATTTTTATATTTCCTATAATTTAATAATTTTAAATGTTTATCTCTTACTAATATTAAAATTAGGAATCCCACCTTACCACTTATGAATAGCTTTATCTTCAATATTCATATCTTGAGAAATTTTATTTATTTTTTTAATTATTCAAAAAATTATTCCATTATATATATTTTCTTTAATTGAAATAAAAATCACAATTGTATACTTTATAATTTTATTATCATCTTATATTTTAATCTTTAAAATAATTAATTTATTAAAATTTAAATATCTATTAACTTTTTCGTCTATTAATCAAATGAGATGAATATTACTATTATATATATTTTTTTAAATTTATTTTGATTAATCTACATATTTATTTATTCGAGTCGGGTCGTTCTCCGAATCGAGCGCTACACGCGCCTATATTGAATTTTTGTCGCAACTCAATTGCGACGCGCCAATTATATTACGATGACGAGGAAAATGACGCGCGTTATAAGACCGCTGATAATCTCGCGGCGCGTAATGAAAACAAACCATCAAGAATACGTACGCGTGCGTGTTCAACGTACGTATGCATTCTTCGCCGGATTTCGTTGGAAAATTTAGGGACTATTCGCGGCGTTAATCGCGATCTGTGACGTCGATCGCGCGCAAAAAAGAAAAAACGCGCTCGAATCGTAGATTGAACGTATATACTCGTAACGCAAGAGATGAGCGAATATTTAAAATTAGATTAGAGCAATGTTCTCTCTCAGTTCTCGCGAGCCAATGGCGAGGCGACGATAAGATGGCTTCTTATCGCGGCTTAGAGAGGACGGGACGCGGGGGAGCGGGAAGGAGAATTATCGAGATTCGGTGGAGATTTTTTCTCCGTCACTCCCCCTTCCCACCCCTCTGATGAAATTACTTTCGTAAGTAAGTCGCAATTTCAAATATACGCAAAGAGTGGATCGGAATATGATTGAAAATGAACACAATTTATCATGCAAAAATAAATCGTTGAGCAAATTTTCTTTGCGCGAAGCTTTATTTTCGAAAAAATTGAAAGAACGATGGATAAAAAAGGACCTAATAACCTAACAGAGCTTATTTCTAATCTAGGACCTAATCTAGGACCTACATAACCTAAAGTAAATTATACGTGCAATCTTATGTTTTTTGAATCGCCGAATACGATGGTAGCATTTTTATTCCTTTAATGTGATGAAAAAGTAATCAAAATTTGTCTCAAAAGTATCAAAATGAATCTTTTTTAATAATAATACGGCTAACAACACAATTTTGTTCCAATTGGTTATTTGAATTATAATTTATCCTTTATTTTTATAACTCTTTTTACTGCAAATTATATGTATAAGAACACATATTTTAAAATTAAACACCTTAAAATTAAATATGATGAAATCAATATAACAGATATAAAATTAAAAAAGATGGTCAATTTTTTTCTTGCTCATAAAAAATCTTAAATTCTATTTGCCAAGCTGCATGTGTGTGTGGTGCACAAGTGTAATTATGAAAATCTTAAAAAATATGTAGTATGTAATAGACTTTCATATATTACTCTGGAAATTTTATTAAAGGAAAACTTTTTATAAGGGATTTGCTCGTCATTTAAATCTGTTTCTGAATATGAATATATAAATATTGTAAATATATAAATAATGTAAATGTGTAAATAATGTATTTAATGTGTTTAAATACTTTCCAAATTTTCCTCAAATTCTGATGACAATGAGTGAATTATGAATATACTATATTGCATGTTATAATAGAAAATATAAGACTTTATTATAGGATTCCCAAGAAGTTAAAATTTACATTACAAAAACCATTAGTAAAATTTCCATAATGAAAATTTATTGCTAGCTATTTTAACATTCCTAACTAAACAATGCATGCAAATTTAGAGCTTTAGTAGGGCTTCTAGATTATTTCAATAAGAAGAAATGGATTATTTATTAGTTTTTAATCTGTCATGTTTATTTTGTCATGTTAGATTTCTCAAGCGTTTGTCTGTCTTAGTTTCTAAGAATGAAAAAAAGTTATAAGATACAAATAATTAAATAATTTCAATTAAATTGTTACTAACCATGTTAAAAAATGTGACCCCTCTTTGATTTTAGTCACTTTCGCGGGTACTTTAGATGATAATAAAAATATTATTATTGTATTCAGGGAGGAACATAAGATTACATATATAATTTATACTTTTTAAACAGAAATCGGCCCTTTTCACCCATCGTTCTTTGGTAAATTGATAACGTATTTCTGGCTTTATACAGGATGTTTTATAATACGTGGAACCCTCTTCAACGGTGAATGGGGGACACAAAAATAATGAAAAAAGTTTATATAAACATGTGTCATGTGAAGTGGGTTAGTTCTACGTGTTATGAAACACCTTGTATATTCTCTAATATATTTTCGATCTCGATCGAGACTCTTTTTGAGATCATCCCACTCGATCCCAATTCTTGTCAGCAAGAGAGAAATAAGGAGAGAGAGGGGGGGGGGAGAGGGGGAGAGAGAGAGAGAGAGAGAGAGAGAGAGAGAGAGAGAGAGAGAGGAATGCTATTTAAAGCGTTTCTATGATGTTCCAAGGATTATTATATACTCGAATCTAATGAGAGCTTAATAAGAGATTATTGATGTACACGTATTACTGTACACGATCTTGGTATTGCAGTAAATTGCGTCATGCAGCTTTGTCTATTCGACATTTCGACATTCCAGATCGATATCGACATCTCCGACGCAAAACTCAAGGTCTCCAAATTCCTTCGTTGGGACAAGAGGCCCTAGATAAGAATGCCATACTTTTTTCATATTTTTTTCCTTTTTCAAATACCTTTATTTTTATACTGTTTTCGCGTATCAACTCTGCCAGGTGATTGAAGAAAATAAAGTCTTGGTTGACTACACGTAAATTAACACAGATCCAGTGAACATATGAAAAAATTCTATCAAAATCTTAATTATAATTGGCGTTTGCAGTAAAAATCCTCAAATGAGGATTTTTTGATCTTTAATAAAGTCTTTCGGATTCTGAAACTTGAATTTCTAGCTCTCTTCTTTACAAAAAATGAATAAATCACTTATTTCAACAAAATAATATCTTTTTTCCATTTCATGTGTGTGTGATGTGTGTGTGTGTTTTTATTGAACTCTAATCAAAGATATTAATTTTTCAACGCAGTAATTTTTCCTTTTCTCCTATTTCCTCCTAAATGCCAGCAAAAAAATAATCGACGTTACGCCCTAAAGAAATCTTTCGAAAAAAATCAGAGAAAAGGGCGAGGGATCCTGAGAGATTTATCTCTCCTGTCGGCGTAATTACGATTTTTTCCACTGCGTTTCGAGGACATTAAATAACGTCTTGTCTACTAGTTTGATTAACGCATATCCATGCGTATCTCGGGAATCCTGCGCCATACGTTTGTCTGTTTAAGGTAAATTACCTAATATCCGTGACGCGCGCGTGTACGTTATTTGCGAGCGATTACTGTAGCAGTTTATATAACTACATGTCGGCTTTCTCCGCTTCGTTCCTTTACGAAGGAGCTACATCGATTGTATACGCTAATCCAAAGCTCGATTACCCTTGTTAGGGCGTAACGCGAGTATATAACCGCGGATTCTTGATTCCCCAGTTAAGCGCGTTTCAAAGCTGCACGCACACATGGCTTAGAAGAAAGGACGGGAGGGAGGGAAGAATTAAGGGGAGAGATGCGTCGAGATCCGTTTAGAATGCTCGCGATATGTTCGATGATATGGGGTGCTTATTTCCAGCAATGGAACACAGTCATACAGTGTTACACAGTGTTGACTTGTAGTTGGAACGCTGCTTAGCTTCTTTATTTCACTGCCAGAGTGCAGGGCAGTCGAACACAGCATTTTAGTTGTCGACTTGTGACGTAGTTGGAAAGCACAGGGTTAGGTTAGGTTGTAGGTTAGGTTATAGGTTAGGTAAACCGTATTATACACATTGTCGTCTGTGTATGTTGCTGGAAAGCACCCACGATCTACATATATAATGATTCAAGGCGTCTTCCAATTACCACTTCAGTTCTAATGACTCCGTATGAAAAAAAATAATAAAAACTATAGAATAAATTTTTTTCCATTTCCCAGGTAAATCATCATGTCGAGCGACGTCGAGGAGGAGGAGCAGCAGGGGGAAGAGAAACCGTTCGCCGTGGAGCGCGCGAAGACCGGGCGCGCGAAGTGCAAGAGATGCAAGTGCACGATCGAGAAGGGCGAGATAAGGATCGGCAAGTACGTGACGAGCTTCTTCGCGGATGGCAAACTGATGCCGGCCTGGCATCATGTGGCCTGCCTGTTCGAAGCGTTCGCCAAACAGCGCGCGACGACTAAGAGGATCGACGATCCCGCGGAGGATGTGAAGGGTTGGGAGCAATTGTCCGACGACGACAGAAAGATCATCCTGGACAAGCTGGAGGAGTTCGAGAAATCTTGTAGGTATCACGCGCTTGATTCTCTTCTCGTGGAAGAGATATCTCTTACTTTTTTTACGCCTTTGCGTGTTGACCTATTCGCGTCTACTCAGTCGCGGATCTACGTTTTCGCGCAGTCGATTGGTTAGGTTAGATTTATTGGGTTGAGTTTTTTGGAATTATTTAAGTGGAATTAAAATATTTTTCTCAATCAAGAGAGAAGAATGTTTTAAGAGTTTCGAAAACTTTTTTGTTATAATTCTCTCGATCTTCGAAGCGATTTTTTTCCGAAAAAAAATCCTTGACGATTCTACTTATTTGTATTACCTAACTGTTATTCAGCAAAATAATTGATATGTAAATTTTTAAAATCGAATTAAAGAGATACTAAAAACGCTCAATATTTTAAGAAAAAAAAAGTTTTAAATTATACAGATAAGAGATTTCTTTTATCAAAAGAACATTTGATCTCTTTGGGACACTCTGTATATCGGCAGATATCTGCTGGGAGCCTGAAGTTTATTAAGCTTCATTTAGCTTTGCGATAGATCTGCCACTGCGTCTAGCGATTCACCGGAGCAATTAACGTTTGCACTTAATCCAATGTACTTTCTTCGCATTATCTCGAAGCGTCGTCGATCTGTGTGTTACACGGAGAAATCATTCAAAGGCTTTCCGGCTTTTCTCTCCGCGAGAGAAACTTGCGCTACTTTTAATAAATTTCCTCCCTTACGAGCAGAAAGCTTTACAACGGAAAGTTCCAAAAGAGCTTGACGCTTATAAGAGAGAGAGATTGAAAGCTCTCTCCGGGGATAGAAAAGTTTATCGATATTGAGGAAAGATTACGTGTTATGACGTGTGCGCTATTTTTTTCCTCGTAATTTTCTCGCCTCCCGTAATTAAAAATATGTTTACGTAGGAGGCCGTCGATGTATAAATAATTAGACGAGAGAAGTTCATCGAAAAATTATTATATTAGGAGATTTTTATCAGCTTCATTACGATTAATATAATTTTAGTAATAAATAATCCGTCAAACTTTTCAGTTCAAAATAAATTTTCCTAGAAAAATTATCACATCCTAGAGTAAATAAAAAATTAATAATATGAAAAAAAGGAATTAAAATATACAATAAGTAAAAGGAAATAAAATATAAAATAAATAAGAACATCTATGTAGCTTTTAACTATAAAAAATTTGTTATATTAAAACCGCGGCTTTTAATAAGTCAATTCTTTTTTCTAGGTCCTACGAAGATTTCGAAAAAGACCGTGTCGCCGCAAAAAGCGGCTCCTTCTTCGAGTAATACGTCGGGAAAAACAACGAAGAAGAGGAAAAAAGAGGCCGCAACGGATGACAAGGAGAGAGATAAGGAGGAAAAGGAGAAGATCTCGTCGAAGGATGACTCCTTTCGCGAATTTCGACGGGTATGCAGCAACATCGCCAACGTCGACGCGTATACCGACAAGACCGCGATTATTAAGAGGATGTTCACGAGAGGAGTGCAGGGAGGTAAGTATCTCTCCCGCTTGTTATACTAATATAACAAGATTAACAATGTATACAGTGTTTCGCGAAAATACTCGGATAAACGGCTGCTGAATTGAGCGAAATTTGAGCGTACGCCTTAGTGCGTGGGAGGGATTAAATGCAAATTACATGTATTAATTATATATTTTATGGGAAAATTAGAACTTTTTACTTCTGGTGAAAGTGAGTAGAGAATTTATCAGAGTAAATTTTCTTTGGCCGAACTTTAGTGTGCGAGAAAAAGATATAGCTCTATAACTTGTAGAATTCTTGGAAAATTTTTAGATCCTAAACTGTATTCCAATTATTTCGACTTATTATAATATAATAATAATTATTATAATTATTATAATAACTTATAATAATAATTGTAATAAAATTATAAAATAAAATATATAGGTATAAAATATATACGTATAATAATAACAATAATATATAAGTATAAAATATATACTATATATATTGTATTTACTATGTATAGTATATACTATATATGTATACTATTTACTATATATATTATACATACACTACATTATTATACATATATATAGTATATACTATATATAGTATATAGTATTATACCATATATATGCCATATATATACCACATATAGTATATATAATGTATATATGTATATATATATATATATAGTATACATATATGTATATAATAATATATAGTAATATAATTATAGTATACTTATAATAATAATTATAAGTATAATTAAATATAGTATAATTTTTATATATATACGATACACTCGTAGAGCAACGTCTTTAACAGATGCTATTAACGTTTGTTCGACATAAAAAGGATAATACGGTCGATTAATAGAATCATGAAAGATAAATGTCGAATAATCGAAAGTGAGACGCGCGCGCCACTCGTTGAGGTAAAATTTAACCAAGTTCGGCTATTCGGCATATTCGGTAATGAGGTTGTGCGATAGCTTTTGAGATCAGCGACCAGTTTCGCTGACCTCGATAAACCGATGGAAAATTTCGGCCACACAAATTAAATGGCAAATCATCTCGTTGATCGTTTCTCTCTTGAGGGGGAGTTCACTTTTTGTAACGTTCCGACTACAAAATCGTGCGATAGAATTACACGAGATGAGACCCAACGCGGGTCTCATTGTATGTCTTTCTTGACGCGTGGGGAGAGAGAGAGAAAGAGTGTGAGAGAGGGAAGAGAGAGAGAGAGAGAGAGAGAGAGAGAGAGAGAGAGAGAGAGAGAGAGAGAGAGAGAGAGAGAGAGAGAGAGAGAGAACGCAGCATCCGAATGGAGAGTGCTTCATTAATCGAGAATTCTTACGAGACGCGGGGGCGTTTATTAACGATTCCCCCTGTCGTTTTTTCCACGATAGAAGAAGAAGGACTCTTGCCCGTAGAAGAGATTTCTGGCACGCAGTCTCTATCTAATAATGAATCGTATCGTAGATGGATGAATAAATACAGCGGGTACCCTTTCGCGTCTCTCTCTCTCACCTTTCCTGAAATAATTTTAAAAGCACAAAAGAGAGATATTGCTCTTTCTGCGGAAAGTATTTGTTTTTATTTGTACAGTAATATATAGAGTGATCCAGCCTGAATGAAGCTGTCCTTCTTGGAAATTATATTATGGATAGCAACGAAATTCTTTCAAGCTTTGTTCGGGTTCTTTTTGGAGTGGAGGAAACAAACGGAATATTGTCGGAAGGACAAGTGAGGGCACTCTTTCCCATCTCTCCCCCTCATGTGTTTTGTCCTTGCATAAAATGATTTTTATTTCGTTTTATTCCGCGTGAAAAAGTGTTAAGACGAGATAATCTCGAAAAGTGAATATACTTTGTGAGATATATTTTATACGTATACTTAATTCTCGCGTGCAAAATTATTCTAACGTAAGATACAAAATATCCACTTTCCGATGACCTTACCGCAATATTTTCATAGATAGAATAACGGAGACGAATCGATTCTCATACATTTTAAAACGAGTTCTAGCGATTAAAATAATGTAAAAAAAAAAAAAAAAGAAATAGGGGTCTCGAAGAGACGTGCGCCGGGTCATCGACTTTACGTCCCCGTTATACGAAAATTGGCAGTGACAACTTCGTCTCGTTGTGCAATCGATTCACTTTATAATAAAAGCTTTATACACAGAAAGGTGGAAAAAAATGTTTTTTTTCAAATTTCCATGAGTTAAAAATTCTCTTCATATTCATGATACGATGACAAACTTTTCGAAGGCATCCATCGAGTCGTCCGCCATATTTTCGGGACTTATCGTGAGATTCTTCGACCGGAACCGTGAGTTGGCAGTTAGCTTTTAATTCGATAACAATATCGTATTTATTTTTAGGTAATCGTCGATCTCTTGGTCGAAATCGGTCGTGCGGCACAAAACACGATAGGCGCTTCTTTTCAATCAGGTTAGGTTATGTTACCCCGAATTTAAAACGACTCGTCTGCTCGCAAAGGGTCATTCAGGCAACTAATCCAGAAATGCTTATCGTGAAATATTAGAAATAAAGATTAAGAATAAATATTCTATGAAATGCTAATAATGCAAAGAACAATAAGGTTTTAGATCGCGTTATGAATTTCTTCTTTTTTTTCTTGCAACACCGATTCTCTTTTCTGAACAAACGGGTAAGAATGAGAAGAAACGATAAATTATAGAACTACCTATTTTGTATTGTGTTGTAATTTGAGAGTGGTTAATTCAGAGAATGTTATAAAATTATTTTCCAAGGTTAATGATCTGTTTAAAACAAAATGCGATCAGTGTATCACGACTGGCTGATAGGTCATATTGCTTTAAAATTTGTTTTGGCAGCATTAAGATATCCGTGGATGGATATTAAATGCAATATTACACATTGTATTTTATTGCGTTTATTATTTGATTACAATGATATAT
>OX424443.1:25062907-25175407 GCA_949152495.1 Lasius fuliginosus | reverse complement strand
GATCGTGGACCAATTAATCAACACGGCGCCTATGCGATCGTAATCGTCGCTGCTTTCGCGGCTGCTCTTGTAGCGGTTCGATATACATATTTCTCGCAATTTCTCGATATTTCGTGAAAGTGAAAGACAAAGAGAGCTCGATGAAACGCGATGAAGAAGAGATCTAAATCGCCGCCGCGACTCGGAATTCCGATTTCCGGCGGGGCTCTCTATTTTTAGGCACCATTATTTACGAATCGCGTGCTCAATCATCCGCGTGCGTTTCGCTCGAACAAGCGAGAGAAAGAGAGAGAATCGTGAGTATCTGCGCAAAATTTTACGCGCGTATTCAAAGGCTCCATGTGAAGCTCCATCAAACATTGATAGTTGGCGATAATGGATCTCGAACCACGTGTGCCTTAGAAGCCGCATAACTTTGTGATCTAATCTCGCGCCGCTCTATTTTCGCCGATGATGAGAAGAATTCCGTTGGACGCGCAGTTCTTCGTGTACTTCGATTAAACTTGATCTATCCTTATCGGGAGAAAGATATCTCTTTAGTACGCAATGAGTTTTTCACATGTATATTTTAATGGAAAAATCTTATAATTGTACATTTTCGATCGAAAGTGTTCCGGTGAGAATTTCGGGCGTGAAACTAATCTATTGCATATATAGAATGGCATCATTCAAGAAAGATGACAAAAATGAAAATTGTAAAAAGATAAAGTTTCATGCTTATATATTGACGAAGAATTATTACACAATCATAAGTCGTCGAAAAAAATTTTATTTTAGTTGTTTCGCAGATACAATATTTTTCATTGTTATCGTAAAAATATAAGCACAGTGGGGGAGCAGAAAGAAAAAAGGGGTACCATTTTCGAGTACAATTAAACATTATTATTATTATGGACATTGTATATATACGCGGTATTATATATAACATACAATATATTATACATTATATATATGTATATTGTATTATATACTATACTAATATAATTAATTTATTATATTAATAGTTATTATAATAATAATTATTATATATTATTATTATATATTATATATAATTACATATGGTTATAACGTATATATATAATTTTGAATATTAATAGTAATAATATAATAATGATTTTATTTTATTTTTTTTGAGTGAGAGTGAAAGAAATAAACTATAAAAATTATAAAAGCAATTAGAGAGCGATTGTTTGAGAAAATAATTTCGCAAAATTATTATCATACGCAAAAAATGGTTATTAAGCAAGTATCGAGATAAGGAACGGATGTTGATGGAGAGAGAGAAGAGAAACTAACCGAATTCGCAATTTTTATCACCTTTTACGCAATCTTAATCTTCTTTTTTTTTTGATAGCACAGAGATTGTGAAGAGCAACAGTTTTTTTTCTTTTTCCTCCCCTTTTCTATTACATTAACAGCTTTATTTGATATCTAATACGTCTTTCCAAACTGTAAAACATATGTAAATTAATTTATATGTAACACCGATTACAGATAAAATCATCGAGTATATACGAAAAACGTCTGTGTAATAGGCTTAATTACTAAAACATTTCAAATTAGGCGATAAACAAATTTCTGACACGTGGCCCGGTTTTTTCTCATACTTTTTTTCTTAGTTAGATGTCTCGCTCCATATTTATTTTCTTTCTCTTTTCTGAACTCTCTTATTTCATCTTTTTTCTCTGTAAATAATTTAAAAAGAAGAACCGTCTTTAAAGAATTCATTTATCTTATATCGGATTAAAAGAACTAATTTTTTAAATTTTACAGATAAAATTACCGAAAGTGACGAGTATGAAAAATATTTTTCCTCCGTTTGATTTCTATTTAGATGGTTTTAAGGGCGACATCGTACTCTGGTGCAAGTTATTGCTACCCGGTGCCATAAAGAGAATCTACAATCTGCAAAGCAAGCAGCTGATAAAGCTGTTCGCGCGATTGTTGGTCCAGGACGAGGACGCGATGCTGGAACATCTGGAGCAAGGTGACGTGGCCGAGACGATCAGCGTGTTCTTCGAGAACAGCACCACCATGTTGCCTTGTAACGTGAGCGTATTGACGATCCATGACGTAAGTTCGTGTAATTTTACAAATTAAGACACGACTAAGACATATTGAGGAACATTTGGATGAACAAAAGATTGACTTGATAATTAAGTCAAGAATAATTAAATAATTAGCTAGGAATTATTAAAATTGTAAGAAAAATTTTAATTGCACAATTAATTAGAATTGAAAAAGTAGGGAGAGAAAAATTAAGAGAGATCAAGTTCGGAATTAAATGCAAATTAATTAAAATTAAGGAAAATTCAGAAAATTAGGTTAATAATGAAATTTAATTTAATTAAAATTAGTTAATCTAATAATTATAAAGACGAATAAGAACATTAAGTAACATTTAAATTGAACGAAAGATTGACAATAGAGTCAAGAATAATAAAATAATTAAGCTAAGAATTGTTAAAACTGTAATGAAAATTAATTGTACAATTAATTAGAATTTAAAAAATGGGGAGAGAGAAATTGAGAAAGATCAAGTTCGGAATTAAATGCAAATTAATCAAAATTAAGGAAAATTCAGAAAATTAGGTTAATAATTAAATTAAAATTAATATGAATTAGTTAATCTAATAATTATGAAAAAACCTTATAATACGAATGAGAAAAATTTTGGGAGGGAACAAATTGAGAATTAAGTTTAAATTAATTGTGGATGTATTTAATTATATAGAAAATCAAGGAAAATTTCAGATTAAAAAAATAAAATCAATAATTAAATTAAAATTAATTAAAAATAGTTAATCTAATAATCTAAGAACCTATAATACGAATGAGAGAAAAATTTGTAGGGATATTGAGGAAGATCAAATTGAGATTTAAAACTAATTGAATATTTAACTAGAATCAAGGAAAATTTAGAATAATTTAATTAAAATTAACTAGAGACAGTTAATCTAATAATTATAAAAATATATAATTATACGAATTAACTGGATAATTAATTTAGAATTAAACTCGCAATTTCAATCGCGATTATTTGAATAAAGATGCAGAAAAACGTGTACAGGATTCGTCGAGGTCTCATGTTTTAAATTAATGCGAGCGTCTTTTTACTCGGATAGGTTGACCTTTTTTTAGAAAGGTTGTCACGTTTAACGAAGGAGGAGGAACAGATCCAGCATTTTCGATCCATCCTCGACAGGTAAGTTCGCCAACGCTTCTTGTTAACCTTTTTCAGCTGAAAAAAGAAAAAGATTTCTCGAAATATCTATTGACAAACAAAGAAATATATAAATGCAACGTGCGATTATAACGCGCGCGGCTCTCGCACAGCTCAGTTTTATTATTTTTATATTCAAAATAACGATAATTATTTCGCAACTGTAGAGGGAGGAAGAGCCTTAATGGCTCACAATTTATCTTATTTATTCTCACTTATTTTACAAATCGTTTTGTAATAGTTAATTTTTTCAAATATATTTTTCCTCCAAAATTTTATTATTTACTCCGCGCAGATATTATATCTCCCTTTCACTCGACAAGAGACTTAGATAGTTCGAGCATCGGCTCGAACGCCGTCTATATTTTCTCCTTCTCCTTCTTGCTTTTATTCGAAATCATTGCGAATCGTTTCGATCAAAATTTTAGATGTACCTCCAACGATCTCAAGATGATCGTGCGTCTGATCAAGCACGATCTGAGGATCAACGCCGGTCCGAAGCACATGTGAGTGTGTATCTTATATAAGTATCGTATAATCGAGATTCGATAATGGTATAATAATACATACGCGTTGTTCAGTCTCGAGGGGATCCATATGGATATGTACAGGGCCTTCCAGATGTCTCGAGATTTGGAAGCGGTGATACGTCGTTTCCTGCCGGATTCGGAGGAGAAACAGTGCGCCTCGGGTTCGCCATCAAAACGGAATAAAATAGCCATCTCGCTGATGACGCCCGTCTTACCGATGCTGGTATATAAAAATAGAATCGAGTTTTTCCTCCCCGGTCACATATAATAAAGACTCGATTATATTGATAACAATTACTTGTGCGATAATAAATTAAAGTAATTATATAGGCGCTAAAGAATTGCTTTAGATTGATTATTAAAAGAGCTGCCTATCGATAATTAAAATATATTTAGGAACCCAAGAAGGGAGATAATGTAAGGATGAATAATTAACGAGATTGTACTAATTATTAATTAAAGTATTTATTAGTTATAGTATACAATAAATATATGGTATAGTATATAATATAATATATAGTATTTACTATGTACTATATAGTATAGTATTTACTATATAGTATAGTATATAATATATAGTAAATACTATATAGTATGTACTATATAGTATAGTATTACTATATAGTATTATTATATAGTATATATACTATATATGTGCTGTATAGTATAAAGTATAGTATTTATTATATATATTATATTATATTAGAAATGCTATACACTATAGCATATAATATATACTAATAATAAATTAATAATTAATGTAATTTATACTATATACTAATAATATTCATACTATAATACTATATACTAATAGTTTATACTATAATATTACACTATAGTATATATTATAGTATATACTATACTATAATAGAATATAGTATAATATATAGTAAATAGTATATAGTAAATAACACTATTACAGTACAATATTATAGTATAAACTATTTGTATATAGTATTATAGTGTGAATGTTATTAGTATATAGTATAAATTACATTAATTATTAATTGCTAACTTTTTAGTCAGTCAGAAAAATAATAATTGTTATTAATAAATAATTGTAAATAAATAATTATCGTTATTAACTTAGTTAGAATTGTTGTATTGTAATTGGCTAATTTCACCCGCGAATAAGATAATTGATTGATTAATGAATTAATAAAGGCAGAAGCGTGCACATCCGTGGAAATGGCGATGCGAAAGTGTCCGAATGGGATGTTATCCGAGATCAAGTATGACGGCGAGCGCGTGCAGGTGCACAAAAGCGGAAACGACTTTCGATACTTCAGCAGATCCCTGAAATCGGTCCTGCCGCACAAGGTAAAGACGATGATTCAACGGAAATGTAATCGATCGGGAAATATTGTTGTATAATGTGTCGCATTTAAAATCGATCGTATTGTTAGATAGAAATAATGCCACGCTTCGGGAGAAAGTCGTATTAACGCGAGAAAATTGACTATCGATCGATTATATCGCACGCGAGGTTTTAATATTTGGCGCGGGAAGCTGAAAATGTTTTTTTTTTTATCTTTAATTCGTCTTTTTTTCACCTTTGTACTTCTTACATATTTGTTCGAGATGAGATTACGAAAGTTCTTGGTTTCGAGAAACGTGAGAGGAATAAATTTTCTCGCCGAACTTGTGTGTTGCATGTTGCATATCTTATTTGTATATCTATATATTGTATATCTTTTGTATATCTTATTGTATATCTATATATTGTATATCTCATCTCATCGGAAATTACACGAAGATCGTTAAAATTTCTCACGAAATCGCTGGATAAAATAAAAAAAAGAGGAATAAAGTTCGAGTCACATGATTGCGATCTGAAATCGAATTCGAATAATTCTCTCGGATAACTGAATTGATTTCTTTCAGGTGAATCTATTTAAGGATTATATAGCGCGAGCCTTCCCCGACGGTGACGATCTGATTCTCGATTCCGAGATTCTCATGGTCGACAATGAGACAGGGCAACCCTTGCCTTTCGGCACCTTAGGAAAACACAAGGTAAAAATTTTATCTCTCGTTGCTAATTTTTTATTTTCATAATTTTTAAATATAATGTCTCCTCTTAATATTTTTACGTTTCATTTATTATTATTTCTCTTTCGAATCCTCTGATATCATAATAGATGTGTATCAAGAGTCAATATTACTTGTAATAATCTGTAATATTTTTTTATGTGATAATAATAATAGTATCATAAAATAAAACCCCCATAATTGAATGTGATTTCAGAAAGCCGAATTTAAAAACGCCAATGTGTGCCTTTTTGTTTTCGATTGTCTATACTATAACGGAGAGATACTTATGAACAAGTAAATATATATATCGAATTTCTATGAAATAAGTAAAAAAATAATGAATATAGCTACTTTATCATAAAATATTATGTCAAAATATATTAAGTGTATTATTTTAAAATTTTATATGTAACATTAAATAAAGCTGTTAAATTGAAAAAGCATAAAATTATATAAAACTGTTGATCATAAAATTTAAAATAATAATAAATAAATCAACGTGAAAAACCAAAGTACATAGTTAAGACTGCTAAAAAAATAAAAAGGAGAAGGAAGATTATCGAGATATTTTGGCGTAATATTTTATGATAACTATATTGTATTTATAACTATGTTAGATGTAACTATGTTACAATGATACAATTTATCTTTTCTCCCTCGTTCTGTTAGACCTATGTTGGAGCGCAGAAGAATTCTGAAGGACAGGATGACCGAGATACCGAATAGAATAATGCTGTCAGAGGTTCACGAAGTCCATGTAAAGAGAGAGAAATACACTAATTGTTACTTATTTATAGCATTTCCATATCACAGGTTATGATTCGCATCTCGTTTCAGGATCCGCGGGATCTGGCAGAAAGGATCATACACGTGTTGAAATTGGGTCTCGAGGGTTTGGTCCTAAAGAACATCGATGTAAGTATCTATCCTTAAAGACGTTCCCTGTCACGGAGAATTCGAATAAAAAAAATATTCAGAGATTTTATTATATAATATATATTACACAATATATATTTTATTATAATTTACTATTTTTACTATAATCTATTTTTATATATATTATGTATATTTATACAATTGACCTGAAGAAAGTATGTAAAAAAATGGTCGATTATATTATTAATAATTTCCGGAAATTTTTTGTTACTTATTATTACTTATTATTTTTATATATTTATTTATATATATATTTATTATTTTTATATATTATTATTTATTATTTTTATTAATATTAATTATATTTGATTATTTGTATTACTTAATTCCCCATACAGTACAGAACATTTCAATTACATTGCAGCAATGTTACAATCTTGCAAATTGCAACGTAATATTGTAGAGACATTACAGACAACGTCCGTTTGTAGAGTTCAATATGCATATAAATATAAATAAAATTTTGAATTTTATGAAAGAAATAGATAAATTATATTATTATTTAATCAATTACGTTGAGCCAAATGTTTTATATATACATATATACATATATATGTATGTATGTATGTATATAGATAAAATAATATTTGTGACTACAAATGTAAGCCAGTTTGATGAAAATATGAAAATTAAGATGAAAGGCATCTGTATCTCGCATTATGTGACTGCACTATTCTAACTTTAGCTTGAGATTGCGTTTCAAGACCGACAGTAAAGCTTGCTATGCGAAAAATGTACGTAAATTCACGCGAAAAATATTATTAGGCAGAAAAGATCCAGCCCGATCGTATATTGGCGCATTTCCAAAGTAATGTGTGTTGCATATTCATTTTACTGCAATATTGCTACAATGTTATGTAGTAATATTTCTGAAAGTGGACATTTTTTGCAATCTTGCAGCAACATTTCACAACGTTTATGAAATGTTGCAATATTGCGATCAAACGTTGTCTCAATGTTTCTGCAATCTTGTTGTACTGTATGATTCGTATTCTTATCGTATTATTCGTGATCTCCAACGATAATGATTGATTCGTAAAAAAAATTCTCGCGATAACATTGCATTCTCGCGTGAACTTTTTTTCGGCCAATCGAGATGCTTCGAAACTCGCGTTTTCAGAGTAAGTACGAGCCTGGCAAGAGACACTGGTTGAAGGTAAAGAAGGATTATTTGTGCGAGGGTGCAATGGCTGATAGCGCAGACCTCGTCGTGGTTGGCGCATGGTACGGCACAGGCAATAAAGGTGCGATACTTTATCACACACAGTTCGGTGCAAAAGATTTGTAAAATAAAATTATAATATATAGAAACAAGATGTATCGGTGTCTTTGAAAATAATTTTTTTTTATTAAAAAAAATACACTTTAGTATCACAGGGTGAAACGCGTTATGTGATCACCTTAAATGAGGCCCTTTAAAGAGACTCTTAAGATGATTATAGTACTTTTTATCAATTGTTTTAGGAAGTTTTCAAGATCACTTTTAGTTTTTTTATAGATAAACCTATAATATAGGTTAAAAAAAACAACTGATAAAAAGTATACTAAAATTCTCTTAAAGATCTCTTTGAACCATATTATGCGACACAAAAAAAATTTCGATCGATCCACTAACAACAACAGAATAATTTAAGGTTGATCATGTTATTCACGCGGTTCTCCCTGTATATTAAATAACTTTCATTTTGTTTAAATAATCACCATTGACTCTGATACATCTTCTAGAAAAATCAAACAAAACTTGAAACAGAGTAGGAAAAAAGCAGGAACGAATCTTTTCTACCTAATTCGAAATATATATTTTCGATTTCTTTTTTTTCTAAAAAGATGTTTCTTTTTTTAATTTATTTTCACACAGGTGGCATACTGTCGGTCTTCTTAATGGGCTGCTACGATGAGGAACGCGATAAGTGGTTAACCGTCACGAAAGTAAATAAAATGATTGACCGAGTTAATTCGATTCGAACCTAGAGATTAATATTTTTATCGTGTCGATGACGTAGGTCCATACAGGACACGACGATGCCACCCTAGCGGCGCTGCAGGACGAGCTCGACATGGTAAAGATCGGCAAGGATGTTGAGAAGCTACCGAGCTGGTTGCACGCCAAGAAACCCATGGTGCCGGATTTTGTGGCGAGAGATCCCAAGGTAATTAATGTCTGTCACTTTTTGCGACAAGAATTTTATTAGGAGTATAAAGCAAATCTAGCGATACATGTCGATTGTGTAACTCACGAAAAAAAATTAAATTTCGCGATATTAGATCAACTCTTCAAATAATTTCATTTATTTATTCAGCGAGATAAATTTTTTGGGACGGAAAACGAATAAATTTGTGATAGAAATATTCAAAGCGATAAAAGTGCATAAAAGTATTGAAGTAAGATCATCGAAAAAAATGAATATTTACGAGATAGTTTATGTAAAATTATGCCACATTATAGTAAACTATTCACTTTTTGGCCATCCTACTCTTATAACTTTTTATGCCAAATAATGCAAGAAATCGATTTATACATATAAAAAAATAGGATGGTTTAATAACTCCATTTAAATAACTAGGTTGACTTTCAAATAACCTTAAAAATGACCTTACAATTAGTTAAAATTCAAGATTATCAACTTTTCCCCCCCTCGAAATCTTTTAACTTTTGTATAAAATATTTTCTCGTTACAACCATAATTTCAGCAATATTTGACTATATTAATTAAAATAGGACACCTTGTATATATATACAGGGTGTCCCATTTTAAAAGTTCCACCCTCATAACTTTTCAGGATCAACGTTTGAAGGAAAACGACTCCGATAAAAGTAGGGAACAAAGGGGGCTATCCAATAGTGACCTTGGATTCGACATTAAAGGTCATTTGAAGGTCAACTTCCGTTTTTTAAATGGAACCCCTTATTTTTCATTACATATTCTTGTAGCTTACCTCGAGAGCTTTCCAAAACACTATAATTAAATTATTTTTCATTAAGTACTTTTCGAGTTATAAGGCTTGAAATTTACAGTATTTTGACATAAAATACAAAATATCGTGTAAAACATTCAGTTTTCGGTAATCTTACCTTAATACTTTTATGCATAAAATAATAAGACCAATCAATTGATGTAAAAAAACACATAGTTGCTATTAAGAAAAAGTATGTAATTTGCAACATGCAACTGCATACTTTTTTTGAAAGCAATTATGTGTTTTCTTTACACCAATTGATTGGTCTTATTATTTTATGCATAAAAGTATTAAGGTAAGATTACCGAAAACTGAATGTTTTACACGATATTTTGTATTTTATGTCAAAATACTGTAAATTTCAAGCCTTATAACTCGAAAAGTACTTAATGAAAAATAACTTAATTATAGTCTTTGGAAAGCTCTCGAGGTAAGCTACAAGAATATGTAATGAAAAATAGGGGGTTCCATTTAAAATACGGAAGTTGACCTTCAAATGACCTTGAAAATGACCTTTAATGTCGAATCCAAGGTCACTATTAGATAGCCCCCTTTGTTCCCTACAACTTTTATTCGAGTCGTTTTCCTTCAAACATTGATCCTGAAAAGTTATGAAGGTGGAACTTTTAAAATGGGACACCCTGTATATAGCGTTGATTATTTCTATCACTAATTTCATATCGCTTATATACACATATGTACAACGACGAGATAATGGCAGAGTATTTCATTCGACTTCATTATCTTTTATGCCATATGTTTTAATAATGAAAATTGATGACGAGATTGAATCTCAGAACATTTCCATATTTATAATTCTAGAAATATTTCTAAAAATAATTCTACCGCACATTTCTCTCTTTAATAAATTTTTTGTTTTATTCACTTTTCGATTTTTAGATTATGATAACACAGCTATGCCTATTAAATAAACTTAGATCCAAATAATTTTATTCACTTTTTGACCTGAAAAATTTATTAGAGAAAAATTTGTGGTAAAAATATTCAAGACAATATATAATGTATATGTAATATTGTATATGTATATAGTATATATGTGTGTATGTTTATATACCGCTACTACAAATTTCCCTCTCGAATAAATTTTTCGAACCGAAAAGTGAATAAAGTTATTTGGATCTGAATTTAATATCCCGAGATTGAATTTTTCGTATGGGCAGCAAAATATTATACGCAATACTTCTTACAATAATCTAGGAATTGGTCAATGAAAAGTGAATGAAACGGCTCGAAAAATTTATTAGAGAGAGAGGGGGAGAGATAGAGAGGAGGAGAGGGGGTGAGAGGAGGGAGTGAGGGGAGAGGGGAGAGGGAGGGAGAGAGGGAGTGAGAGAGAGAGAGAGGGAGGGGGGAGAGAGAGAGAGAGAGAAATGCGCGGAAATAAAAATCTTTCTAGAAATATAAATGGAAACGCGTTCCGACTCGACGTCAATCTATGTCATCAATTTTCATTATTAAAACATATGACGCGTAGAAGATAACGAAGTCGAAAATGCTCCGCCATTATCTCATCGTCATTTCGCACCTTGGGGGATAGAAACAGCCGGTATGGGAAATCACGGGGGCCGAGTTTACGAATCAGGGGGTACACACCGCGGACGGTATCAGCATCCGGTTTCCGCGAGTTACGCGGATCCGCCACGACAAGGATTGGTCCACGGCCACCAGTTTGAAGGAGTTGCGCGGGCTCTTCAAGAAGAACCCGGATTCCGTCGACTTTAGTCACCTGCTCGGAACATTGGCCGATGTCGAGGAAGAGATCTCGAGAAAGAGATCTCCCGATCCGGCTGCGTCGCCGAAGAGACTCGAGAAGAAGAAGGCGAGGAAGATAACGAGTTTGCTGGATGAGCCGTCGACGAGCTTCAAAGTCGACGAGGAACCGCCGGAAGAATCCCTCGAGAAACGGAAGAGGGATAACATCCGCCTCGAAGGATCCGACAGTGTCGCGGATGTTCAGCCGCGGAGGAAGAAGCTGAAAGTGTCGAAAATGGAGGCGAAAGTCGAAAGAGATGTGGGCTCGGGAGAGGAAACTGATAAAGGTGGGATTAAGTATCTTACAGGTAGGTTCGAATTTGTTTGCATGGTTTCGAATTCTCTATGATTACTTCGAAAAAAAACAAAAAAACAGTACTTTCAAATAGACTCGAACCTGGACGAGATAGGTTCGAACTTTCTATAAGTGGTGATGGGATTAAGTATCTTACGAGTAGGTTCGAATTTGTTTGCATGGTTTCGAACTCTCTATGATTACATCGAAAAAAAAGAACAATACTTTCAAGTACATTCGAACCTGGATCAAGTATGTTCGAATCTTTTATGAGTACTTATGAGAAATTTTGGGGGGTACATATTGAACTTGATTCCATCACTAGCGGTGATAGTAAGTATCTTACAAGTAAGTTCGAACTTGTTTGCATGGTTTCGAACTCTCTACGATTACATCGAAAAAAAAACCAGTACTTTTAAATAGACTCGAACCTGGACGAAATAAGTTCGAACTCTCTATAAGTACCTTGAAAAACAAGAACAGTACTTCCAAGTACTTCGAACCTGGATCAGGTATATTCGAATTTTTTATGAGTACTTAGAAGAAAGTGAGAATAGATGAATTGGTGTGTGGGTGAGATAGGGACTGTGCGTGCGCGCGTGTGTAGATGTGTAGCAAGTATCATAAATAGATATTTTTATCTTCGAGTTCCAGTACTACTTGTAAATGATTCGATTCTTTACGATAGAAAGTACCTACGAGTACTATTTCGAACCTTACAGATATTCAATCTAAAATTCGAATATAAATGTTCTAGATTCGATTACTTCGCAAGTACAATATATGAAATATTATTTTTTATGAGTATTATTCGAATCCTAGAAAATGAAACTTGATTATTGGATTTGACTCGGATTTTTAAGTACATATTGAACTTGATCCCGTCCCTAGAAACTGAGCGAAATCGTGACGTTGATTGTTATCTCACCGGCGGAACGGAAACGGAAGGATCCTCCGAGTGCTCGAGTGATCTTCATCCGGATAACGAGGATAACGTAAGTCGGAGTTATTTTTATTTCTTTTACACGATAATAGAAAATTATCTTTCGATGGTGTAAAAATTTGCAAATATTAATCTTCCTTTTACTCTGCGCTCTTTGCTTTGTACTCGTATATTTATTTTTTATTGTTTGACCATAAATACCTTCTGTCCGATAATTCTGTAAGGAAGAAAATTTGTAACGCGAAGAAATTATTCAGTTCAATACTTGCAATTGTCACAGTTTTGTCAGTCATCTTTTTCACGAGATTTCAAAGATTACTTATGTACATATTTTTATTTAACGGGATGATATATCATAAAACATCGTAGATTTCATAGAGTGTGTATTCTTTTATATCTTTGGAGAATTCTTGACTTAAGACAATGATAAATGTTTCTTTGTCTCACTGATCTCTCTTAAACTATCACTACGAACGTATCACTTATCAGTAACCTTTCATGTGGACAGCTACTTCTGCTTTCGAAATTCACTACTTATCTCTGCTCACGATACTGAAACGTTTAATCACTGAAATTAGTCTCATTTATCTCCTCGGAAATTCTCTATCTAACACAACTCTTCGCTATGCTACGCAGCTATGCGCATTTATTGTTTATTACACAAAGATTTACCTTTAATTTCTCTCTCTCTCTTTCTCTCAATGTATATGTAAGAATATTGCTATTTATAAAATTCCTAACTTTGATGCTTCTTACATCATATCTTATTGTGTATATCCTATCCACTGTTACTTTATATTATTTTTTATTCTTGATTTTCTGATTTATATTATTTCCTATTTTCTTTATATATTAAATTTTATTTTGTAAATTATTATTTTACTATTAATTACTATTTTACTATTAATAGTAATTACTATTTTACTAAATTTTTATATTTTTATTTTTATTTCTTTATATACACAAACAGATTGCGCCCTAATTACTGCGTTAGGCTCGTATTGCCATTTCGATTTTGATATTTAATTACAGATTCTTGAGAGCCAATATTACTTAATTATTTTTACTATTTTACTATTTTATTATTAAATAGTAATTAATCTCCTGTTTTCTTTACATATTAAATTTTATTTTATAAATTACTATTTTACTATTAAATAGTAGTTACTATTTTACTATTAAATAGTAATGATTTTCTATTTTCTTTACATATTAAATTTTATTTTATAAATTACTATTTTACTATTAATAGTAATTACTATTTTACTAAATTTTTATATTTTTATTTTTATTTCTTTATATACACAAACAGATTGCGCCCTAATTACTGCGCTAGGCTCGTATTGCCATTTCGATTTTGATATTTAATTACAGATTCTTGAGAGCCAATATTACTTAATTATTTTTACTATTTTACTATTTTATTATTAAATAGTAATTAATCTCCTGTTTTCTTTACATATTAAATTTTATTTTATAAATTACTATTTTACTATTAAATAGTAGTTACTATTTCACTATTAAGTAGTAATGATTTTCTATTTTCTTTACATATTAAATTTTATTTTATAAATTACTATTTTATTATTAATAGTAATTACTATTTTACTATTAATAGTAATTTCTATTTTACTATTAAATAGTCATTACTATTTACTATTTTACTATTAATTTTACTTTGATACATTATTATTATTTTGTATTATCTTATCAGTTATATTCTTTATTTTCAATCTTTACTTATTAACCTATAATTTCATTTTTAAATGATTTATTTTGGGACGTGTAATACATTTTTCTTTTTCCCTTTTCCTCTTATTTTCTCTATCTATTGTGAAATTTGTTTATCCAGAGATCCGACAACGTTCTGCAGGACGTGCGAGCGAGTCTTGCGCTCGGCTTCGACAGGAGCAGGAGGAAGGACGCGCAAAGGATGCTCAAAAAGTATCCTTTTTCCAACGTTATTTTACGCGATGATAATTCGCGCTGTACCAACATGATTATATTATCTTTACGTTCCCGATTTTATAAAAGCTCGATAATTTTACGAAAATTGCACTTGCTTCCGATAATTTCATAAATTTTTACAGCCCCCGTGTTCTCTCTCTCTTTCTCTCTCTATATCTCGATCCTCTAATCGATTTCCGGAGTAGTGCAACATCGACTATGCATTAACGAAGATTATCGAGACTTGTAACGCAAGTTCTCTATCTCCGGATTTTTGCAGTAAAAGACACACAGTATCTTCCGTTTTCTTTCTTATTTGATAAATATTATTTTATATTATAAATTAATTAAAATGAAGAAAAGAGGCAGGGGGTCACAGGTTCTTTCGATTATATAATATAAAAATGTTAATAAAACTCTTTCTAATTAACATATTATATATATATATATATATATATATATATATGTCTCACGTTTTATTATGTATATATTAATACGTAAAATGATATAATAATATATTTTATATATGTATATGTATATTATTATATGTAGGTACATATAATAATATATTTTATATATAAAATATATTATTATATATTTTATATACATATATTAATATATACATAATATAATGCGACATTTACGTTATACAATATATAATATTTGAGACGTATTTTAAATTATATTATATAAATTCTGATAATTTTTAGAATAATAATAATAATAATAATGATAAAATTGAAATATGTGTAATATATAACGAATTATATAAGGAAGACGTAATTAACGATCGGTCGAGAGATACGAAATACAATACGTGGATATATAAATCTCATCAGATCTCATTTCTCCGGTGGGTTACAGTTGCCAGACATCACGCTGGTCCGCGAGGAAATTCTTCGAGGGATTGTCCGGTCATCCCCTTCTCCTCTTTTCTAATGGGGGGGGGGGGTGCCCGAGGTATCCATTTTTCCCTCGTTCTTCTCCGACGAAACGCACGTTTCCGCTTTATTTCCTCCCGGGATAAGAGCGAGCGTTTTAAAGCCGAGCGTACCAACTATGCCCGAACTATGATTCTCCTTGACAAACGTTAGACTCGGCGCCACGATAGTAATGTCGCAGAATGGACCAGACTCGACGACGACCCACGTCATTCACACGCGCGCGGAAATTCCGTCCTCGGCCCTTCTCATGGTAAGTTTGAACTAGTTATACACAGCACAATGCACATACATACGTGTTTCCGAGATTGTAATTCATGATTGTACATAGTGTGGGTGAAAGAGCAGTCTGGAACTGAATAAGAAATTTAATTTCGAGTGAAAAGATTCTAGGAAAAAAAATGTGTTTGAAGAAAAAAAGATACGTTCCGTACATAAAAGGAGATAGAAAGCTACGAGATTCATTTTTATTGCGTAGAATTGAATTTATTAAATAGTACAATAATGATATAAATGATAGACGATATAAAATTAATTGAGATAAAAAAGATAAATATATTAAAATATGTAAATATATAACTATAATGCTAAAAATATATTATAGTAATATTAAAGTAAAGTATAATATTATAGTAAATTATAGTAAATAAGTAAAATATATAATATTGTAGTAAATTATATTTTATTTATTATTAGTATGTAATTAATTAATAATTTATTATATTTTATTTTATATTATATTATTTGCTCATATTTATTAATATTATAATAATTTATTTTAATGCCAAATTCGTATAAATTCAGACTTGGAATAATTTTATAAATTTAAGCAAAATATCTTGTGTCAACAATTTTCAAAAATTAACAAATATCATGGAAAAGATTTATAATGATTTTTATTAATTTATATTCTAATTTTTATAAGGAAATATTGTACTGTAAATTTGTACTGTATAACTTCCTTCTTTTTATCGAGAATCGATCTTTTTCTATTCAATCTCAAGCTGGTGTCTCTCCTGCTGATGATTACAGCCTGATATCCGCGTATCCTAGTATCGACGAAAAATCGCACACAGAACGATGAAGATTTAACGCACACGAGGGGTAAAGGGGTGAGGCTATAACCGGATTAACCGCAGTTAATACCGCGGCCATTACTGTCTCCCGCCACGGCGGCGTTTAGCACTTTCCGTTATCCTGGAAGCAGGCTGCCACAGGCCGATTAATCGTCAGCATCAATTACCGGTCGTCGCCATTCCTCCTCTCGTGCCCGTTAATTTTCCACGTTACCGTGACGGCTATGGAAAATATATTTGCGTATCGCGAACGCGCAGCCTAACGGAGTCCGTGGCGGCGGGGGGGGGGGGGAGCTCGCGTCATCGAGGAGAGACACCCCTGCGATTTTTTTTATCGAGATTTCTAACACGTCGGTTAGATCACCGGTACTTACATCACCAGTCGATATCAGATTCATAACAAAAGATTGATTCCTTTTCTTCTTGCTTTTATCAATGTAAGAACCACGTAGGCCAAAGCGAATAAATTCTCTCTTATCAATCTTTAATTTATATATATGTAAAAATAAAAGATTGATACTATATACTATACTATATACTATATATGATATACTATATCTATATACTATATAGTATATACTATATACAAATATAGTATATAGTATATACAAATATAGTATATACTATATACAAATATAGTACATACTATATACAATATATAGTATATACTATATTTGTATAGTCTTATCTATCTGTATATCTTATATATTTATGTGTATATAGAGTATAGTATATAGTATATAATATATAGTATATATAGTAATATATATAGTATATTATATAGTATGTATAGTTTTGGATATAGAGAATTTATTTGTTTCGTGACTCTTAAGTTAACATAAAAAAAAAATAAGAGAAAACGAAAAAATCTTCCGAACGAGTAAATCATGACACTTTATTACAAGTAACACCGTTGCACGCGAGTTCTGGCATATTTTACAGTCCATTAGCATGTATATTTTTTTATATAAAAAATATATATATTTTTATGTATAAATACATACATCGATGTATAAATTAAATGTATATACATTTTTGTATAAAAAAATGTACACGCTTATAAACTGTAAAATATCGCAGAGCTCGCGTGTGCAACGGTGCTTCTTATAATAAAGTGTCGTAACTTCGCGAAACTGTCTCCATACACGGTTAATTAAAAATTAAACTTGTTATACCTGACGACGGAGGAGAGGAAAGGACGCGTTTCAGACTAAATACTACCATTTCTTGAGTATCGAACAGAAATATTTTATACTCTCGATTATCGAAGACGCGTGTAAGATAAAATTTATTATTTTATTATGGATATAATATATAATATATAATTTATTATTTTATTATTTTAATATATAATTTATTATATAAATATATTTTATTATAAAATTTATTATTTTCTTTTTAACACGATACTTTGACGGACGAAATAAGGAGAGGAGTCAACTTTTCGCGAATTATTTATTTGTGTGAAGCACCGTTAAACGTACTTTTTTAGGATTTCGCTGATTTTCCGAAGACCGCTAAGCACGTGAACGTGTCCTGGTTGGAGGAGTCTGTGACGCGGTCCGCAAAGCAGAACGAGATCTGTCACGCGGTGACATTGACCGGCGATTACTGCGATTGTCCCTGCACGCATTGATTATGCACACATATACGTATAAAATATTTCCTATGAAAGTGAAGTGAAACGAGGCAAAAGGAATCGTCCTTGAAACTGAAAGAGGGCCTCCGTAACAAGAATGCCGTTTCACTTTATTTAACAAAATAAACAAAAAAAAAGCACGAGAGATCGAAAGAAGTTCTGAAATTTTTCAAGATGTTATATAACTCGAATGTTGAAGACAAAAAAAATATCGATGTATCCCCTCTCAATAAAGTTATTCTCACAAATTGATATCGATGTCGATACATTGTAAAATGACGAAGTTAAATATGCGGACGGCACATGCGTATTATTAATTTCATCGATACGCGCCGGCAGATACGGCGAATCAAAATAAAACGAGCGCGCCGTATTTTGCGCGCTCTGTGTTCACATTCGATCGTCTTGTTATCATTCGCGCGGCGAAACAGAGAGTTATTGAGTGCATTCAGTAGCACGACCGTTCACTGAGAGGCTAAGTAGCAATATAGAATATGATTGGTTCTTACCTTTGGATCCAACCAATCACATTCTATTGCTACTTAGCCGCTCACTGAGCGGCCACGGTTTGTTTCAAGAAATAGGCTGTGATTGGACAGGGTACCTAAAGTACGACTCTCTGTAGGGAGGAGACAATATGTTTATTCTGTACACTATTTAAGGCCAATTTCACCAAGTCCGGTTAGATGAACCAACGGTTAAAATTAGCAAGGTGGCCAATAGACAAACAGAAAATAGAGGTTAAGGAAAACCAAGTATTCATGTCCATTTTAGTTAACCACCCTGCTAATTTTAACCATCGGTTCATCTAATCGGACTTGGTGAAATTGACCCTTACAAGTGGTATGTACAATTTCTGTATGCTTGAGATCTCCGGTTGTTAAGCAGAGGAGTGGTTCGCTGTTCTTTTTCTCCGGATGCTGGCTGGAGCCTTAGTCCTGTGCTGGCGAGTGTCGACCTGGTGTTATCGATGTCAAGAGGTGGCTGTGACTGACGATATGTGCGCGGCCTTGTATCCTTATCGCGGTTAATTTCTTCTTGCGGGATACTGTGGCCCGCTGTCGCGCTTCGTAGCGGCGTGAGCTTGTGTCGCTGTTCTTGCTTGCGCAAGCTTGCCGCAAGCTGGGCCGCGCGGGTTGCTCTTGTGCGGTCCGATACGCCGCCACAAAACATTTAACTTGTATTTAAAAATTATATTTGTATAAATCTTAATTTCTTTTAAAGTAAAAATTACATTTAATTTTGATTTAAAAATTGATTAATTTAATTATTTTAAATTAATTTAATTTAATTTAATTGATTAATTTAATCTAAAAGAACCACACGCTATTTAACTAAAATCAAAAAGAGAAGTTAATTATTACTAATAATTCACTTCTTAATCAACTTATTAACTTAATTTAATTATTAACTTAACTATTAATATAATTAACTAATTAACTTATATTGAATAATTTTATTTTTCCAATAAATTACTTAAATTTGTCAGAGCGCGTATTTCGCGAGATTCGATAGAATTCTACGAATAGTCGACAAATCTAATTACATTCTCGAATATATATCACAATCCGCGTATCCTTGTCTTTGATTTTAACTCATACATTTATTTATAAGGCGAAATAATAAAATTGTCGCGATATAATAAAGTTGAAATATAATAAAGCGTATGTTTACGTGTCATGCGATTATCGTATTCATAATTAATCGCGTTTACGCGAGTTTATATAGTGCCATGTGAGTGTGTGAAAGAGCAGCAAGATTGAACAAGAGAGAAAAAGAGCAAGAGGTCGGAAAATGCAGCCTTATAGGGTGAGTATAATTTAGAAATTATTCATTTCTTTTTATTCGTAAAATTAATTGCCTTGTTTATCTCCGGTAACGATCCAGGTTAAATTAATGTGTAACATAATTGCATGGAAAATATTTCAGATTTATTTTGAAATATTTAAAATATCTTTAATAAAATATTTTTGTATTTAATTGATATGATTCTAATTGAATTTAATATGATTTTAATCGAATCGATATTATATATAGATTCTTATGTAAATAAAATATTAAAATATGTATTTTAACGTGCATATACAGGGTGTCCGGAGTCAATCGCATCACCCGTCGTATGCTGATAGAGCAAGTTAAACCGAGTAAGAAAGTCCTCTACCGTTTTGCGATCTTCGCAATAATTAATGAGAAATAAATTAAACAAGATCGGCCAATACGCGCGAGTTCAAGCGCGCGGCGAGAAGAGACAGCCCACGCGGGGGTCCAACGTTATGCATTGCTCGTATTTATCCATTGTCCTTTGTAGAGTGCTCCTCCCCGCTTTGTCGTGTGCGTAGCAACCGCGTAAACATTAGGCTTTTATTTTCGCCGCGCGACAAGAATCACGTAAACAGTAGGAGGTCTCTTCTCGCCGCGCGCTTTTACTCGCACGGATTGGCCGTTCTTTTTTATTTAATTTCTTATTAATTATTGCGAAAATCGCAAAACGGTACAGGACTTTCCTACTCAGTTTAACTGCCTCTACTTGCACACGACGGGTGATGCGGTTGACTCCGGACACCCTGTATATATATACAGGGTGTCCGGTAATAATCGCCCCACCCATCGTGTGCAGGTAGATCAGGTTAAACCGAGTAAGAAAGTCCTGTACCGTTTTACAATCTTCGCAATAATTAATGAGAAATAAATTAAACAAGATCAGCCAATCCGCGCGAGTAAAAGCGCGCGGCGAGAAGAGACAGTCCACGCGGGGGTCCAGCGTTATGCATTGCTCGTATTTATCCATTGTCCTTTGTAGAGTGCTCCTCCCCGCTTTGTCGCGTGCGTAGCAACCGCGTAAACATTAGGCTTTTATTTTCGCCGCGCGACAGGAATCACGTAAACAGTAGGAGGTCTCTTCTCGCCGCGCGCTTTTACTCGCACGGATTGGCCGCTCTTTTTTATTTAATTTCTTATTAATTATTGCAAAAATCGCAAAACGGTACAGGACTTTCCTACTCAGTTTAATTGCTTCTACCTGCACGTGACGGGTGGGGCGATTATTACCGGACACCCTGTATATATATACAGGGTGTCCGGAGTCAATCGCATCACCCGTCGTGTGCTGATAGAGCAAGTTAAACCGAGTAAGAAAGTCCTTTACCGTTTTGCGATCTTCGCAATAATTAATGAGAAATAAATTAAACAAGATCGGCCAATATGCGCGAATTCAAGCGCGCGGTGAGAAGAGACAGCCCTCACGGGGGTCCAGCGTTATGCATTGCTCGTATTTATCCATTGTCCTTTGTAGAGTGCTCCTCCCCGCTTTGTCGTGTGCGTAGCAACCGCGTAAACATTAGGCTTTTATTTTCGCCGCGCGACAAGAATCACGTAAACAGTAGGAGGTCTCTTCTCGCCGCGCACTTTTACTCGCACGGATTGGCCGCTCTTTTTTATTTAATTTCTTATTAATTATTGCGAAAATCGCAAAACGGTACAGGACTTTCCTACTCAGTTTAACTGCCCCTACCTGCACACGACGGGTGATGCGGTTGACTCCGGACACCCTGTATATATTGCATGTGTGTGTATTGAAAATTTATGATTGTTTATTTTTATATAAAGATTAGAAAGTTTTTTGACATTATTTTCAAAAATTTAAAAAAAGCTCTTTTTCGATAATTTCCAATCTATTTCATTAAATCTGTTTAAAGGACGAGTGAAAATTCAATTTTCGCGCGTAATAATTAGTTTTTAATAAGTATTAATTAAATATTTATTTTACTTTATATATATATATATATATATGTGTATATATATAATTTGGATGTATTTTAATTTTACAGATTAATATTGTGACTGTGTACATACAACTCCGCCGCGGTACCGGTGAGTAAATAAATTATTATGTTATAAACCCGTATATGAAAACGTATGCGTGTCTGAAAAATGAAAATAAAACTCACGTGCATCAAGCGCACGGTAATAAATAAAATTATCTCTGAGAGAAAAGGAGAAAGAAATTTATTCCTTAATTAGGTTAGGATGAAGAAATTATATAAACGATTAAACATATAGGAGAGTAGCAGAGAGTGACCGTATTCTCCGAGTAAACGAATTACGAAGCGAATCTACGAGTAATTCTCTAAGTGATATTTCGACGATTAAATACTCGCGAAAGAAACGCGAAAGGATAATTAAATTCGCGCGTTGGTATCGATACCCAATCGACGGATGTTAGGAGGGGGAGTAGGAAAGGGGAAGAGGAAGGGGAAAGTGAAAGAGAAGGAGAAATATTTTATATAATTGAGGGGCCAATTACACAACAAGTTTAATCATTCACTGAACGTGTGTGACATATACAGGGCGGGACATACATCGACGATACAGGCAAATGAAATTACGCATATCAATTAAACATATATACGTATCGAACAGCGCGCTAGAGGTTGGCGGGTTTTCATGTTTATAGAGATAGGAGAGTTTGCAACAGCACGAAAGAAGAATTGGACTTGGCACGTGTCCTCTGCGGTATCCTCTGATATGTATTCGATGATATTACATCGTTACTCATCGTATCGTTACCCTTTGCATTCGCGCTATCTATCGTATTATTATTTACAGAAATTAAATTATTATTTCGTACGCGATCGATAATATAACATTAATCGATCTCACAATTAACTTTACATACATTAACACCGTGTTTTTTTTCTTCGATTTCAATTTTATTCACCCCCCCCCCCTCTCTCTCTCTTCTATTATTTACTTTTTTTCATGCGCTTTTATTCTTCCCCTGGAAGAGGAAGCGTCGATGCAAAGGGTTCGAAAACAACCGACGGGAGTGACTTACGCAGCTACTTTGTTCTTGAAAGCTCTAAGTCGGACAACTTGCGAGGAGATGAGGAAGGATCCTTCTCTTTTCTTTGTCTTTCTCTCGTACACACCGCCGGAGTCGGGAAAGTTCGGGAACACGCCACGGATAAACACGCGCGAGGAGATAGCGGCGAGAGGCTTCGAATAATCGCTCGTTTCGGGAGCAATCGACTTTGACTTGCGCCTTCGACGATAATTCCCGCTTCCGCTCGTGCGGTTTATTCCCTCGCGAATTAATAATAACACAGTTGCTTCGAATTAGAACGAAGAGAGACACGTGGAGAGCCGCGGAGAGCCGTGAAGAGTAGTGAAGAGCCGAGAAAGAGAATTGTTTGTACGCGGAGATTACTCGCGCACATTAGTTGTTGTTAGGTTAGGTTGACTTGAAATTAATTGTTGTTGTTAAGTTAGTTGATTTGAAATTAATTGTTAAGAATTTTGGTAATTTAAGTAATTGAGATTAATTAATTAATTCTTTCTCGCGAAAAGTCGACACTTCCTAACCTCGAAATATTATTTCGTCAGAGTCGGCAAAATTTTTCGTCCAACGGATCGTTAAATATTTTATATCATCTATCATTTTATATCGAATTATATTTCGTTAGACGCATTATACACATTAGGGGAGATGCGTAATTAATGTTTCGCGTATTTCAATAATGCTAAATCATAATGTCATTATGATAATTGGCGTAAATTACCATATGTAGCGATTATTATCAATTATATATCTCCGTTTAATTAATGTATTAAAATAACGTGTAACTCTCTCTTTTTAATGATATATTTTATCTAAATTTAAAAGAGCCTTTCCGGAATCTTCGCGTTTCTATCGCGTTCCTAAACTTTCCGACGGTAATATACATATATATATGTACGAGAGCTTCCCTTGCGCGCGTCGCTCGCTCGTTTTTTCCTACGTCCTGCTTATTTACCGAAGCAGGACACGGCGTTGAAGGCGCACTGCTTCCAGTAGCTGCGTTTACGCTGTAAATCGCCGATGTCCAGCTGACTGCGGAGGCGCTTCACGATCTGCTTGGTGAACAGGTAATTTATTAGGGCTGTCTCCATGCTGCCGTCGTCGTCTATCAACTGGAACAATTAAACGATGTCGTTCACTACTTTTTTTTTGTTTCGAGGGGGGAAAAATTAACACGCTTTTTCGGATAAACGATGATCGGAGACAAGTTATGACTCTACTGGAATGACGAGAATTAGAGAAATTTGTAATAGCAGTAGCAGATAGCGTATTTCGTTTCGAGAATATACTTCGCTAAAGAAAACATTTATTATACTTTATAATACACTACTAAAAAAAAAAAAAAAAAAATAGAGAACCTTTTCATACCCTAAAAATTGGGCTATTTTCAAACCGCTGAAACTCGGCGAAAAATCATCGTAGACAAAAAATAAAAAAGCATTTTGAAGCTTGAAGTTTCAACTTTAACGCGCTACCGGTGGTTTTTTAAAATTTTTTAATCTTCCTTGTTCTGTGCTTTAAAAAAGAACACATTGTTTTGTTCCTTAAAATTATATATTTTTGACACTCTGCAGCTCGATAAAAAATTTCTCTCAAAACATTAATCTCAATTTCCATAAACCACAACATTTTGCCTACAAAACGCTTTTTTTTAAATTTTCCTACGATTTTTTTTACCGAGTTACACGATTTTGAAACTAAACCTGTATCTTAGAAATGATGTCGAAACAAGGAAAAAAAAATTTTAAAGAATCACCAATAGCGCGTTAAAGTTGAAACTTCAAGCTTTAAAATGCTTTTTTCATTTTTTGTCTACGATGATTTTTTCCCGAGTATTGATTCGGTTGGGAAGTCCTTCCACATCCCATACAGCACAAAACATTGCAGTTACATTGCAGCAATGTTACAATCTTTCAAGTTGCAATGTAACATTGTAGAGACATTACAAGAACATATAATTGTAATATTTCAGGAGAATATTACAGCAACATTCCAGAAAGATTACAAAATAAAAACTATTAAATTTTATTTATAGTCACTAATTTGTTCATTTACTGTGTTACGGTTCTGTTAATCCAAATAGACATTGAGAAATATATGTAATTAATATAAAAAAATATACTTATATATATATATATATATATATATATATATATATATATTATTTTATATACAGAGTCCCAAAAGTCTGGAAACGGTCAAATATCTCGAAAACGGTCCATTATAATGAAAGATATAAGTATACCAAATTAAAGGGCTTAAAAAAAGCTATTTAATTATCATATCAGTTTGACCTTGAATATCACCATCAAAGTCACATAAAAATCACTTCGATATTTTTAAATGGGAACCCCCATTTTTTTATTGCATATTCTTGTAACTTATCTCGAGAGCTTTTCAAAACACTATAATAAAATATTTTTTTCTTAAGTACTTTTTGAGTTATAATAAGGTTTCGAAGTTTACAATTTTTTGACATAAAATGTAAAATATTTTGTATAATTATATAGATATATAATTAAATAGATCTCTTTTAAACATTTTTAATAAAGATATAATTAATTTCAATCGATGTTTGTATATTAATTTATACTTAAATATATTTAAAAAAGATCACAAAAGCGAAATTTTTGCCAGTAAAATAAAAAAAAGTAATATTACTACATGGTTGCAGTAACGTTGCATTTTTTCAAATACATTACATTGCAATGTTGCTATAATGTTTCATTGCAATATTACAAAAAGCGGCCATCCAGCCGTTGCTGCAATCTTGCAGTAATATTGCAGAAACAATTCGCAATTCCCATGCAATATTACAATGTTTCAATGTTAGATCTACGCAATGTTTCTGCAATCTTTCGGTGCTGTATGGGATCCTTCTTATAGTCATTTAGCACCTTCAGATTTCCATCTGTTTGGTCTCTTGAAAGAATATTTGGGCGGCAGACGCTTTCAGTCAGAAGATGAGTTTAAAACGTGTATGTTACAGTGGTTCAGACATCAAGACAAATCCTTCTATTCTGCCGGTATTAACGCATTGGTACATCGATGACAAAAATGCTGTGATGTAAATGGAGATTACGTTGAAAAATAAATATTCTTTACTGGTCATAATTTTGTCTTTTTACCTGTCTAAAAATTAAATTCCGGTTTTAACACGAACGACTCTATGATTTTATTATAAATATTTAGAATAAAATATAAAAATTTCTAATATTATAATAAAATTAATTTATGAACAATTAATATAAAATAAAATTAGGCCTATTCGAGCAAGTATAGTATTTAATATATATTAGTGTTGGTTTACATAGTTCTATAACGGAACGTTTCGACACTCACTTGTTAATTTATGAATAATTATGAATAAAAAATTATAAAATGCATATAATTTTTAATAGAATAAAAATTTAAGCTTTGATTAAATTTATTATAAATTTAATATTTAACTAAAACGGAAAATGGGATATTAAGAGGCAGGCGCGGATAACAAAGCCCAGATTCTTTTCTTCTAATGAGAATCTATTGATTAATTCTGTGAACGTACGATTCGATCTCTGGATTGGATCATCATCAGCAGGTAAATCGCACAAGCTAAATTGAATTAATCAATAGATTCTCATTAGAAGAAAAGAATCTGCGCTTTGCGAACCGCGCCTGGCTCTTAATAGTCCATTTCCTGTTAGTTAATACCAGAGCCTTAGACTTTATTTTTTTATAAATTTGAATTTATAATAAATTTAATTTTATTAAATTATAAAATATTTCTAATTTATAATATTAAATATTATATATAAATAGTTATATTATAATATAAAATTATAATAATAAAATATTTATAATAAAATTTATATAATAAAATTTTTGGAGGACGAAGGACAAATAAAGTTATATTCGTGAATATAAAGTTTTACGTTCGGATATAAAAACTAATTTACGAATCAAATGTTTTGCACCTAAAGACTTGTTCGGCCACGAATAAGCCTTTATTCGCATTTACTTCAATTAAAATAATTACTGTGTTATTTTTTTCTCAAACACATTTTACTAAGACTCTACTATTTACCAAAATTTATTATATAATAGTATAATAATTATAAATAATAAATAATATATTGAGGTGTACACACACAAAGATAATATTATGCCATGAAATTCTTAGAAGACACGTATGCTTATTTTGATTAGGTTTCTGATGGAAAATTATGCTCTCTCTGTTTTCAAAGCGAATAAGAAATAATACGAAATGTAATCGAATATAATTGAAACCGGCTTGAATCATGCACTATTCCGATATTGATTTTTTAACGTCGATTTTAATGAAAGAAATATGATTATTCCTCGTCTCGATAAAAAGTGAGAAACGTTATAACTCGATATATTCTAGCTACTCTAAATAAATGCGTAAACATTTAATGTCAATTATATATTTTATATGTCCCAAAAAATAGCACAACCCTAATCCGTGTAATTTTTAACATTTTGTTTTTATCATATCGTGATAATCGAAAAATCTTAGGGGAGAAAAAAGCTACCGTACAAATAATAAAAATTTCACAGTTGCACAGTGTCTTTTATTCACTGTCGAAACTTATAATTGCAGCCTAAATTGCAATAAATAATGAATTCGGATACCATCGGAATCGATTTTGTCGCGTATCGCAGTTCATCGTCGATTTAACCGACGAAAGAACGCGCGTTCTTTCTAAATACGATTACTCTCGATTAATGTCCCGATAATAAAAAGCGAGAAACACTCGCAACGCATTACTGAACGGGGGAGCGCGCGCTTTTTCGTCAGCGGGGGGAGGGAGTGGGTGGGGGGGGGGGAATAAATGGTGTGCAACATGCGCGGGGCGAACTGTCGTGTTTATTGTCAATGGATGCAATCTGCACGTCTGCTCGGATCTCGATTGACATATTTATTTATTTCAGTTTCCTCGTCGTGACGTGAGAAAAATAAAGTAGCCCGCGTGATTGCGTTCCGCCGTAGCACACAAATATTCACATAAATTCGTTCGATTAGGTTAGATTAGGTTAGGTTAGATTTTTAGATAATTAATTCCGCCTCTCGCGAAACTCGAGTTTTCGGGAAATTTAAGGACGTCTCGACGCGTAAACGATGACTTATGATTTCGGCAACATTGCGGAAGCCAGAATCTTGAAAATACTAATTATAATTGATTCCGTGATGTTTTGAAAGTGGACGTAATTTGTTTTTATTTGTTTAAAAATTTTACACGATGTTTAAAATATATCCCGTTTTGGGCAATACTGTTGTGGAGAATTTAATTCCGACGAGAAAAATGCAACGCGGATGCATTAAAAGAACCGGATTTATGTTTAGGTAGCTTCATTTATACAATATTTTTATTTCATTTCACACATGAGTTATACTCTTGAAAAAATATCGTATTATTTCAATGTTATAAATGTCTGAATTTTTTCTACAAGTATCTAGATATTCTTTTTAATGTAATGAGAAAATTACAGTTTACTTTTAAGTATTTTATGTTTTATGATCTTTTTGTACATGTAAAACAAAGATTAAGGGGTTATGGGAGTCTAGTAAATCGCGCGAAAAAAATATATATCAGATATTTTGTAAAATTTTTATTTAAACAAACAGACAAATAATGTTTGTTTTTGTGTAAAAAAATATATATATTTAATAATATTTTTAAAATTAAGATAAAATATTGCGCAAATATTGAAACAGGAAAACAATATATAATTGCATCTTTTACATAATTGTGCGCATCTGAATGATGACCAAGATTCAGTTTCGATAAATTATCTAAAATAAAAAATAGGTATTTTGTTATTTTTACACCTGTTGCTTTTATTTTTCACAAAAAACACATTATTTGTTTTCATTTGTTTAAATAAAAATTTTACACAGTGTTAAAATATATTATGTTTATTCAATTATTATACTCTTATATTCTTAAAGTATCTTTTTCTCCATTTTGTGTAAAATATTTAAAAAATATCCAGTTGATATCCAGAATTATTATTTTTACGTTAAAGCGCGTCGAGATGCCCTCAAGTCCGTATTACACTACTGGTTGCGGTACACTGCTCGGTTGCAATTGACATTTGCGGATTGACCAATCAGAGCAAAGCAGCTTGCCGGCTGCTTTGCTCTGATTGGTCAATCCGCAACTGTCAACCATAACCTCAACTGCATCCGAGTCCGCAACCCGTAGTGTAATACAGGCTTAACATAGATCAATATGTGAAAATTATATAACGATTTTCTCCTTGTTTTTGACGATGTCGCTTATCCTCGCGAGAGTAAATACGATTCTTTTTCCTTGATTATTTGATGCTAGCTTTTCTTCGGAAATTTTATTGCGGAAATATACTTCCCAACTAATATAAAGTCGACGTATCGAAAACACGTGTTTCTCTTTAAACGAGTCGCCTGAGTTACACGAGCGAATGAAATCCCAATGGTAAATTGAAAAGCGTTATAGGAGTGTAAACTCGCCTCGTGATTTCGTGTGGGAAATCTTCTCTCGACGCTTCTCTCCTTCTCTTTGCTCGCCTTACAGAGAGAGTATAAAAAAAGAAATATTCGATTAATATTTAGAATATCTCTCTCTCTCTCTCTCTCTCTCTCTCTCTCTCTCTCTCTCTCTCTATTTATATATTATATGTTAATTGCAGCAAACTTTTTTGATATTTCTACCTTGATCTTTTAATATTACATTTGTAATATTACATCTTACTTTTCTCAATTTTTTTATACTGACATTTTTCTCTTATCTAAGATATTTACAGATCTTCGATTTTTACACTTGTGATATTTTGTATCTTGTTTTCTAAAACTACCTTTCGTTGCGCGATGTTTTCCTCAAAGGAATCTCTTATCTAAGATTTACAGATCATAGATTGTAAAGTATTATATAAATGTGATCCTCGCTTTGTGACCACGCGTGATTTCATACGGGATATCTTCTCTCAGAGAGCTTCTTTCTTCCTTTCTTACCGTCTTTTCTTTTTTAAAACGGATGTAAAAAGTACTTGTGTAATGTGTAATTTTAACGTTGGTACCATCGCATTTATTATGAAATTTTTGTCACGAGATAAATAGTTTGAACACATTCTCTAAAGTTTCCGGAATAAAAATCGTGCAAATAACTCATTTGTATATTTTACGAAAGCTTACAAAAAAAATGAAATGATAGTTTGCGACAAGAACATATTTTTCAATTACGAAGAAAAAAAACATATATATACAGAGTGTCCGGAGTCAACCGCATCACCCGTCGTGTGCAGGTAGAGGCAGTTAAACTGAGTAGGAAAATCCTGTACCGTTTTGCGATTTTCGCAATAATTAATAAGAAATTAAATAAAAAAGAGCGGCCAATCCGTGCGAGTAAAAGCGCGCGGCGAGAAAGACCTCCTACTGTTTACGTGATTCTTGTCGCGCGGCGAAAATAAAAGCCTAATGTTTACGCGATTGCTACGCACGCGACAAAGCGGGGAGGAGCACTCTACAAAGGACAATGGATAAATACGAGCAATGCATAACGTTGGACCCCCGCGTGGGCTGTCTCTTCTCGCCGCGCGCTTGAACTCGCGCGTATTGGCCAATCTTGTTTAATTTATTTCTCATTAATTATTGCGAAGATCGCAAAACGGTAGAGGACTTTCTTACTCGGTTTAACTTGCTCTATCAGGACACGACGGGTGATGCGATTGACTCCGGACACTCTGTATATACATATTTATCTTCTAGTAAATATTTTTTTGTTTAAATGTATATATATGTGAGATTTTCACAAATACTCAGTTGTTGGAGTATTATAATATTTATTAATGATTAATTAAGGGATACAGAATGAATAGGAAAATTCTTTAATTGTAAGCGCGTCGTATCTTTTTGTGTCTTGCGTCTTCGTTCTCGATTTTCAGAATAACAACCGAATTCGACTCTCGAACTCGATTATCGTCTGTCTCGATTACAGGCCCGTCTCATCGAATATTGCAACTTAAAACTTTCTCCTACACTCGGCCGTCCTGACTGAACAGTCATTTCGAGTGTTCATCTGCTTCATTTTCGGAGTCGTCCTCGAGTATATCGTCGTTGCTATTTATTCATGGCTTCATAAAGTCTGAGGCAGATGAGTCTGCGAGGGTCCCTCGTGTTCGCCAATTTTATGCACCAGGTATCGATTATTGCGTATAACCCTGATGATCTTATACGGTCCAAAATACTTGTTAGCCAATTTAAGCCTGGGGCCCTGCTGCGTTCGTTTAATTGCAACCAGGTCACCTTCTTGATACTGGTGTGCTTCTTTTCTTTTTCTATCGTAGTATCTCTTATTCTCGTGTTGAATCTTCATAATATTCTCCTTCGCTTGATTTCGTAGTTCGTCTCGGTCATCCTGGAATAATACAATCTGTTCGCTCTGTAGGAGGTTTCTTACATCAGGATTGTCGCGAAGATGTGGATAAATACCAAACAAAAGGCGAAAAGGTGTCATTCCGATGCTTCTATGCAGCGTTGTATTTAGACATTGCTGCGCTACGCTTAAATATTTGTACCATTCATCAGGCTTCGCAGCAGACATCTTTGTCAGCAACGGGATCAATGTTCTGTTCAATCTTTCAACCTGGCCATTACCTCGTGGTACTCCTGTTGTAATCAATGAGTGTTCAATGTCTTCCACTTGACAATACTCTTCAAATTCTTTTGATGTGAATGCGGAGCCTCTGTCCGAAATTATCCTTCTCGGATTTCCAAAAATAATCGATTGTTTTTTCAATCGATCTATGATTTCCGCAGCACTCGTCGATTTAGTCGCATATAACCATATAAATTTAGAAAAAGCGTCTATCACAGCAAAAATATAGACGTAGCTTTTCTTCGTCGATGGTAATGGACCTAGATGATCAATGTGGAAAGTGTCTAATAGAACGCAGCCCTTTTCGATTGAATTGAGCATACCTTCTTGCTTCCCTTGCTTCCGTTCAATCAAAATGCACGCAATTGCGTACAATTGTCTCAACTTTAGGCCGCAATTTTGGGATCCAGTAGTCCTTCTTTACCAAAGCTTCTGTCTTGCCGACTGCAAAGTGACCTCGTTCGTGTGCTCTCCGAATTATTTGCATTTGCATCGATTTAGGGATAACAAGTCGTATGTCGTCGTCAATTTCTTTATATAATAGTCCGCTTCGTAAAATGTAGTCGCTCGGCTGTCCCTGTTTTAATGTGTCCAAAATCTTCTTCACGTCATCGTCCTTGTTTTGTGCTTTCTTTAGTCGAGCGGTCAATCCTTCTTCGCATTCATCAATAGTTAAACAAGTCAACAATGGATTCCTGCTCAAAGCGTCCACATGAAGCATACTTCTACCAGGTCGATGTTTTATGGTATAACAAAATTCCTCCAGCAACAATGCCCATCGAGCTACACGCACGCAAAGATCTTTTTTATTCATTGTAAATGTAAACGCGCGGCAATCGGTTACTTTAAATGGTATACCGATTAAATATACACGAAATCGTTTGAGCGCTTTGACGATCGCGAGAACCTCTAATTCATAGTTCGAGTATTTTTCTTCCGCGGGTGTCGTCTTACCGCTTGCGTAATAAACCGGATGCAATAATTGATCCTCACTATTCCGCTGTAAAAGTATCGCTCCATAACCATACATCGACGCGTCTGTATGTAATTCCGTGTCAGCGTCTATGCGATAAAGACTCAGTACAGGTTTGTCGCTTAAAAGAGTCTTTAATTGTATAAACGCATCTTTCTCCGCCGCTTCAAAACGGAATTTAACATTCGCTTTTAACAGATTAGACAACGGTCGTGCAATAGTAGCATACTTTGGAATAAATTTGCGGAAATATCCAGTCAAACCTAAAAATGCTTGTACCTGTTGGATAGTCTTAGGTTCGGGAAAGCGTTTTACAGCCTCGGTTTTATGCTCAGACGGTTGAACAAAAGGCCATTGCCTATTGTGTGACCGAGAAATTCGACTACTCTCTTTAAGAAACAGCATTTATTCCAGTTTATTATTAGACCGGCTTGACTAGCAGTGTTAAATACGCTTTCTAGGTTTTTTAAGCCATTCTCGTCATCATCGGAAAGTATAATCAAATCATCCATATAAACTAATATTATTTTGTCTCGTATTAAATCTTTGAAAATCGCGTTAATATATCTCTGAAAACAGCAGGTGAGTTGCAAAGACCGAACGGCACTCGTAAAAACTCATATTGACCGTCAGGTACAATAAACGCGGTATATTTCACACTCGATTCATTTACTCGAACGTGAAAGAGGCCATTTTTTAAATCAATAGTACTAAAAACTTTTGTTCCTTGCAACCTGTCCAGCTGGTCTTCTATTAGAGGCAAAGGATAGCGATCTTTTATTACTTTTTTGTTTAATAATCTATAATCTACGCACAGTCGGTGTGAGCCATTTTTTTTTACCAAGACGATCGGGCTAGCATAATCGGAGGAAGAGGGGCGGACAATCCCTTGCTTCTCCCACTCTTCTATTTCGCTATTAACAATACTTCTTTCGGAGGGCGATAAGCGCCTCGCTCGTTGGTATACAGGTTCGTCATCTTTAAGAACAATCGTCATTTCTAAATCAGTCTCTCGTGTCTTATTCGGTTTATAATTTTTGATTAACGTCGCGATAGTATGTTTATGCTCGGCATTCTGAATATGAGATACATCCACTTCATTTGCTTCATGCATGCCTTCTACATCAATCTGAAATATGTCTAATAAGTTATTTTTTTTCAGCTATCTGTTTACAGATCGGATTAATTGTTATTGCACCCTGTCTAACATTAACTTCTATTGTGTCTAAGAAATCAGTTCCGATTAATAATTTCTGTCGCGATACTGTATCTGAAACAACCCGTATAAAAATCGGATAAGAATGTCCATCGACCGTGAGTTCCGCTTGAAATTCTCCTAGAGCGATATTTCGTCAGATCGTATGCCCGAAAAACGAATCTTAGTCTCCTGAAATCGAGGTGAACCTATCTTTACATACTCGTCCGCGCGCATCAAAGAAATATCACTACCTGTGTCTATAAGCGCTTCAATTTTCGTACCGTCTATCGCAACATCTTTGGTATATTTCTTATGTGAAGAATGTGTTACAATGCAAGAGCTTTTAGGCGTATCTTTTTTCTTTGAACATTTCGACGCAATATGTCCGAATTCCCCGCACTCGAAACATTTAGACCCCAAATTCTTCGACGGACAGTTGGCGTTAATATGGTCGCGCCCGCCACAGTTGAAACACCTTTTAATACCTGACATTTTCTTCTTCTCACCGCTGGTGTCTTTCTTCTCACTCCGGCCAGTATCGTTGTCTCATTCACTTACCGTAGATTTGCTGCCTCGTTTATCCGGTCGATTCGATCCTGTCACATGACAATCCCGCAATGATATCGTTTCAAATGCTTCTAATAATGACTCCGTTTCTGTGAAGCGTTGTATACGCGCTTGATTGCGTAGCACACTGTCGGGGATACCGTCTATAATATAGTCTATCATTTCATCAGCCTCGATTGGTATACGATTGCCCATGATCACCTTTTCGTGAACGTATTTGTGAAATGTTTCGTCTTTTTTCCAAATACGTGCCTCAAACATCTTTCGAGTCGTCACCCTGTTTTGCCGATGACGGAACATCAATTTCAATTCGTTAATAAGAGCGTTAAAACTCATAAATTCAGGCTTCGAATGGAATCACTCAAGGGCTTTTTTCTTCAATCTCATTCCGACTAGGATTTTCGCATGGTCGTCTTCCAACTGATACGTCATTTTTAAAAGTCTTACTTGTCTTTCCCATGTGTCGAAGTCACTAGAAATGCCGTCGAAATTCGCCAATAGATCTGCGATTGCTGTTAGATTTAATCGTGTATGCGGCAATACTCTTCTCACACCATCGTCGTTATTTATGATCGTCTCTTCTTGCCGTTCACGATCTACGAAATTCGTATTCTGACGTTCACGCAACAAAGCAATTTCACGTCGGGCAAGCTCAAGTTCGCGATCGGACGTCACGGCGATCTCTTTTTCACGTCTGTAGATCTCGATTTCTTGCTGACGTACAGGATTTTCGCGACGGACGTCACTGCCAATATTGTCTTCATTTTGTTCTATCATCCATTCGCCTGATAGATCCGCTTCCATTAAACGAGCGATAAGCTCATTTTTTGCTCCCGTCACAGATAGGCCACGAGCTCTCAGAAATTCTTTAAGTTGAAGTACGTTAAATACACTAGGATCCGACATGGCTATCGTCACAGAGCACTCGCTAAAAGATACGTCGTCAAAGGTATCGTCGTCGATATGCACTATGTAATGGCGTCCACGTATATTCGTCGTCAACTTCTTATTGTATGCGTGGCTGCCAACTACTCGCCACACACAGTTTTCGTCGTCTTCTCACCAGCACGATCAATGTTCCGTCTAAAAACTCACGTACCTAGTGATTCTTCGTCATCGAATCGTTATTACACTCACAGCGCACGCAGCTCACGAAAATTGTCCGTCGTCTTTGCTCGTGAAAATCGGTCGTCATCGTCTTTCTTCTTCACAAGATAAATCCTTTCACTCTTATCCCGGCTGAGCCCCCAAATTTGTGAGATTTTCACAAATACTCAGTTGTTGGAGTATTATAATATTTATTAATGATTAATTAAGAGATACAGAATGAATAGGAAAATTCTTTAATTGTAAGCGCGTCGTATCTTTTTGTGTCTTGCGTCTTCGTTCTCGATTTTCAGAATAACAACCGAATTCGACTCTCGAACTCGATTCTCGTCTGTCTCGATTACCGGCCCGTCTCATCGAATATTGCAACTTAAAACTTTCTCTCCTACATATATAATTTTAAATAAATAATTTAAATAATTAATTTTAAATAATTAATTTTTAAATAACTTTTAAATAATTAATTGTTTAAATAAAATATTTAATGAGGTCCCTTGTTTTTCTTTTTTCTAAAGTACGACTATTGCAAGCTTTCTGGATGCTTCCTTAGTATTTTTTCCTCTATCTTTCGCTTGTAAAGCTTCACTCTCTTGTTTATCTATTTTTATTACGATTATATTTTTCTCGATGTAATTTTTTTTTATCTGGGAATTACTGATTAGTGTTAAAATTAAGAAGTTGAAGATTATCGGATTGATGGATTATCGATTCACGGCCCGCGAATTTATTGGCTTCCGCGCGCTCTTCTTCGCTCTTCTTCGCTCTTCTCTTCGCTCTCCTTCGCTCTTCTTTGCTCTTTCTCAAGATGTTGATTTGTATTTACGAATTGACGCAATGTTGCGACTTACGGTAGTAGAATTCTCGCCGCGCGGGAATAAAACGAGAATTTGAGCGAAATGCAATTCGAGCTAAAAGGTCCGTCGTTTCTCGATTCCTGAGTCTCTATATATGTTTACTGTGAATTATATTTTTCTATATATGTTTACGGTGAATTATATTTTTCTCCATTATATTTTTCTATCTATTCTATAGCAATTTCGTTGACGATAACGGGACAGACGTAATCGATTGTGTAGTATCGAAACGAGAAACGTACAGCTTTTTTCCATCTTTAGTGTAACACGAATCTAAATTACGGCCGCGAGCGAGTTATTACTTTTCTTATTTATAAAGCACGCGCCCTTTGCGTTCCCGATAGATCGATGACACGGATTGTTTTTTCTCAATCTAACGAAGGTTAAACGAAGATTCGTCTCATTTGCAATTCAGGAAACGCGGTTACGTAACGCACGGCGACGCAATTTCTCGGAACTTTATTCCATCTGCGCGTCTTGCTGATGGAAAAGTAGCATCAACATCTTCACAAAGCCTCCGCCTCCTCCTTCCGTTCGGTTACATCGTCTCGTAAAGGCCGTATTACACTACGAGTTGCGGGTTCGATTGCGATTGGGGTTATGGTTGATAGTTGCGGATTGACCAATCAAAGCAAAGCAGCTTGCCAGCTGATTGGTCAATCCGAAATCGTCAACCGTAATCTCAACCGCAACCGAGCCGGCAACCCGTAGTGTAATACGGCCTTCACGATCCGGAATTCATTCGAGTAAAAAGGGAAAACACACAGTATCGATTTGCCGAATAATTCTCCGCGTTTACATTTGCCCTTTGACGGTATCGCGTACGTTACAGCTTCTTTTCCTTCCTTTCTTTTTTGTTTCCACTCGGCAAGTATTTTTACTTCAAGATGAATCTCTCAAATCAAGCGTAAACATCTCGAGACGGGGAGATCGAGATACGAAGGGAACGAATTGCGCGATATGCCGAGCGTGCAGTTGTTTTCTTACGAGGCGCTCTCTCTCTTTTTTCTTTTCTTTCTCCTTCTTTTCTTCTCTTACCTTTCTTTCGAAGCGCAGTCGCGTGAAAAATTTCAGAAAATACTGCTCTCATTAAAAAAAAATGCCTGTGCCCACGTGTTTTATCTTTCGCTTTAACGAGCCATCGTTAAATGGTTCTCAATTTATTTTTAATATTAACAACATTGTTCTCTCTTATGTCGGCGCATTACGAGCGATTCTCGTTATGCGGAGAATTTTATGAAAATTTCAAGATGATTCGTCGATACTACAATTGTTTCGAGTGCTTGGTGAACTCAATATTGTATATAGGATGTCTCACAATTCGTGTGACTAATATTACCGAACAATTTGAGATCGATTTTTCCTCCAGCGGAAATGTCGATGAGGAAGTCATTTATCGCAACTTTTCAATTTTCAACGTCATACATCTTCATAATCAAGCTTCAAATTAAAATTCTATCAAAGTTTAAAGTTTATTTGAAATTAATTAATGGATATATCTCTCGTCTATTTGTTTCTCTTGAAACTTGAAGTTTTTGCACGGAAAACTCTCTTTCTTTATTCACTCGGAAATTATGGATCACGCAATATATTTTTCTTCCGCGAAAGAAAAAATCGATTTCAGATCTATCGGAGAATCTATCGTCAAAATTAATTCGACGAGATTGTGGGATATCTTGTAGAAGAGTCGAGAGTGCGAATGTCGGGAAATTTTTCGCGGATTTTGAACCACGCGGAAGAGAATATCCGCGATCGATCTCGTTCGATTATAAAGCGCTAGAGAACGCGAAGACGTTTTTGACAGCTGTCAAACGGACCCCTCGCCGCGTCCATTTTACTCGCCAGTCAGTCCGATCGAGCGAAAGTCTTTCGAAAAAAAAAAAACGTAGGTGGATCTTGATTTTTCGCATTTTATTTTTCCGACGTTTGACGAAACGAGATTTTTTTCTCCAATGGTCCAGATTTTTTCCATCGCAAAAACGATTTTGATTTCTCGTAAGAGAAATTTTTTACAAACGTCGCGAATCTTCGCTCGAAATAATATTTTGGGAACGATCCCTTCACGGGAAGAATGTTAGATGCGCGTGCGCGTTTCGCGAATTTGAAACACCGAAAAAATTGTATTCTCGAAGTAAGAGGACTATATACTATAAAATCTCTCTTAACAGATATTCTTAAATGTTTCTAGAACATCTTCTAAAATTAAAAATATATTCTATAATTCGTATGTCAAAATGGAACAATCTTACGCCGGTTTACTTACGTCCACGGTGTTCAACAGTCTCTCTTTGTCTTTGTCGGTCGTCGGCATCGCTCCCGACCATTCTGCCAAGACAAGAAGCACCAATGCCAGTGCAGCTGCGTTTCGTACCAACGGCATCCTTGCAGAATCTGAAAGTGAGAGTGAAGATGGTTCGAAAAAATTGATTCGTATCTGGTCTAAAATAATATTTTACTAAAGATCTTTGACAAAGATTTCGTATCGTTCGAATTGGAAGAGTACCGAGACTTATTTCAATCATCAACGACGAAAATGGATGCCGACGTAACATTTCGCCAGAATAAGGAACTCTTGAATGTATATAGAAGACTGCTTTTGCTATTATATTTTGAAAATCTGTGTTAAAATTTTTTATTTGGAACAATGCAGCTGGACGCTGCACATTCTAAAAAAAAAAAAGAGAAAAAGGAACATGTTGCACGTAGATTTATTTCATCATATTATTTATCCATAAAAATTGATGCAAAGTTACTTCAAGTAAATAAATATGTATATATATACTTTATATAAATTAATATACATATATACATATATACTTGTAAATAAAAAGAGTTCGATTTGTTTAAAAATAGGTATTTCCTTAATACGTAATGTAATTGCGTTTCGTATTGACGGCACATCTTTGCGAATCAGAGAGAATTAGATTCTACGAACGAGAAGTGAGAGAATTCGTATCGTAAATTTTGTCTTGTCGAAAGTGGAGAAGCGTCGAGAATAATTGTATTTCATCGAATCGATGCGAATCACGGCAATCTTGACGTCGACGAAACATTCGATTAGAAGAAGATGTTGTAATGTGTGTGTTTTGCGCCTTGTATCGCGTCGAAAAGGCACGTCGAAAATCGATATAAATGATTTGGATTGCCGATAACTAATGGTTCGTACAATTAAGTTCGCGTAGACGTACTCTTTCTTTCTTTCTCTCTTGGCAATCTCTTATCTCTTCGCATTCCGCACATTTCATTCCGATAACGTTGTCTAATAACATATCTTTTCATTTCTTTCGCGGAGCGAAGAAGCAATAAATATCGAATTTCTGATTAAAAAATTCTTCAAAACAGATTTATGAAAGTATTGAAATATGTTTCTGAGAGGAAAAAATGTAAGAAAAATATTTAAGTAGTGTATTATTGTATTTAATAGTACGAGCGTTCGTCAAGTTGGAGAGAGAGTTTCAACCAACTGGTATTTCAATCGAAGAATTGTATAAGAACGCTTTTGAATATCGGCAGAAGTATCACCGAAATAAGTATACAATAGATGCTGATAATTTATCATATAACAGGTGTGCGATCGTGGCGCAGAGAGTTGTGCGTCGGCTTTCAAGGCCCCCGAGGGCCCGGGTTCAAATCCGGCCAGAAACGATCTCGGATCTATTCGATCGCTACTTTTTGGAAGGCAATGGCAAACCATCGAGAGTATCTTGCCAAGAGAAACCCCTCTAATCAACCTGATCTTAACCTCTAATCTGGCCGTTCGGAACCGGTAAAATTGTAAGTCCCATGTATATGGAAAAACTATAAAAAAAGGCGCACACCGCAGATACATGTAGAGAGGTCGCCAACTTCTGACAAGAAGTTATGGACAAAAAAGAAGAAGATGCTGATAAAGAGATTCTATTCCGATGAGGATATATTTCGAGGTTCCTTGCCTTCTCATTTGAAAAACGAATAAACAATTAGAAACACCTTTTACGTGATAATTTCTTCTCTCCTATTTTTCATTTCTTAAGCAACCAATAAATAAACTTTTATTTTATTAAATTTATTTTTTATATATTTTATAAGGTTATTTTTATTTTATTAAACTTTTATTTTATTTTATTTTATTTTTATTATAAAAGTAACCAATGTTACATTGGAGAGATTACTCGCGTGATCTGAAGATTCAAGGAAGAATTCTTTGACTAATTTCTTTCATAGATATCGTTATTTTCCAACGTCGCCAGTCGAGGATTAATTTCGACGAAATAGGAAGAAATCGATACAGTTTCGCTTTAACAAACTCAATTGTTAAATCAATTTTTCAGAATTAGTTAATTGAAGCGCAAAGTGTGATAAATGAAAATTGTCTATTTAAATTTTGTATTTAAATATAAGTTTGCGAACTTAATTACCGTACGCGAATTACCGGACGGCGGGATTCTTTCTGTTCCGAATGAAGGAACGCAACGGAAGGGTACGCGACGGATGTGTAGGATATAAATACATATGGAGAATGAGAGGGAAAGGCGGGGAGCAAGGAGGGTGATGAAGGGGGGTTAAATGAAAAAAACGAAGCCCGCGCGAGGCTCGTCACCCGCGGTCCGTTACGCAATTCGCTAATTGCGAAGGATAATCGACGATGCGCATTATTGACCGCGCATGAGATAAATTTGTTGCGGCCGCGAAACAGAGATATATTTCGAGTATCGTACAAAGCGCACCGCGGCCGGTGACACAACGGGCGCGCGTTGCGGTTTGCGCGAATCTAATTCATTAATTAGAAAAGGTCATCGCGATAATTCGAGCACAAGCGCGCTTTCCAAAGCGGATTTCGCCGGCGGCTCTTTATCGGATACCGCGGTATATGTTAATCCCACGATACTCGAGACGAAAGTAACGAGACAATTGCTTTGCGATAAAATCGCGGCCAGAGGGATGAGGAAGAATCTTGAGCGCTCGAAGTAAAAGTTTTTTTTTTTAAGATCGCGAGACGGGAAGCAGAATACTCGAGAGTACGAAGAAGAAATTTTAAGAATTTTTTATCAGAAGTTTTTAGATACACGCCTGGATTCCGAAGAAGAAGAAAAGAAAGATTGGAATTTCTGCATTTTTAAATTGTCTATATTTCGGCTTGTTGTGACCTTAAAACTCGCGCTTTGATAATATTTGAGGTATAAATTTTACGCCTCTTTACGTTTGTCCATGAAATATCGTGATTATCTATCGTTTATTCATGCATTTGCTTTTTATTAGATTGTTATGAAAATTAATACGAATAATTAAGTTAGTGAAATGCCAAAAAGCTCTTCTCCCAAAAGTGAAAATTGACCCGAATTAGGACGTGAGTGAATTAATCCAAATGGTTTAAACACACTTTTTCCACGTTTAGATCTTTTCTCTCCTCTCAATCCTTTCTCGAAAAATATTATATATATTTTGTAATTTTATTTAAATAACAACTCAATAAAGAAAACTGTAGATGTCTTGCATTAACTTCAAATACTTAATCATAAAGATTCATTATAAGGAATTATAAAAAAAATTAATTTAATTTCTTGATTTTGAAACTTACTGTCCCCAAAATTTTAATCATATGTAATCTTGAGAATCATATTTAATCTTGAAAATAATATCTGATAAAAATAATTCCGAATAAATTTTACAACATAATTGCAATTTTAATTCAATTTTCCAGAATTGTAAACATTGAATGATCATAGAACCGCCACATATCTGATTATAAACGTCCCTTTCTACTGCCGCAGTGTGTACGTTTTAATTTATAAACTTTAATTTATAATTACCTTATTGTTCGTTATTATCATTTTATCATATTATTTATGTATTTAGAGAAATTTTGTTGGATAAGTTGTAGCAATGGAAAAATCATGCAAATCAATAACAATTTTAATGATAATTATACAAGAGAATGCAGTTTATTATTAGCGACAAAATTTACTATTCATACGTTTTAATATACATATATACATATATATATATATACACACACACACAATATATTTTTACATTGTATATATTATATACAATACAATATATTGTTTTGTAATTGTATATATTATATATACAATATATCGTTTTGTAATTGTATATATTATATATACAATATATATATATAATATTTATATTTATATATTATATACAACACACACACACATTCACACACACACACACAATATATATTATACAATATAAAATATTTATATAATATATTATTTACAATACAATATATTGTTTTGTAATTGTGTATATTATATATACAATATATATATATATATATATATGTATATATATAATATTTATATGAATTTTTATACCTATTAATTTATCTCTATTTAATTTTCACTACTTACGTTTTTTTTTTTATGAAGAAGATATTCGAAGCAATAAGAGAGACAGTACTAGCATATTATGGCGCAAAAAGTAAGGGACTCTGGCAAAAGAAGATCTAATTTGTTCCCGTCCGTCCGCTCGACGCGAACCGACGTCAAATTATACGGTTTGCAAACGAGGTCGGAAAAATCGTGCGGGAATTCGGCAAGTTAAGTTTACACCTGTTTATCGCCTGTCGCACCCTCGTCGTATTGTACCCTCGAAGAGTCAATAAAGAGACATTGAGTGTGTCTTTTGCGAAAGAAGTTGTTTTTTTTTATTGAATTTTGACTCAGCATTTTCTCCCCCTCTTCCCCCTCTATAAGAGATCTTATCCTTCGCATGTGCCGTCATACGTCATACACACACACACATACAGAAGTGACGTTCGATCATTAAGTTTCTTCCTCTACTGACGTACTCGAACGTGTTCGTACGTGTTCATTTCGTTTCAATTTGCGAGTTTATTTACGACTAATTAACCTATGCTCCCTGCTATTTATTCGCCACATCATGCGTTCCAATCGATTGAATTTAATCACCTAATTTATATACAAAGGGCAACATGTGTGCTGCTTCATAAATTTACTCACTATTTGTACCCCCCCCCCCCCCTCTCACTTTTTATATCGAACATAATTATCTCTTGCGTTTCGCGTGGAAAATTTATATCCGTTAATTTAAGTTGCATAATTACTTTGAAGAGACCGCCTTGTATCACGCTTGCCGTATATTCCCGAGGGACTAATGACGGAATAGTCTCCGCGAAGAGATCCTCTCCAATCCATTCCGAATCCCGCGGAACGTTATCGTAGAAACGTAGCGTCCGACTAAAAGTGCCTTCTTCTACTAAATGTCGCGCGGACACGCGATTTCTCAATACATTTATTCTCATGTACGTCCTTACTCTATTTACTCTGATTTACATTTGCACAATTATTTCTTTCTCTCTCTCTCTCTCTCTCTCTCTCTCTCTCTCTCTCTCTCTTTCTCTACCCTCTTGCGCGGAAAAAATTCGTATCAATGGACGAAGGACTTATTCAAAGGACAACCGCGCGCGCGCGCGGTTGAAGAATTGGAGAACGCGGTCTTATACCTCTCGTGCAGGCTCGGTGTTTTCGTCCGATGTTCGTCCCGATGAGGGTGAAGGGAGTGTGACACTTGACTAAGTAAGTAAGCGAAGACTACTACTCGATCCCCGGGGTGGCGTCGTCTCTTCGATGTCTCCGCAACAGAGTGACCGGGCTTTGGTGCACGCGACCACTTTATACTCCCGCCGGCTGTGGCGTGCGGGCGGTGGTAGCGGAAACCAACCCTTCTCTCTCGCGGAAGGAACCCACGGTCGCCATCCCCCCTCGCTGACGCGCTGGCTCTCACCTTTCCTCATCCCCCCTTTCCCACCCCCTTACCATCCCGACGGCGGTAGTCCGCGTACGACGCCGGGTACGACGCACGCGTGTGCGAAGGGGTACCGCGTACTGTTTTCTTCCTCCGGAATTTCGTGCTGCACGCATTTTGAGCAGCAACTCTCGGAGCTGTTACGCGCCGCTTGTTTACGGTTCAATTTAGGTTGTGACATCGTTCCATCGTTCTTCGGAAACGACAACGAATTTAACTTTCCATTCCCGCGATCCCCGGTTTCTTTCATTTCTGATAAATATATATAGCTCTGGTGTTTTATTTATAGTAAATATACATAGTATAAATAAAAAATATGTATATAACTATATACATAATTTATACATATATTTATATACATAGATGTATATAAATTATATATAGTTTTATATAATATTTTATACTATATGCTATATTTATTACATACTATTTTTATGTTATATTTATACTATATATACTATATTTACTATATTATACTATATATTTTCTTCGGAAATGATGAATTTAACTTCCCATTTCCAATCCTCAGTTTCTTTCATTTATGATAAATATATATGGCTAATATTTTATTTATAGTAAATATACATAGTATAAATTAAAAATATGTATATACATAGATGTATATAAATTATATGTAGAGTTACATACAATATTTTATTCTATTTACTATATTTTATACTATATTTATACTATATATATACTATATTTATTATATAATACTATATCCACTATATACTATATTTTATACTCTATTTATATATACTGTATAATATATTTACTATATTTTACTATATTTACTATATATTATATATACTATGTACTATATTTATACTATATATTCACTATAAATAAATATTAGATACATATATAATATAACAATATAAACAAATGTAATATAAAGTTTATTATTTATACTAAATATACAGTATATTTATAATAATCATATTAGAACAATTTAAAAAAAAGAATGAAAGATTATATTTTAAGACCTATTTTACAAGAGACTTTTACTTTATAAAAGTGTTTATAATTAATACAGTTACAATTATTCTAAATATAAAAGATACAAAGTTAGAAATTTGTAATAAAGATAATTGTCTTGAAGGTAGAGTTCGCGAACGTTTGCGATTTTTTATAGTAATTATCTTATTTTACGAATTTGCGTGTATTTTACGATTATAAGAAGAGAAAAACAATTCTGTTCGCGAAACAAAATGGGAGTTACTTTGGTTAGATTATTATCCGGGGATTTGTATCGCGCGTACGACAACCGACGGACGTGAGAATGGCTTCTACTACCTTTTCTTTACGCGTTGACCTGTACGACAGTAAGATTACATTTCCTAAAGGCTCATTTCCCAGCGTGCGAATGGATGTCTCGCGTTATCGATCGTTTGGAAAAGTGCAAGGAGAAACGTCGCGTTTACGCTTACCTTTTTGATATAAAAGCGACATTTTTCCGTCGGATCTCGCCGACGATTATCCCGTTGTCCTCAATGTCGAGTAAGGTCGAGAGAGAGAGGGAGGGGGAGGGGAGAGGGGCGAGGGGGAGAGGGGTGAGGGGGAGAAGGGAGAGGGTGGGGGAGGGGAGAGGGAGGGAGAGGGGTGAGGGGGAGAAGGGAGAGGGTGGGGGAGGGGAGAGGGAGGGAGAGGGAGGGAGAGGGAGGGAGAGGGAGGGAGAGGGAGGGAGGGAGGGAGAGGGAGAGGGGGGAGAAGGAGTGAGGTGGGAGGGGAGGGAGGGAGAGGGAGAGAGGGGGAGAGAAGGAGTAAGGGGGGAGGGGGAGGGAGGGAGGAAGGGAGGGAGAGAGAGTGAGAGAGAGGGGGGAGGGAGAGAGAGAGAGGGAGAGGGGGAGGGAGAGAGGGGGAGAGAAGGAGTAAGGGGGGAGGGGGAGGGAGGGAGGAAGGGAGGGAGAGAGAGAGTGAGAGAGAGAGAGAGAGAGAGAGAGAGAGAGAGAGAGAGAGAGAGAGAGAGAGAGAGAGAGAGAGAGGCCGGAGAGGAGGAATCAGGTCGGCGGATATGCAAACGAAATTATATGAGAAAATGACGGAAAAAAGGGACTTCGTAGTAAGCGGAATTCCGAGAATAAGAGGAATGTGGGCGAGCTAATTACAAACACTGACAACAAGTCTAATTATTATTTTCTCTCTCTCTCTCTCTCTCTCTCTCTCTCTCTTCTCTTTGTCTTCGAGAGCATATTTCACCTCCTCCAGTTTCTACGTTACGCTGAAAACGTGTTAATCATTGTTATTCCCTTGGGAATGATCGCCGCGAGATGTAATATTATACTCCCTTTGCTTCCCCCCCCCACTCTCTCTCCCTCTTTTTCTCTCTTCGTTTGAAGAACTCGGTTACTCGTATAACACGTATTTCGACCCACATACAGGATGTTCGAGGATGTCCTTTGACCGCAGCTTCTTCAGTTCGTTCGCCGTCGATTTTTCCTCAGCAAGAAAAATGTCACGAAATCATCTTTCTTAACATTGTCTTTCTACAATGAACAATCTTCATTTTGCTTAAAAATTGCACATTATTCGAAAGTTCGTGAAATGAATAAAAATGTTACGTAATAATTTATTTCCCTTTCCCTCTTTAGCTTCAAAAAATAAAAATTCTATTAATTCTTGCTGACAATGTTTAAAAGTATCAATTTAATCCCCCCCCCCCCCCCCTCGTGATGCTAATCGGAGAAAAGAAGAGGATTCGTAGTCCACTACTTATATTACTTTGTACGATATTTATATATTATATATTTTCATATATTATTATATATTATAATATATAATATTTTTATTTTTGTGGAATTTTTAAAATTATAAAAGAAATATTTACATTTATATTATCCATCACATTTTTCGAATATATCTGAAAAATACATTATATAGTTAAATCAACTTGCTAAAAAAAAAAAGAATAGCGCCCTTACGGAAAAAACATTCAAATATTGAATGTTTACACTGAAGAAGTTTACACTCAAACGTCGAGGGTGTTACACCTAAAGATTGAGTGTTTATACTCAAAATTGAGTGTATATATTAAAAGATTGAGTGTGTACACCCAATGATTGAGTATTCACACTTAAGTTTGAGTGTAAACACTGAACATTTAAAAGTTTACTCTCAATACTTGGATAATAAATGACTGGTTATTCTTATAAAAACATTCAATTTTATTTCACATTCTCATTTGTATGCTTCTAGTGTATATGAATTTTATTATTTTCATGCACTTAATGATCACAATGAACAATTTTTTAAAAATGTTCACCGATAGTGTGTTATTCATCGTGACCATTAAAGAATACCTTAAACCTTAAACTAACATTTTATTTCAAAGTGTAGCCTGTCAAGCGCTGTATAGTTCATTCATTGAACTGTGTATCCAGCTTATTGTTACCCTAAACTTTAGTGTAACAATCGCTTCAGACTAAAATACAACTTCAGTGTTACCTTCAACTTGAGTGTTAACTTGAGTGTTATTCTCAACTTGAGAATTAATTTGAGTGTTACTTTCAACTTAAGAGTAACGCTCAAATTAACTCTCAAATTGAAAATAGTACTCAAGTTAACACTCAAGTTGAAAAAGTAACACTCAAATCAACACTCAAGTTGAGGGTTACACTCAAGGTGAGTGTCACCCTCAAGTTGATTGTCCGAAATAAAGCTCAAATTGAGTGTTATTTTGAGTCTTTTTTCCATAAGGGCGGAGAAATGTATAAAAAAATGCGACTTTAAAGAAGAAAAAATATAACAAAATCGATAAAACAAAGCTATAATTTATAGCCCGTACAATCTACGATATATCTACGGAAAGCGCAGTGAAAAGACGGTAATTTGTACAAGATATGAGTAAAAAAAAGATAAGACTAATATGAATAAGATATATAAATGAAATAGTATACGAAAAACGCGCGCAAGTAAATGTAGTAATTTCTCGTTCCATTCTCTCTATTCGAGAAAAGGTAAATTTTTTTCAGCCATAAGAAAGTATTTTCATCCCGTTTCACCCTCCTCTCTTCTCGATAGTGTGCGAAACGAGAACCTCGCAAGAGAGTTAATTGTTCATAAATTTTTATATGAAGCATATAAAACGTCTCTCTTTCATGGCGTGTGTGTGCGATACATCTACATATTATTATTATATACGTGTAAAATTGAGAGGGTTTGAATAAGTAAGACATATGATCAAATTTACATTTGAGCTAAACGAGAGCAAAATATGCATCGAAAAAATGCTGGTTGCATTTACAATAGGACGCACTCGAAAATTTATTAACGTACGTATGCATTGCGTTTACGATTCACGCAATCCAAATTGTCATATATTAACAGCGTTCATAATTACGATATTAAAAGCTTTAATTAAAGCGTGACTGTTTCTATTTTTTAAGAGTCTCAAAATAATATTGGAAACGTTAAATGCGCCTGCATGAAACAATAGAGGAATCGTTCTTTTGAAATCTGAATGTTTCAGTGTTCTTAATTTTTTTATTTTCTTTATTTATTTCTTATTTCTTTTATTTTCTTGTTGATCCTTCTGATTTTATTCACCGGCTACGATTTTGGGATTTTATTAACTGTACATCTCTTGTTGTAATAATACAATTTTATTCAATGAAATACTTAACTTTAAATTAAAATTAAAATACTTTAAAATAAATTAAATTTAAATATTTAACCTTTTTTTACGCAAAATTACACGTTTAAATTAAAATATTTAACTTACATAATGGTCGAATGAATTTTCAAACAAATAATAGTTTTTACGATAAACCATTGTTTAAATACTTTTGAGAGAGAGAGAAATTACATTCTCTTTCTCCTAGAATTTATAATTACAGTAACAGATTATAAAATAAATTAGATAAAATTGGGAATTTAAAAAAATGCAATATTTATTGATTTATTATCTTCAAAATGAGACTATTTTAGAAAGTGTAATGCCTTTGGAAAAGTATTAAAGAAAAGAAATTTTTCTAGATTTACATTTACAAATTTTTTAGATTATAAGTTTTATATTTCTCATATAAAATACAAATTTAGATTCCTTTATACTATCTTGTGATCACTAAAAAAAAGGTGTAAATTATGTAATATCGATGTTTGGAAGAGCTCCGATAACTTTATCTTTTTTGAAACACATTTTTAAAGACATTACAGTTTATAATTTATCTCTATATTTTAAGAATAATAAAAATTTTAAAAGTGATAAAATCAAGAAATATTACATAAATTTAATTTGTCAATTCTTGAAAACCTATATGACTATATGTTAAGTATAATAAAATGTTCATTTAGAGAGTTTCTCTCTTTATTTTATAAATCGTTTAGAAATTAAAGTGTTTTAAAAAACATAAACGATTTCCCCGAATTGATATAAATTGAAAATTGGAAATCTCGAAAAAGATGCATTATGATTGATAAGTAAAGCATATTCAAATCCTTATGAATGAACGTACACACGTGCAGGATGAAGAGTATTACAGTTTGTTGGGATAGTAATTCCTCGTTTATCCTCTCTGGCAAAGTCAAGTTTATCTCAAATTTAAATTTCAACGGACTAGTAAGAGCCAGACGCGAATGGTAGTGCGTCAGTTTCGAAGAAAATTAATATTTCATTGAAACTGATTAGTTGTGCACATGACATAAATTTTCTTTGGTGCGATAATAAGTAATTAAATTAAAAAAAAAAAAAAAAAAATATTGAGACAAAGTTGCTGAATCGAGACTCGAACCCGAGTTTTTCGCTTGCCGGGTGATTGCTGCTCTTTTCTCGCCTATGCTTCTTTAGGGGGGTCACAGGGGGGTTTATTAAAATAAAAATCGCAAATTGAGATTTATTTAATTACTCGGTGTTGCACCGAGGAAAATTTGTGTCCTGTGCACAACTAATCAATTTCAGTGAAACATTAATTAATTTTCCTTGCAACTGACGCACTACCATCCGCGTCTGGCTCTCACTAACCCGTTGAAATTTAAATTTATGTGTTATATTGAGAGCCTTACTATAATAAATTCTTAGTTATCAGGTTTATCTGTTTCTGCAACGGCAATATTCGCGATTGTTATAACGAGATAATTGAAAATTAAATTTTAACAGCTAAACATTAATTATTGGAAATTGGCATCGACATGTATATATTTGTTGCTCTATTTAAAAAAAAAAGTATTAAATTACATTTCAGCTTTTAAAAAGCATTGAATAAATTACAATTCAGCTTTAAAAAAAAGCATTGAATAAATTACACGTCAACGTTAAAGAAAAATGGAAAAGTCTTAGAATTAAAAAGTGGCCAAAATTTCTGTTTTCAAGAATTTGTCCATTTGTCTTAAAATTAGTATACTAATTTTGCTGAAATATGTATAAATAGCAATTGAAAAAAGATCATCGATTTTCTCTACTTCTGTATGAATATTACATCTTGTACGAAGTTCCATATATAATTCGAATAGTTAACAGACTTTTTAAATTTTCTTAATCTCTTCTTTTTCGAAAGGAAAAATTTTAAATTATTTAAATAAGTTGTTAAACTGTATTTATATTTATAAAGGAATTATATTAATAAAGGAATTTTTACGAATAACTATAAAATCGCGCGCGCGAATTATAGTATAAATATTATAGTATAAATATTAATTATAGTAAATCTTTTAATAAATTTATAGATTATATGGTAAATCTTTATATTATATATATATATAATCTATAAATTTATTAAGATTTACTCTAATTAATATTATATTTAATGTAATTATTTAACGTATGATTGGAGATTAGTTTATAAGCAGTTATTAATCACTATGTAATAATTTTTATTTAAATAATTTTAAAAAAAACTTTCAAAAGTGGAATAATGTCTGAAAGGAAAATAATGTTAAAGTTAATTTCAAATTATAAATCGATACATCACAAGTAAAATAATAAATAAGTTTTTACGAGTTTATCGACAAGTAGTTTTTTTTGAATAATATATACGCTCTTTTCCAACGTTTTGAAATATTTTATTTACACAGACTTAACAATATATATCTCATAAATACGTACATCTATTCTCTCGCGTATATCTGAAATAAAGTAGCACAGTCGTTGTTTTGGACACATCACACACATGACGAATATATAAAACAATAAAAATATACATCATTTACAGTTATAGGCCAAAGGTGGTAGGAAAAATCGAAATCGAATAAAATATCCGTATGAACATATGCTACGCATGATGAACGTCCTGCGGGTATTTCCTTTTTTCTTCTTTTCTTTCCTTTACAAACGGTTGCAGTCGCATCAAAGTGATGTCGGCAATAATCTCCGGTAAGTATAGATACTATTAGCTTAGTAGTTGGCCCCTCCTGTTAATATTAATATCTTTGGCGCGTTTCTCCGAAGAATCTTTGAGAATCTTGAGAAGCACACAGATTATTGACGCTGTTCTGCGGAGATATGATGCAAAATGATCTCTCCACGGCATTTTTTCCTTCTTATTTTCCTTCCTGGTATACTCGTTTAATTACACATTGTATTTACACGACTGGGTTAAACGGAGTCGTCGAAAGTCAAGATCGGAGGTCTCTAACTGAGTTCGAAACCTGCGCCCGCTTGTATCGCGTATAGAAGCTTCTCGCGCAGGATCTTCTCGTCCGGAAACTCGGGAAGTTTCAGCAGATTCATACAGGTACTCGAGGTCGGCAAACGGTCCATACTGCCGGCGTGCTGGATGCAAAACGGCGGATCGAGTTCCTGTAACGGGAATGTACTATGAGAAGAAATCGACGAAAAATCAGTAGCTATACCATTACTATTATATAGTAACTATACCATTATTATTATTATATAGTAACTATATATACTATTACTATTATGTAGTAACTATACTATTTCTTTTGATATACATATACGAATGTTAATATACAATTATATAATAATCATTATACTATTATTATTTGCATAATTTTGAATCATAATGTAAAAGATATTTGCATGTTGAAAATATACTTAAGAATTGATTATAATAATTATATTGTTATAGTATTTCAATACATAATATAATGTAAATATAATAATGTAATTAGGGCTTAATTATATATCATGATATTATGAGGCTTAAAATAATAATTTTCGAATTTAATAATAATTTCAAATTTCTAGATTTAAATCTATCTAGCCAGAGTTGTGTGGTTAAATTTGAATGTAATAAATATATACCTTAAATCCTAGGAGAGGAGGGCGGCTGCAGCTGGTGACGAATTTCAGTAGTTGACCTTTCTGCTGATCGTTAAACTCGCTAACAACCTTCCAGAAAGCAGTGATGGTCGGATGATCGGACGCGTATCCGCCGGTGTAGTTTGTGTGTAGCTTTAGATCGTTGACGTCCACGGGAATCTGCGCGCCTGATATCAATACCTGCAGCTCCTTGTTGTTGAACATTTGCAGCCAATCGAGCGGGACTACACTGCCGATACCCTGCTTGAACGCGTAACACTGCGCGCGAATCTGCTTATTCAGCTTGTAATCGGCCATCAGGTGGATGTATTCAATGCGATTGTGATTCGTCACCGGAATATTGGCGCCGCTTGGCTTCAACTCGTCGACTCGCCTCTCGCCCAGCTCGTCGCTGAGCACAGTGAAATCCAGGTTGAGGTCCGCTACATCGCCCATGTAGCTCTTTAAGTAGAGTAGATTGCGATACATGATGGGATCGAGGGAGGCGAGATGGTGCACGTCCACGTCGGACTGACGGCCGACGATCTTGGAAAGAAAGAACTCGGCGAATGGCAATTCGACCAGTAGATTCTCGTACAACGCTTTCCCCAAGATTCTGCCGATGAAGTAGTAATGTTTCGGAAAATCATCGACCAGCAACTGCACCGTGGGATTCGGATATAGCATGTTATCCTTGGTGAGTTTGAAAAAGCCCCGATTGGGATCGAAGCTGGTCTTCAACAGCTCGGACAGGAACTCCCTGAACAGGCCGCCGCCGTCGACGCCGGCTTCCTCCAGTCCCGCGGTGTTGACCAACTGTACTCGCATCTTTAACCGCAATTCCGGCTCGTTCTCGCGCGATAGTTTCTCGAAAGCGTCCTCGTAAAGATAGTTTCGCCTCACGGAGATCTGTATCGACGGACCCTGCATGAAGTGCGTGAGCTCGCCCTGCTGTTCCCTTTTGTCCTTGTAAATCAATGACTGAAACACGACGACGCGATTGTTGAATGGCACGACGAACGGTATTTCGCGTAGCAATGTCAGCGTTCGCACTTCCGTCGCCGATAGAGGCGGCCCCTCCTCGAATTCCTCTCTCGTAAATGCCCTCAGGTTCTGGAAGGGCACGTATCCGCGAAGTCGGCGTCTACGGAATGCAAAGTCTTGCGGCTTGTCGATAGGAATGACGACGTTGGATGCGATCCAGTGATTTGCCGGACAGAACTGCCGTCTGAGATCGCGCGTGTGCAATTGGCGTAGAAGACCCACCGTGACCTTCGATAAGATTTGCAAAAACATTTTTAATCATTAATTATTAATAATTGGTATTATAAGGGCCTGGACATTTTTCATTGATAAAAAAACAAATGCAAATTGGCTGAAGAATCTGTCGTTAAAAAAATGTGATGAAAAGTTTAGAAAACATTATATAGGATGTCCTATTTAAAAAAATATGATTAAATATATAAAAAACATGTTCCAAACATTGTTTTAAAAAATAATGTTTCGAACAAAAGTTGTTTGAGGGAGAAAGAAATTGATAATTTTCTAATTAAAAAGTATGCAATTTGCAACTAGTAGCTGCATATTTTTTCTTAAAAAACAACTATGTGCTTTCTTTACAATTGATTCCTCTCATTATTTTGTGCATAAAATTATTGAAATAAAATCATCGAAAAATGAGTATTTTACGAAATATTTCATAGTTTATGTAAAATTATGTCAAATTAAAGTATAATATATCTCGTAAACTATTCACTTTTTGGCCATCCTACCCTCATAATTTTTTATGCAGAATATTGTAAGGAATCGATTTATGTAAAAAAATAGGGTGGTTAAAAAAACTAGACCTTAAAATGACCTTAAAAATGACCTTAGTTAAAATTCAAGATCATCAATTTTTTTCTCCTTCAAAACAAACAACTTTTGTTCGAAACATTGTTTTCTAAAATGCGATGTTTTTTTTATATATTTAAGTATATTTTTTAAAATGGAACACTATATATAGAAAACTTTAGATCAATTATAATCATCCCAAAAGTTTCAGATTAATATCAGAATCATTATGAGAAACCTTGAAAAGGTGGGTCCAGATCTGTGTGTCATGTCGGGACTGAACAGCAGACATAGGGCCCAATACGGCGTTTTTGTAGTCGTCTCGTACTGTGGGCCGAGTGTCGGGAAACGCGAGCTCTACCAGACCTAGGCAGACGCCCTTCAGATGGCCAGACAACACCGCCAGCTCCGCGATAGTGAACGGCATGGCATGCTGTTGCCGATTGTTTGACGTTTGTTCCGCGGAGTTGTTTTGTTCGAGGAAGAATTCGGTGTCGTGCAACGTCGCGATCAGCAGGCTGAACAGCGAGCAGAAGACCGCCAGTAGAGGGACTATCTTGTCGGTGTCCTCCGCGGAGAGAGCGATTCCACGCGATATGATCTGCAACAAGGACGTGGCGGCGGCGCCAGTGCCGCCGAACAACGACGTCTGACGAATCGACGCCAGGCTTATCCACAGGTGTTTAAGGAATATCGGCTTGAAGGCGAGCATGTACAGGAGCTTGTACTTGTGAACGGCCAGCTTATTGGTGATTAGCAGGTGGTGGCATAATCGGCACAGTGGTTGCAACAGCGCGGCAGGATTCGATCGATTCTGCTCGACCGTCGACAGTATACAGTTGACGCGCTGCTGCTCGTTCAACATCTCGACGCACTTCTGCAAAATGTCGGCCTCCTGGTCAGTCACGTTCCCGTCGGATTCGTTGTCCGAATCATTGTCGGCTTGCTGCTGCTCCGAGACACTCTGCTCTGCCATCACAATGGTCGAGCTCAGAGACGCGAGCACTTGCAGATAGTTTGTCAGCGCCTCCTCGGATTTGCACCATGCTACGAAAAAACATGACGTAACATTGATTAACTTCTGCATTAAAGTTATAGTTTGTGTAAAAAATATTATATTACATACATATAAGAAAAATTATATGATTTCTATTCTAAATAATTTAATATTATAAAAGATACACACGATACGCTTCATCTACACATCTTCATGATTAAAGCTAGACGCTAATAACAAGATTAATAGATTCCTTCGATCTTACTTACAGAACTGATTAGACGAGTCTAACGATAGAACGCAGTAGAGCAAATTTATCGTAGGTTCCAGCTGAAGTCGATTGACGCAGGCAATCAGCTGGATGTATGGAAAGTCCTTGAACTCCGTCAACGCTGGCACAACGAACATGCGAATCGGATCAGACAGTCTGGGGGAAAACACACTTTTGCACAGTTCCTGGAGCACAAGCGTGGAGAAGTCCTCCTTACGATCCACGTAAGAGATCAAGTCCATCGGTCGTTTGATCATGTCAAGTAGACACTTGGAGATCGGTGTGGGAGCGACCGACGTTTCCTCCACCATTAGCGGTACTTTCTCGTCCAGTAGCTTTCTCAGCTGTTCAAAGTAGCTGTGCTGGATCAGGTAAACAAATATACTCTCCAGATACCGGTAACTGTTCTCGCGCAACACTTTCTCTGTGTCTTCTCGCGTGGTAAATACCTCCAGGACACGCAACGGTATCGCCAAGGAGTACGCTCCGTCTGGTAGCGTTTCTGAGTTGTACCGCATACACATGCGAAGGATCCATCTGTATTAAATTCATGTATTATTCAAAATATCTCGTCATCTACTCTTATCTACTACCTTTTTGTGATTTTATTAGATAATTTATATAAATTTATTTCTTTATAAATCATACAATAATATATCTGTATGTGTGTGTGCGTATATAATATACATATACACGCACTGTTATTTATTAACTTATTTTTTAATTATTTTAATGTAGTGTGTTTTTGAGTGATTTTTGTGGCTTAGCTTTATTAATAGCTTACCGCAATCTCCACAACCATTGCGACGAACTTATCGACTTCAATTTAATGTCCCTCTGATGCTTCAGAAAGTGCTGAAGGACCCATATCAATCTGTTGGCATCCAAAATGTGACTGTAAAAGAAGAGCAGTTTTTTCAGATAGGGCACCAGCTCATCCAGATTCAAGTTCCTACGTCCCGCCGCCTGTTGCGCCTCATCGAATTCCTTTCTCTTCTGTGCGCACTGCAGTCTCCTAGTAACAAAGCTGCGCGCGTGAGCCTGTATCTTCAATGTGGCGTCATGTTTCTTGCGCTGCTGTTCCCTCTTCAATCTTTCCAACTGCGCATGCTGCAGGAGGACAGTCCTCTCATCTCGCCTGCTAGCACCTGCTAGATTCTGTTGCGGCTTGCGCCTATAATCTCCCTCAAAGCTATACATGCTGATACATGATCAGTTGTCCAACACCTTAATTCTAATTCTCTGAAATATACGTTCCATATATTATTTTATTATATATATTATATATACAATATGTCTGATATATTATTATATATTTTATTATATATATATATATTATATATATATAAAATTTGTGCATTTTTTTGAATAATTTACTGAGTGAAAATTATGTAATATTATTAATAAATTCCTGTATCTTTTTAAATGTAATAATTTTTGTTTCAGATGTATATGAATAATTTTTTCATATATTGCGCAATAAATATTAATCATATATTGTATAAAGAAATAACATCATGTCAATGATTGTATTCAATCGCTTGTTGCACAAATTTTCACAAGCGGTTCTCGTCGTGTATAAAATTGTATCTCTTATATTTAGAACTTACTTTTGATAGAAATGAACGGTATAACACTCGTACAATAACTACAGAGGTAAAGTAAACTTTCATTCCCTCGGAGCGAATTAATTTTCCTCTTTTCAGAGGTATCACTGTCGAAAGCGCAGCCGTAAGGGCAAAAGTATCTTCAATATTCAAACTTCGACTCCTCGTCAAAGATTAAGCTCGGTCGAACCTTCTCAATCGAACCTCTCGATTAACGGACACTGCGTCGACGAATTCGCGATCCTCTTGGATTCGGGAATTCATCGCAAGGATGATGACAGAGACAATAATGACGTTTCGCGACGGGTCGCGCGTATAGGTTTTTATACGCGTACAACGTCTAGTCATCGAGGCTCGCCATGTTTTTCGGTCTCTCGCCGAAAACCAATGCCGTCTCGTTGACCCGCCTCCTCGTAACGCGAGCCACGTACGGATCTCGTTACTGGAACTTCGGCTCCCCCGAGGACTCGAGGCCTCGCGGCCCTCCAGGCCCTCCGACAGGAACACTCTCGTGCCCTCCGACTGAACCGCACTTTCGACAGGCGCAACGCGCGTCGTCGTGTTTTGGGGTGCCGGGCACCCGGAAACCCCGGGGTACCTCGGACGCTTCGCTACGTCCCTGCTACGTTGCAAGATTGGCCAACCTTGAAACGAGCGCGGCGCCAACCAATGGGAGTCCGGTTTCTCGCGCGTGCGCGGCGGCGCGAACCAATGGAAGGCTGGTTCCTCGCGCACGCGCGACGTCAGTAAAGTATCTAGTTCGAACGAAAAGGGGTGCCGTTCGAGCCCCGCTTGGGCAAGGTTTTTTAAAGATCATCTGAGGTTTTTTTCATATCTCGCGCCTGCTCACGCGCAGAATTCAAATAGGAGATAAAAAAAAATTAGTATCGATACATTCTCATCTATTCGTTCCTGATTTATCCTTGATCGCGTCTTCCTCGCGTCGAAATGCGTTTCTTGTGTTTCGCGCGTACGTCGTTGCCGCGCATGCGCGAAGAAAAGCGGTGCTCGAATCGGGCGCGAATTCGAGCGCGAATGGCCGGCGTCGCGCCGGGTGAGATGAGGATGCGGGAAGATGGCGGCGGCGGCGGAGTCGAACAGGGCGAGATGCGTCGACGTTCCGCGCGGCAAGGACGCAACGCCGATGACGACAACGACGACGACGACGACGGAGAAGGAGGACGCGACCGCGCCGCGTCGGCGCCTCGAGTATTACCGATTTCGCAGCGCCGATCTGCTGTACTACGCGCTTTCGGTCAGTTTCTTTTTCGCGGACGTAGCAACAGGTGAACAAAGAGTGCTCCCCCAACACACACATGCGCACGTAAAACGCATGCAATACGGGGTGTCCCGTGATTTCGCAACCACGATGACAGGTGTCAAGTTTTCCAGCTGACAGATCTTTCGCGAAGGAAGGTCCTCTCCCTCAAAGTCACTCTCCTCGACTAATTTCGTGTGAATTTTAAAATTTCTTAAGATTTCAATTCGAATCTTCGAGAGATGTTTTGACAATCGTAAATATTTTTGCGATAAATAGTATGAACTTTCTCAATTAAGTCGCAAATTTTCGCGTTAGAATTGCGGGACACCTTGTATATGCTTATGTCAGCTCTAATAGCGAATTCGGTCACTCACACTACACTGCACTGGTACACACTAAAAGTTGCTACTAAAGCTGAAGTTATTTAAATGTAAAAGCATAATATAAACATTTTAAGTGTCCAATAATGATATTATTATTTAATAAATAAAATATTTAATTAATAAAATAATCATTAATTGTTTTATAGTCAAAGTGCTCGTATTTTGCATTAAGATGTTTCATGTATAGTGGCCTTCAATGTGCACTAGTGCAGTGTAACGTGGGTGACCGAATTTGCTATAAGATGTTTGTTTATTTCGACGACGCTAATTAAAAGTATCGCAATTACCAAATTGCGATTTTGTTTTTTCTTAAGGAGAATTACTTGTAAGAGTAAACTTTTTTTTTAAATTCTATATTTATGATAGTTACACAATAGAAAGAAAATATTGAATACAAATGTCAGAAAAATATGGATTGGAGTTGCAATACTTTTTTTAAACGATATACTAGAAACAGTAAAATAGCAGCAAAAAATGATCATAACTGTATGCATTAATAGTAACTTTTATTAATGTTGCAATGTTTTTTTTTATGCTAATATTATTTGACATTTGTTGTATGATGATATATTTTTATATATAAAACTTGTGTACTCAAAGCATGCGATTGTAGAAATTTGCATTAGTGGGAAAGCTTTTGTCTCTGTACAGTGAACACTTTGTAAGATATTTTTCGCACACACAGACAGCATTGTATGTGTGGAATACCTTTTGCAAGGCCGCTCAGCGTGGGGATGCTTTGCAATGGGTTTCACCGTCTTACCCGCTTGTGTTACTCAACTATTTAGTTTGAGATGGCATCGCAGCGACGGTTCCCTGCGGACTGTTCACTGGTTATTGCACTTCTTACTACTCGGCTTTTTGCACAGGTATTTGATATGACATGTTTTTGCACAATCTCCTCAGCCAGATTATTAGCAAATTTTGTAAATTAATTTATATAAATATAATTTTATTTACCGATAAATCAGCTATTTTATCCATTTATATATTTGTCTTCAGGTACTTGACATTGCTTTATACCGCAATGCACTCTTTGAGAAATAAGTCGAGCTTCAGCAAGGACAAGAGTTGGGTATATCGACAAGAAAGCGATATATGTATGTTGCATTTGTTTGAATCGTTTATGGGAGCTGCACCACAGTTGATACTACAGTTGTACATTATTGTGATATTACATCATGCTCCATTTTGGACGAGTAAGTATTATTTATTATTTTTTGACGCTTTTAAATATTATTTTATTCTATACTTTATGTACCTATATAATGTTACATATCCACAATAAAAAAACATATGTATCTGTTTCTTTTTGGCTGCTTCTGTACTTTCTCGCAATATCTTTTTTTTCTTTTATTCTGCAATGCCTGAACATATGCTTATTTAATTTGAAAAGAATTTGAAATTTAAGAAGACTATATATATGTACATATTTTGACATATTTTATTTACATTTAATACAAATGTTTTAATATATACATAAATTCTTTCTCTAAGAATATTTAAGGGAAAGAAAATAATTTAAAAAGATTGCGTGTTATATATCACGTTTGAGAGAAAATTTCTGCAAAATTTAATACCCTGTATTTATTCAATACATCACATAATAATTACAAGCTGCCTGTTTAAATAATACGAAATGAAACAGGTGATATATTATATAAATGAGTAGTTGAATAATTTGTAATCGTTCTCATAGATTTTGTAAATCTTATCGAGAAGCGACCGAGGTATCCCTGTGACGTATTCGTCGAGTATTTTCCTGGTAGTCGCACCGTGAGGGTTGATGTTTCCCGGATGTCTCACCTCGTAGAGATAGTCGCTCAGTTTGGTATCCTGTATAAGAAAGTTTTGATCTCGATCCAGGGTCTCGATCTTCAGTATGTAGTCGTAGTGGAGCGCGCATGGTTCGCAGGTGCGATAGTACGGTGCCCAGTGTTCGTCAAAGTACTTCTCGTTGGCTATAAATCGCAAAAATTCTGCGAATGTCGGCTCTAATCTCGTTGCGTTGCCGCCGGGCTGGCGATACTTGAGCGTGATACGCCGTCCGAAGCGTCTGTAGTAATATTCGCGGCCCTGCATGTGCTCCAACTTGTCCCTGTACGCGGATAAGAGACGCTCCAGCGGATCTCGCACGATCAGGAATCTCTTAGTTTTGCTTACCTTCTGAAAATTGAACGCGTATTCGCGAATCTTAAACTTGTCGATTACGCTTTATTCACTTAATTAATGTTTATAGGACAATTAAAAGAAGAGTAAAAATTAGAATTTACATTTTATTCTCTTATTGTATAAAATTATTTTGTATATTTAATTTCTCTCTATTTCTACAAAGTTATTTTATACTTCATAATTAATTTGATAGAGGTATATGTTTACAAGCATACATTTTTATAATATATTATTTTTATTATTTTAATATTTTATTAATAATTTATTTTTATTTACATGTACATTTAATTTATATTATTTTATTCATATATTATATTAATAATTCTTATTATATTTAATACATATTTTGTTACCGCATTTTTTATACATATCATTATTTGATATATAATTGATCAAAAATTGTAGTCCTATAAAGGATCAACAGAGTGTATCTCTTACCTCATAGGTTTTATTAAAATCCTCGTCGTGTCGAAACTTTTGTCTCACAATATCGCTGACTTGTACAAGATTGCGTCGGATTAAATTCATAGTATCGTCCATCAAAACACCTTTCAATGCGGCGAAGTAAATCATCCACGTAGAACTCGCTGCCTTGTATATAGGGCACCACGATACCTTGTGCTCCCTTCGAATCGAATTCTCGATTATCGTTCAATTTCTTTATACTCTTCTTTATACTCTACAAAAGTTTGATTACCCCTCTCCGATCTCTTCGTGAATTATATGTTAATTTTTAATATTTTTTAAATATATATAATTTATTAAAAAAAAAAATAAACTCTAAATTTGTGTGTGTGGAATTTATAAGCATATAAATCTAAATTTTCTTATATAGAGGCAATATACTTTAATTAAATATATGCGTCACTACCACTTTTGGCAAGTGTTTTTCATGATGCATATATGCGGTACTATTACTCAAGTGGTTAAAAAAAAAGTTTTATTTTCGGCATCTTTCACTTACGTGTCGATGATCATGTTGGTCAACGCGGCGTCTAAGCGCGATTCCTTCACGCCAATTGTTTCGCACACGCATGCCATTCGTCGCCTTCTGCTATCCAGCTCTCTTTTAACATCCTCCATCTGATTTTGCGACATCGTTGCACGCGGTATTATTATTTCAGATGCGTATTTCGGCGTCGCATACCTCGGTGATGCGGCCGATTCTATGTTTGTCTTCGTGTACGAAGTTCGCGTTAGATACGTTAGTATTAACAATATAACAATACAGATCGTTGTTAACAGTACGACCGATTTTATCACTTGTCTCTGTAATTAATCGAATAATTTTTTCTTATTTTTTTGCTTATACAACTCTTGGATTTATTTGATTATTATTATTATTTTTATTTTATTATTATTTTTTTATTATTAGTTTTCTTATTTTTTTTTTTGCTTTCTTATTTTATCGTAGAAAGATTGATAGCCGAGACGCTGTGCACTACGTACATACCTGCTTCAACGAAAAGAGTCTTTTCGCGAGGTGATAAGAGCCGGTTTTCAGTAAAAGCGGATAAATCGTTAAATTTTCCTTGCCGTTCGACGTTAACGCGTCAATCGTTGATTTATGTATCATCTTGGCGACTGTTCCGTTACATGCGTAAGTTACCTCAAAGCAAATACCTAAGTCGAGTAATCGTCGAGAGTACGTTGTATCACTGTACTGCCGATGCTGAGCCTACTGGGAATATAAAGAATATCTGTGAATCCACCGCTGTGAAGGACGCGCTATTATACTCCCGTCTCTCCTCCCTCGCGTGTCTTCCGCCCCCAGGGCAGATAACTGGAAGGCGGAAGGAATCCTGACTGTTTATCGCTGACAGCTGTTATCTGTTTCTCTGGAGAACAATGCGCGACGACACGAGTGCCACGAGACGCGGGGGACTCTCGTGTCCTCTTTGGTTTTAAATATAAAGCGACGAAAGCGCGAAGCGATGCGTATTCAAAAATAGAAGCCGAAAGAAAGGCAACGGCCCACCACGGAAAAAAAACTGTAGTTCCTTACACTTTTTTTATTTACCTCTTTTTAAGTCTAATTAGTCTAATGATATTGATATTGCACGAATTGGAATATCAATATCCTCTATATCCAAAGGAATATCTATATTCTCTATGTTCTTGTGGTATGAGTAAGGTTGAAGATACATAAATTATAATAATAATAATAATATATATATTATAACAATTTTGATGAATGTTCGATTGTATTATAATCGATTGTATTATAATATAATTTCTATACATTCTTTTTCTTATATATTCCTTTGACGATATCGAGGACATTACATTATTAGGAATTAGATTAGGATTCAATTGCAGATTTCGTTCTACGACGAGTACAATGTCATATTTTTTAATTTTATATATGTATGAATTTTATATATTCTAGATATATTAATATTTTAATTAATGTAACATATGTGTGACTTTTTTATTGCACAGGCGCTTCGGCCGTAGCTTCCTTCTGTTCCCTGACATGGGCCGTGAGTACGTACATGAGAGCCATGCACAATATCAATCGCGAGCGCAGCAACGCGACCTGGGTCGCTCTCGTTTTTCAGGCTCTGTGGCGCGGCGGTATGTTGCTGTCCAGAATCGGGATTCTCGTGTTAGCCGCCGTTTTTCTGAGAGCATGGTTCTTCTTGTTTCTAGGTGAGTTTCTCTTTAGAAAATGAAAGATAGGAAAATTCTAATAGAATAGACCGTTTCGAAAATCGAGCGTCTCAAAAGAGATACGTAAAAACCTAACGTTATACCTTCAACCGAGCGACCATAAAATTATGAAAAAATTAATTAACGCTGCTAATGATTAAAACAAGGAGGAGGCGGCGAAAGTTTGCGTATATAATCACAAATACATAGACAAATATGTATAGAAAATAATAGATATAAAATAATTATATTTGTTTGTGAAAAAATTGATATCTGTGCCAAAATAAAGAACGACGAAGGTGGTGCAAATTAGTTTCTGTAGGATACAGAGTTTCAGTAGAGTCTGCTGTATAAATTGAAACACACATTGGGCTGATAAATAGATTTTAGCATGAAAAACACTGAATTATATTATTGCATCTTGCAGGTCTGCATTGGTTGTTTATGACGATCTGGGTGATCCTGCAGAAGACGGAGTTCTGTCCAACTGTGTGGGAGGAGCGCATCTATAACTGCATCATCGGGCTGATCTACTGCTTCGATTTTTTCAACTTGCGCGAGGGCAGATCGCGTTACCGCGTGCTCGTCTTTTATACGGTGATCGTGGCGCAGAATCTGATCCTCCTGACTATGTACACGTTGCATTTTAGAGACACGATAGCGAGTGATACGATAATCACGATGGTGTCTGCGATAATCGGCGGTATGCTCGTCGGTTTGACGAGCATGTCATTGTACTACGGTAAGTTTCATCCGTCCAGAATGATGACGATGACGAGCGACGTTTCCCGGAATATCAATGAGCACTCGCACGCTACGAATACTGCCAAAACCGATACTCCCAGCAGATCCTTCAAGCTGTTCCATCGCGGTTCCCTGGTATCGTTGCACCACTCCATCGATATCTCGCCGAGGGCCGAGGAGGGGGAGGTGGCCACCGACAAACAGTCCCTGCTGACGAATATCGCGCAAATTTCCGACTGCGCGGAAGAGGGCATCGTGAATCGCAATTACTGCTCGGAGAACGAGTCCAACGCGAGCGTCGTGCGCGTTTCCACCGAATGCGAGAGGCCGCACAGTCGCGTCGGCGTCAAGCATAAGGAGGAGATCGCGTCGAACGATAATAATTCGGACAATGCGCTCAACGGCAGCCCGGCGCCCCTGTATCCGGGCTTGCTCGATATCGACTCGTCCCGAAAACGTCATGGCATTTACGAGCACGATATTACGCCGCAATTGGACTGGCGCGTGCCTGACATATTAAACATTGACCTGCTCGACCAGCTTGGCAAGCTCGACAACTCCGAGCGGAACAATTCTCTCTCGTTTAATTCCTGTTCCAGCAAGGTGATCGGCGCGTTGGACGTTATCAAGAATAGAGGAAAATTAACGACCCCGACGCCGCTGGAGAGCGGCAGAATATTCGACATAGAAAGGGTAGCTAAGAATCTGCAGAAGCAGCAGCTCTTTAATTTATTATTTTTTATTTTATAAGAGTTATTTTTTATATTTGTTATACTAATTATATATACTATATATTACTATATACTATGATTCATACTATTTTTTCATATACATTATTTTTCCAGCAGCAACAGCAACAGCGGGACGAGACAATGAGCTGTGTGACATCAATCCATGACTACGAGAACGTATGTCCACTGGGGATCGCCCGGCCGCCGTGGTGCATCCGCAGCTGGAAAGGCTACACGGACATTGAGACGTACATCCACGACGATAGCGTGGTGCGTGACCGTCGACGGGACACCTTGACGAGCACGACCGGCACGACGTACAGCTCGGAATATTCCGACGGCATGATTTCGCGAGGAACATTAAAGCAGGATGATTATGCGGACGCCCTGACTTACGATCTGATAGAATCTAAGGAGGGATCTAAATCGTCTTACGGCGACAACGCGTTTTCCGCATCTGCCGTGGACGATCGGAACGCCAGTCTGTACGTCGCTAAACCGGTAGTGATCGATGATCGGGGCGGCATGCTCGCGCTGGATACGATACTGGAAGAGCGCGACGATTCGTCGGACGAGAAGTTTTCGCACGGGATAGAACCATCGCGCGATTCCGCGAGCACCCTCGTAAGTACGATAGACCAGATCAGGCGGTACACGGCGGAGAACTCGCCGCGACACGTCTATCACACCACCGAGACTCAGTGGGAGGATCTGAATCCCAAAAACTTGATGGCGCGAGCGCGCTTCGCCCAAGTGCTGTTCGACAACGATCTCAGGAATACGTCGACGACGGTCGGTCCGGTCGATCTGACCGCACGCGACGTCGAGAAACGTGAGATAGACGCGATCAGAGAGTTTGTCCGGTGCTGCGCGATAGAATCCATCAAGAAGACGCCCCTGATAGATGCCATTCTGTCGGATTCGCCGGTTCTCGGCAGCAGGGCGAGCAAACTGGTGCGGCAAATCACGTTCGCGGATCATAAGGACGATTTCGGCGCGAACGAGAGTGATCTGTACGTCGAGATGAGTCCCCTGGTGTCTGTCGAGAACGGCGAGAACTCATGTCAGGCCCGTCTCACCGACGAGAAGACCACCGAGACAGAAATCTTCGCCAAGAGAAACAACCTCTTTACGATATCGGAGAAATCGCCGGACAAGGAGAATCTGGCGCCGATCACGTCGAACAACAATATCAGGCGGATTAACAATATGATGTACGATAACAGTGATAGTCGTGACAGGCGTGCTTGGACCATAGAAAGAGACGACAAGAATGACAGGTCGTTGTGCAGCGTGCGTTTCAATCTCAAGGAGAAGAGACACTTATTTCTGGAACAGGTCCTCTCGCCGGTTCCAAAACTCTGGAACAAACGCATCTCCTTTCATCCGAGCACCAAAAATTTATAGTAAATGGCTCTTCAAGTCAAGTGAAACTTGTTGAATCGAGAATTGACTGGAAGTTCATTTTTATGGAATATTTTTATTAAACATTTATTGTAGTGAGTAATTTTTAATTCGCATGTTATAAAATTGAACCCGCTGCTCATGTTTATCGAGTGCGAAAAATTTAATAACGAGTGATTCTATAATCTTTTATATTATGTATAACAGCTTGGATCGGCAGCTCAGTTTTGTCTTGTTCAACTCCCATACAGCACAGAGCATTTCAATTGTAGCAATGTTACAATCTTGCAAATTGCAACGTAATATTGTAGAGACATTACAGAAACATATTGTAATATTTCATGAGAAATATTACTGCAACATTCCAAAAACATTACAAAAAAATAGTATTCAGTCGCTAGTTTGTTTACTACTATGCGACGTGCGATGCACTATCTATCTCGTATTTAAGTTTTAGTCATGAGAATCATATAAAGCTTGCAAAGAGCGGCTAATAAGATTAAAGATATATACTTCAGTTTAATTTCTAATACAACCCCAACGCAGGAACTTTAGATATTAAATTGATTGTTTATAAATCGGACAGATAAATGTCCGGCGAATGAATGAAAATCGTCCGTTTATTATCTACTTAAGATTAGAATTCAATATGCATATAAATATAAATAAAATTTTTTATTATATGAAATAAATAGATAAATTATATATTGGCGCATTTCTAAAGTAATATTGCATATTCATTTTACTGCAATATTGCTACAATGTTACGTAGTAATATTTCTGAAAGTGAACATTTTACCGTTGCTGCAATCTTGTAGAAACATTTCACGTTTATGCAATATTGCAATGAAACATTGCCACAATGTTTTTGCAATCTTGCTGTGCTGTATATGGGCTACTTTTCATTCATATTTTAAAAATTTTCTAGGAAATTTTTTAAGGAATTTTCGTAAAATCTCATGAGACACATGTGACAGAATTAATCTTAAATCTATTAGAGTATTGGATATTTTTTTATGATAATATTATTTTTTTCACGCGTATCTGGAGGTAAATCAGGAAGATGATTGAATGCAGCGGAAAGGGTCAAGAACAATACACCATAGTACAAATGTACCGCAGTATATTACGTCACTCGTTAATTACACTACACATATAACTTTTATCCACGATTTTTAAGCTGCACCGCGTTTTATCTTTATAGATGACAGAGAGTGAACGCGATGTTAGCGTGTGATACGCGCCGTCCCGATTGTTATGACATAGCTATAAAAATGTAAGTATTGCGCTTTTGCGATTTCAATTAAGTGTATATAAAATGACGTATCGTACACCGAGATTATTTTTGTACGTAATTTTTACTATGTATGTACAATAAAAGACTGCGTAAAATGAGAAATGTAAAACGAATCAACATTGATAAAAGAAAGATGTGAAATATTCATTATTATTATTATTATTATTATTATTAAGAATCAAATTCTCTCGGCTCCTGAAGCAATTTTAGACATTTGTAATTTATAAAAGTCGGTACAAAACAAATTGTACAAATTATTTATTTTGATGTAATATAAATTTTTTCTCTTATCCATAATTATATTTGTACAACTTGATACCACAAATACATCAAAAATTATATATAGGGTAGGAGAAAAAAAGTAACGGAACCGACAGAACGTTGCTCTCTAGGGAAACTTTAACAATTGGCTGTCGAATAGAGAATTTTTAAAGTTCCGAAAGTTTTTCTAATGTGTGTTTTTTGCTGGAAAGCTCCCTATGTTTTCTTGCTAGAAAGCTCGAGTGGGATTCGATTGACCACGTTCCTTTTGACCACAGAACCCTCTGATAGGTAGACCTAGTAAAAAACCCTATACACCGGTCAATATAATTGGCTGTGTTTAAAAGCAACGTGGGTTGCTTTCCTTTTAGGAGACACAAATCGACACAGGTTAACACACTCGAGCACAGTTTGTCACAGTTAAATGGAACGCGATACACAGAAACGGATACACAGTGTGCACTGCTTTTAATACCTAATCTTACAAGATTTGTCGTAAAACTTCTCAAACGTGTTTTCAAGTTTTATAAATGTATGTATAATATATTATACTGTATATAAATATTTTTATCACTCGAAATATATTATAAAAATAGAGTTTATTTTTATTTTTTATTGTTTATTTTTTATTGCACAAACAATTCAAACCTTAATAAGGATAAGTACTAGATTCAAAGATTCTATCGCGAAATATTGGGAACGGATGCGTTCTTCGGTCAAAAGCACATTCCAACTCTCCTCCCGAGCAGAGTCGAATAGTGTCGATTGAGTTTGAATCAAATTCTAAATGGAAAGCGTCGTGTGTCGATTTGTGTCAAAAGTGTCGACTGTGTTCCCTAAAAGGAAAGCAGCCGTGATCAAACGGGACGCTCCCGAAAGCTCCCTATGTTTTTTTTGCTGGAAAGCTCCCTAGAAAAGAAGAAATGGACGCGCCATCTGGCGGCACGCGCAAAGGTTAGGCTTAGGTTAGGTTACGTTAGGTTAGGTTAGGGAGAGAATTTCGCGAGCGAAGCGGAGTCTCGGGTCTCGGCACCTATCGCCTCGGAGCAATCGCGACAGAGACATCGACGAGACGTAGATGTGATACTGTGTCGGCGAATACAGAGGGCGAACTCTAGCTAGCCGCGACCGAGGGTCGCGTTCGCGCGACCGCTCTTAATTTTGCAGATCCGCGATTTCGCCATGACCGGGAAAGCGTCATGCAGCGTCGCGACGCCCCGATAGCGAGCGCTGAAAGGACTGTCGACCGTTCATGTCAACCATAGAGCGGCACATGGATGCGACCAACGGGCAGAAGCCCCACGGGGGTGAGGGGGTTTTTTTTCGTTTTTTTTCTTCCACATTAGAGAAGTCAATTTCGAAAATTATTCAAACAATGCGTAAAATTATATCGAGCGATTGTCGATCAGTTATTAAATTATTAAATTTATACGTCATCTTTTAATAATAATTCTGAACATAATTCGAGAAATTATTCAGAAACGAATGGAAAAAAGAGTTCAGTTTTATTTGCAACATGACTACATTTATACTTGATACTGCACTTTTTTTTCCTTTGTCTCTGAATTATGTTCAGAATTATGTTCAGAATTATTAGAAGATAGTGTGTAAATTTATCGTAAATTCATATGATATCACTATGTGAGGGAAATAAATTTACAGCATATCGACAATATAGTTGTAAACTAAATTGGTTTACAGCGGGTCAACCCTCTGGAGGAGGAGCACCTGCCTCCTCCGATAAGGGTAAGGAGTGGCAAATGGAGCTGCTGATGGAGAAATTGCGTTCCAAGGCCTCCACATTTAAGCCTTTAGTGGAGACGGCCAAGAACATGCGTATGGCCTTGGTGAGTGACTTTTGTTACTTCGAGAGTTGTAGATGCAATTGTAAAAAATTATATAAATTATTTTCATAAACAGGATAAGCGATTTGCGATTGACAGCATAGAGAGGAATCAGTTGCAGAAATGTTTGGACACCTTACAACATTCTATCAAAGTCACTTCCTTCCAGTCCATGGTGGAGCGTCTAGAAAGCTTAGCGAGACAATTAGGGTGAGTATCTATTTATTTACATAACGATATACATTGTTATTTTCTTAGTTTCTTAGCGACTAAACTAAATATCTTTAGTGTAGTTGTGTGATATCAAAAACACATCTACAAAGAAATATATTATATTTTAATATAATACACAGATATTGATTAAATTACATCAGATCAGTCAGGTTTTTTAACATCAATATTACCAAATAAATTAAATAGTGTTATCGTAATAGATGTATGCGATATTTCTATCTATATGTAACTATCTTTTAATAGCAATATTGTGAAAATAAATTGAGCTTACACCATTGTCTTATCACACACAGATTAAAGTTCATGATGTCTGGTCCTCCAGGCACAGAAATATTCATATCCTCCGACATGTTCTTCTTGGAGGTTCTGTTGGAACCGTCAGGACTTGTTAGGGACGTTAAGATCCATCATGAGGGAAAGAGTGAGCAACAGGTGAGCACGACAGATTATTGTGATTCATCTTTCTTGTTACTTTCTTCGTTTTTATTAATAATCTTGAAAATTGTTTTTGCAGAGCTGCGAGGCCCTCGCGTCAGTTTTGTCGCGCGGCGACTTCGTCGATTTCACCACGCAACTAGAAGGATTGGCGTCGATATATCAGCTGAACGCCGATAAGAAAGTGAAGTGTAAGGCATTCAGCGCTCTGCAATCTCTCGAGGCTGATCTGGGTGTTTTGGCGCAACTGCAAACGTTTATGAAGGAGCCGTTCAATCTAGTTCACAAGAGTCCCGTCGGTTAGCGATCTGTCATATATCTTATATAGCTTATATTTCGCGGACAAAATCAAGAAAGCTATTATTTCATTTATTATTTATGCGCGAGTGCACTTATATATACATGTATGCGTTCTGCGATGCGTTATACTCGACTGAATCATTATCTAGGAATTCTGGAGAGAAGGAGAGGCGGCCACCCGATGAAATTAACGTATTTCGTCTCGCCATATGATTTGATCGACGAAGAGAATCGAACCTACGACGTTTTGAATCCCGATGTCATCATGAAACGGAAAATCGGTCATTCGGTGACCGTTTGTATGGAAGGTTCGATGGGTCACAAGCTACCTACATCCAGTATTATAACTGTAAATAGAAGTCCCACGGGTAAAAGGTACGTTGATATGAAACCGCATTTCTATTACTTATTTATTTATTTGCTATTATTTTTTATTTATTTTTTGCTAATCGATATGCTGAAGATGATCCAAAGGAAGGACTGAAATGTTCAAATTAAATAGACAAGAATTTAAAAACAAGTTTGTTGCGCCTAATTTCTGCGCCTGACTCTGATTTATTAGCCCATTTTCTATCTGAATTTGTATTTATTTATTTATATATTTGTTCTTATATAATGATAGTAAAATATGTAGTGATAGTTACACATTTTTATCGTTTATTTCCTATATTTTTTTCCGTTTCTTTATATTATTTTCTCCTTGTATTTAGTTGCGATTATAAATTCATGTCGTTAACATTGCTACCTCTTCCAGTACACCTTCGTACGCTCCGTTGACCAGCACAAATTCCTCTATGTTGCCCGCCTGCTTCGTGCTGAAACTCGGCAAGAAAATGCCAATCTGCATGGAGCTGGTGAGGAGAATACAGAAAGTAACGGAGCTCGAATGCGGCGATATCTCCGCGCCACATCCGATGCTCAGCCTGATAATACAGCATGCAAGTGATGGTCTATTGGACTGTCGCAATAACAGGGGTCTGTACGTGGTAGGTGCCAAGTTTCGTAAATATATTTCTTGTTTTCATAGTATAAAATAGCTACAATAGAGGAAAGCGAGTAAATTTGATGGTTCTATAAAATTTCCTGCAATTTTATAAAAATAAGGTTCCTGCAATTCTATAAAATGATTAGCATTTTATACACGTATTATTTTATTTTACAGAATTTTATACTTTATATATTTTTTGAGAAAAAAAATATATATATTTGAATATTTTATATTATAAAATTATACAACGATTTAAAAAATACTAAAGAGAAAGTATTTGTTTGAGACGGTTAGCGAATCTTTTTTTTATTCATTATCATAGTATAATAGAAAAAATGCAGGCTGTATCAAATTTTTCTCAAAAACTGATATGTCTTGTACAAAGAATTTTATTATGCATTTTTTCTTTTTATATGATATATCTATAATAATTAATTTTGTATAATATAGAATAACTATTTATAAAAAATAAATATATAATTATGTTTAATATAATTTATATTTTTAAAAGTATACATATTACACAATCCACCGTTTTTTGACTTTCAGACCTTACCGGATCAGCAGCACTGCTACTTCATGACAGAGAACAAAAACATGGAAGGTGTGCTGGTGTGCAGCATCCCTTTCACGCATCCTGCGCACGTGCCGCAGATCCTGGTATATCTGCGACAGCAGGCGCTATTTAATTGCCTGATCGCGAGCTGTGTACGACCCATGGCACGGCAGGATCCCGAACATACGACCATACTCGAAGTAAGCGCCCTTTCATGGCAGCACATCAGCGTGAGCGTGGAGCACCCGTACGAGGAGACGATGGCTACCGCGGAGCTGGACTTGACGGATATATCGGCGCTCAAGTGTCGGCTATATGGCGTAAGCATGACGACAAACGCGGAACAGACGTCAGACCTCAGCGGCAGGGTGCTACAACGCTGCCTCAGCATACCGTTGACCATGCGAACGTTGCTGAAGATCTGGGAGGGTCGTTCCCTGCCCGCGGTGATGAACAATCTGATCGGTGGCAGCGGTAGCGGCAACGGAAGCTATAATCTTAATCTGGGATCCGGCGGCAAGGATCAGACCGGGCAAAACGGCACCGCGTCCGGCATGCCGGACTTTACGAACGGCGAGACTAAGGTGAAGCAAGAGCCCGGCTTGAACAACGGCAGCAACGGATGTATGGGTGGCAGACAAACTCAACAGCAACAGCAGCAATCATCGTCGTCATTATCCTCGCATCAATTGCAGCAACAACAGCAACAGCAGTCTTTTTTAGATGCCGGAACGGAAAATAGTATCGGTTTTCCGTCGTATTCCGGCCAATCCGATACGACGACGATGACGATGACGCTGGGCGCCGTTGGGGCGAACAATGCCACTGCTTCCATGTTGAACCCGTTACAGCTGGGTGCGTTGCTGGGACAGGCGAAGAACTCATTGACGGGTAATTCGAATTCGAGCGAGCGTGGTAAGAAGACGCGAAAGAGGAAGACCGGCACGGATGGTCTCTGGCGTAGTCCGAAGCGGAAGTGCGACGGTGGAAGCGGAGATAGTGGCGCCGGCACGGAAATTTTACTGGAGAGCTCGAGCTCGGAGAACTCGACGCCGCTGGGAACTCCCACGGGCGGCAGAGAGAATCTCACGTCGGAGACCAGAACGTCCACGCCGACTTCAGCCACCAGTTTGGCGAGCGGCATGGATTTCTCGAATCTGGATAATACCGATATACTTGGTACCGACAAAAGCACCTCAGATTATGATCTCGACAACTCGGAGAAAGATAGCGAGATCGTGGAGGTGCAGCACAGTAGCGCAGAACAGCAGCAGCAGCAGCAAGAGATGGAAGAGTTAACAAAGACACGCGAGTCCTCGTCGACCCGCAAGTCGAAGAAGAGCCGGAGCAGCGGTGGTGGCGAGGAGAAGAAGTCGAGTCCGACGAACATATTCGTCGACGAGACGTCGACGAATACGAATAATAACAACAAGGGTCTGCCGGTGCCACCGTCAGTAAGTATCACTCCGATCTCATGCGGTAACCTGGATCAAGCGAGCACCACCAATTATAATTCCGTATTGACGGGCATGGGTTTGGAAAGGAGGCCCGGCATCGAAATCATACCCATCACCTCTTCGCCATCGCAGACCAGCCTTCCAAGTTCGATCACCATCACACCAATCACCGGGCCGGCGCCCTCGCCGAAGACCGGCGGTTTGACGACAAGCGCGACGGAGGAACGTCAGAGAAGCGAACGGAAGAGCGGCGGGAAGAGCAGCGGCAGCGGTGGCGGCGGCAAGAGCGGTTCCGAGGATAATAACAAGAGTGGCGGAAGCAAGTTGGAGAAGCGGCGTAAGCGCAAACGGGAGGACAGCCCGATGGGTCCACCGGACAAAGTCCCGTCGGGTGGCAAACAGCAGCAGGACCCGCTCTCGAAACCAGTGTCAGTGACCATCAAACCGAGCACTGAGCAATCACCGCCGAGCAGCGGCTCGTTGAGCTGTTCGTCATCGCGACCCACCTCACCCGCGGCGGTGAGAAAATTCAGCCCGTCACCGACGCATCCGAGCTCGCTGGCCACTCTCGTAGGCAAATCCAGTCCTACCTTGAAGGCCGGTCAGTCGGCGGCAGCGGTGGCAGCCTGCGGCGGCAAATCGGTGCAGAGCCCGAAGCACTCGCCCGTCTACAGCAGCAGTCCGAAGCATAATACGCCGAACGTGGTACCTGTGGTACCTATGTCGGTCCCAATGTCGCTGTCCGTGTCCACGATACCAAACACGGTGCCGTCTGTCGCTGTATCTGTGCCCGTACCTGCCAATGCAAGCCCGAAACACGGCAGCATCTCGTCTCCTAAACATGGAAGTTCAGCCGCTAGCAGTGGCAAGCCCAGTATGTCCGCCCTGAAGTCGGCGGCGAACTCGCCATCCGGCAAGAGCGGTGGCTCCTCCGACGCGACGGCGACTTCGTCCAAGATTAAGTCCTCCTCCTCCTCTTCGTCCTCCGGCAAGGATTCCTCCGGTCGCGGAGACAAGGAGAGACGGGCGTCGTCCGTCGGTTCGTCCGGCGGCTCGGCCGGCGGTCATCAGAGTCCCAAGACCAAGTCGTCGTCGTCCAGTGTGAAGCTGAAGCAGCTGGAGATGATTCCTCCATCCAGCGAAGCCCAGGTCTCTTCTTCCCTGTCGTCCGCTAGCAATAGCGGTGGCAACACCCCGCCTTCCGGGCAGGCCGACGCGGCAAGCAAATCCGCGATCGCGGCCCAGCAGGCGCGGAACCGCAAGAGCTCCCTCAATGCCGTCATCGACAAGCTGAAGAACGCGCAGCACTGCACCGAGCCCGACGCCTGTGGAAATGGCGGCGGGAACGCGAAGAGCCACGCGTCCACCAGTCTTGGGGGTGGCGGTAGTGGGGGAATGAGCGGACAGAAGGAGAAAAGCATCGGTGGTTCGTCGTCGAGCGGCAACAAGAGTGTCATCGAAGGAGGAAAGTCGTCCTCTTGCGTCGCCAAGAGTTCGTCCACGGATACGAAGAATCCCGCGTCCGAATATATGGTGAAGCATAGCTCGGACGGCATCAAGATCACCATTAACAAGACTCGCACCAAGGACTCCAAGCAATCGGTCGCTAATCAGAAGCTATCATCGTCGTCATCGTCGTCATCGAGTACGATGGCGGCCGCGACCTCATCGTCGGGCACTTCGTCGTCAACCATGGCCTCTTCGTCATCCCTGTCGACGTCCGGCAACGTCGTCGCTGGCAGCAACGGTTCGCCGAAGACCCATACGGGTCTTAAACCCGGCGTGAACTCCGGACCGGCGTCGAAGAAGCCGCAGACGCTACAAACTCCGCAGAAGTTGTTGCCAGCGAAGATGATGCTGTCTGCCGGCGGTTTGAAATCGACCACCTCGAGCGTGATGAACACCGGCGGTGGCGCCAGTATGGCTGGCGTGACCGCGAGCGGAGGGAATCCTTTGTCGAAGAGCGGTTCGTCCTCCAAGACTACGGGTTCGCCGAAGACGGGTAGCTCCGTAGCGACTGATCTGAGCCGCGGTCGCGACAAAGGACCCAGGCTTTCCAAGTCCGGCGACAAGGGAGTGTTCGCGTCGAAAGGCCTCAGCGACGCAAGGAAGTCGAGCCCGTCCGCTCTGCGCGAAGAGAGCGACAGCGAGCGCGCGTTCAAGTTACTGGCCGCCCACGCGTCCATCTCCAGCCTGCCGCCGAGTTTGCCGTCCCAGCTGGTGATGGAGGGTCTGATGAAGCAGCTGGACACCAAGTTTCAGATACCGAAGCTGTCGGCTCGCGCGAACGTCGCGGACGCCGCCGACAAGAGCAAGTCGTCGGACAAGCTGCCGATGCTGCCTGATTCCGCCAAGCAGACTCTGGACGGTCTGAAGCAGGAATCGGGCAAGCTGGTAGCCGGCTTGTCCAACGTTCCCGCATCGAAATCGTCGGATGACCAATCGAGACGGGACCATCCGCAGACGAAGCTGGACAATTTGTCGATCGGCACCAGCGCCTCCGGCGCGATATCACTGAATCTCATCGGGGAAAACGCCGCTGGTCTCATGCTACCCCCGCAAACATCGTCCGTCGACTCGGACGTGCCTACAAATCTGTGCATTCAACCGATGATGGACGAGTCGTCCCGCAACGACTCCTGCAAGGAACTCGGAATGAGGCAGACGTCGAGCGGTCAGCAGTACCTTCTCGGCAAGATGGACGACGCGAGCGGCAGCGGGGGTGGAATTCTATCCAAGAGCAACATCCCCGATCAATTGACGTCGTCCGCGAAGTCTTACACGCCGAGTTCCAGCGTCTCTACCGCCCCGTCGAGCGGCAGTTCCTCCATCGTCGCCGAGAGTTTGAATCTGAGCACCAAGTCGTTCGAGCAGACGGCTTTGCAAGTCAAGTACAACAAGATGGCCGCCGAAGAGAAGAAGTCGCAGCAGACGTGCGGTGCGTCGTCCTCGTCCTCCACATCCTCCTCATCGTTGTCGATTTTCTCGTCGTTAAGCGGCGTCGCGACCCCCTCCGACGATAATCCCAGCGTCGTCATGATGTCATCCGACGGAAGCGGCGGCGGCGGTGGCGAACAGGAGGCGACGGCAGCGGCGGCGGAGATGCTGCTGGACTTCTCCGCGGCGAGCAAGGACCCGATGACCAAGGTCGGCGGCCACGGCATGCCAACGACTTTAACGCAAGGTCACCATCTGACGACGATACCAGAGCGGGCGATGTCGCAGGCGGCGTCGGTGGTGCGCCGCAACACGCCGCCGCCGCCGCCCCCGCCACCCCCTCCGCCGCCGCTGCCGGCCCCCTTCCCTCCCGTCGCCAGTCCGTCCGTTAGTGTGCACATCGTCAAGAGCCCGGCCCCGAGCCCCCGCGTGATACCGCCCTCTCCCCATTCCTCCGCGTCGCCCTGCATTACCGACGACGAGCTCATGGACGAGGCCCTGGTCGGTATGGGCAAATGAAGATTACTTAAACTATAAAAAAGAGAATGCGCGTAATATCGCTGTCTCTCTCTCCCTCCCTCCCTCCCTCCCCTCCCTCCCCGCCCTCCCCTCTCGCTCCCTCCCTCCCTCTCCTCCCTCCCCTCCCCTCTCCCCTCCCTCTTATCCTCTTTCTTACCCTCTCTCTCCTCCCTCTCTCCCTCTCTCTCTCCCTCTCCCTCTCTCCCTCTTCAGGCCTCTTTAGACGATCTATAATCGCGTCAAAATTCAAGACGGAATTTTATTTAGAAATTTTATGTGTCATGTAACATGTCAGAAAAAACACTTGCACACGTGAAATACATATATGAATCAAAATACAATATACAAAATACACATACATTAAAATATGTGACGCATAAAATTATAAATTGAACTCTGTCTTCAATTTTTTCGTGAATTTTAGAGATTATATAAAGAAGAGGCCTTTATTCCTCTTCCGTGAATAATAAATAATTAAATTTTATATATATATATAATAAAAAATATTAAAATATATATACAGGGTGTCCTAAAACTACCGTACTTCCTTTTAATGGCAGATTCCTGAGGTTATTTGGAGACAATTTTTCCTCAATGAAAATGTCGAGGGAGATCATCATTTATTGCAAGCTCCCAATTTTTGCCATCATATATCTTTGTAACTAAGCCTTAACTTAAAATTATATCATATTAAATTTGACCTAAAATTAACTGAAGAATGTAGTTTTGTTAATATTTTAATTTTCCATAAAGTTTAGTTTGCAAAAAGCCCTTTATTTTCAATCTCTTATAACTCGAAAATGATTGGTACCTTGACATTTTCGTTGAGGAAAAATTGTTTCCAAATAACCTCAGGAATCTTCCATTAAAAGGAAGTACGGTAGTTTTAGGACACCCTGTATATATATGTATATAAAATAAATAGAAATATATAAATATAAATTTTATATATATATATATATATATATATATATATACACATACATACATATCTGTATATAATTTTATAAAATAATATAGAAAAAGAACAAAAAAACTGAATTTTTTCAAATTTTTTTCTCTTTTTAAACTCAATTTTTTTCAACATTTTTTGATTCTATTTTCAAGAAAATTTTTTTTTCAAACATTGAAAAGTTAACATATAAAATGTGTCGGTTCTAACGTGTCTTGCCTATTTCGGTGAGACACTGAAAGATCTCTCAATTAAAATTGTATAAATTATAAATCGTATAAATTCGTGACATTTTTTCGTATTTTCAAATTTGGAAGAACTATTCGAATTTTCTGTTTCCAATGAACCGTCCCGTGTGTTTCCGTGTATATCTCCGAAATTCAACCCGTTGAAGTCTCCCTCGAAAATAATGATTTCCCTGATGCAACCGGATCTTGAGATCACGATGATTGGACTGATTCGAAGTGCACGCAAGATCCGGAATCTTCCTTTCTTCCGATCTCGCGACGATATTCTTCCATTGTCTTTCATCGTACTTTGTTTCGAGAAGACACTACACTTCCGTGATACTCGATCGCGTTGTCGAAAAAATGTTCGCTTTTCATTTAGTTTCTTATCTGAAATCGATAGATTCTCCAGCACTGCCAGGTCGATAGATCGCCCTCGATTCCATGAAAGAAACGGAGATTCGCCAGATTGATCTTCTTTCGATAACAAGCGATATCCAGAATATTTAATTTGAGAATATTATAAATTTTGTTGACATGTTTAGATGTTATACTTTCGATGATTTGATTTTCGATGAGACATTGAAAGATCTCTCACTGCAAATTGTATAAATTAGGGGTTGACCTGTTTGACCTTCTCTTTCTTTTTTAACCTTTACGCGAGGTCTTAAAGAACCATGAAGCAATCAACTGGCTTGTCAATTCAACTTCCTTATGTTAGAAATTTTCCTCCCCGTCTCACTCCTTATATCGGTAATGCTACATTTAGATATTCTTAAGTCGATGATTTTGCTTTTCGAAATTTCGCGAATCAATGTACATACATTTTAGGGATTACAGGAGTTTGACGAGAATAGAATATCTTTTAACATTGTGTACAATTTTTATTTACAAGCTACACTCTTCCAGATAACACAGGTCTACAAGGTTTTGTTGTTGGGCAGTTGGGGGTCGTTTCCCAAGTAATTTTCTGCGTAGAATCCGAATCCGAGGTCAGAATTGGCCCATCACGTCAGGATTTTGAGATATTTGAGGTTATATACTCGAAAAATGGCTTTTTGGGCTACTTTTGAGGTTATGTACAGGACGCACAAAATTTTTTAGCTCTTTTCTTCTAATTGCATCATTTAGTACTACTCTTTCCCTTCAAAATGAGCTGTCGAATGGTCATCTACGATTTTTCCTTGCAAAGTTACGGCCATTTTAAGATAACATGATGAATTCCAAACCCTGCGCCGTTATAGCCCAACAACCTCATGAGCATTCACATTAAACCTGTAATCTTTGAACTATAAACCCGAAAACCTGGACTGAAAACTGTATATATGGGTTTTTGGGATCGCTGATTACGAATCTGATCTCAGATCGACCTATTATAATAAACCTATTATAATAGGTTTGGGGTCGATCTGAGATCAGATTCGTAATCAGCGATCCCAAAAACCCATATATACAGTTTTCAGTCCAGGTTTTCGGGTTTATAGTTCAAAGTTTACAGGTTTAATGTGAATGCTCATGAGGTTGTTGGGCTATAACGGCGCAGGGTTTGGAATTCATCATGTTATCTTAAAATGGCCGTAACTTTGCAAGGAAAAATCGTAGATGACCATTCGACAGCTCATTTTGAAGGGAAAGAGTAGTACTAAATGATGCAATTAGAAGAAAAGAGCTAAAAAATTTTGTGCGTCCTGTACATAACCTCAAAAGTAGCCCAAAAAGCCATTTTTCGAGTATATAACCTCAAATATCTCAAAATCCTGACGTGATGGGCCAATTCTGACCTCGGATTCGGATTCTACGCAGAAAATTACTTCGGAAATGACCCCCAGCTGCTCAACAACAATCATGATCCCATTTTTTGTAGACCTGTGTAATCGTTCGCATGGACGAGATATTTCGTCGAGGATGCCGCTAACGATGTCGTTTAACAGAAAGATTCCAGTTAGTTATTTTAGATATTTATGTTATCCCCGAAATGTAAAAGCATGCGAGAGCAGGGCGGAAGGTTGTTGTTTTGGTTAGGTAAGATAAAACGAAGCTTTTAAGGACGAGGCTGTTGCTTTTTCGTCTCCTTCGCTTCAGGTAACAGCACGTGCGAAGCCTCAATGATGTAGAATTTGTTTTTATGCTATACTCTCATACATATATACAGTCGATTTTTTTTCTAGAATCGAATATTTTCTCTTCTAAGATTCTTTCATTCATTTTTTTTTTCATTTTAACGTGATGAATGTCAGTAGTGCTCATGCACTAGAGCAAGATCTTATACTTCAGAAGGAAAGTTAGAACAGACATAGAAAATAAAATCAAGAATCAAAGAGGATCTTAAAGTAAAGAAAATTGACTGTATCATTAAAGAGAAATCGCATATTGTTAATCATATATCGCGACTGCCGAACGAACGAGCGTAAAAATCTAGGTACAAATGTTTATAAATAAAATACACAGGCCAATCTCTCTATTTTTCAATCTAGGAATCAGAAAAGGAGAGGGGGAGACTGTGTTGAATGCATCGAGGCCCGAAGTGAGTGCTCGGCTTTCGCGATTCTCGTGTCACAGATTTTATATCTTATCTGAAATGTACGAGAGAGAAAGAAAGAGAGAGAAAGAAAAAATATATACATGAGATATGTAAATATTAGATATATATGTATATATATATAATACGTGAAGAAAAAATTGTAAAAATGACGAAGAAAGTTGTACATGTATTATATATCGACTGTATGACATAAATTAATTTATATATGGTGGACGATATACACGTCTTCTTTATCGCCACGCATGCAGTTGGGAGGCGCATGTAGAACTTCGATAATAAAAATTATCCTTTTTTATAAAAAAAGTGTGTTGCACTTTTAATGGTTACAACACTTGTACGTCGTCATTAAATATAAAATTCAAGGTCTCGAGCGTTATCGTTTATCGTATAAAAGAACTTTCTCTCAATTATATATATATTCTTTGCCATATTCTGCTTTCTTTAACTGTATTAGCTATTTTAACGGAGTTTTTATCATTTTTTTCGCAATGCTATTAATATATCGACATATAAATCATTGTATTTATTTTCTAATTATATTTATATATCATATGATTTTATATATATATGAAATCGAAGTTGTATGTCCTTCATACAATTTAAAATTACAACGATTTCCCATACAGCACAGAACATTTCAATTACATTGCAGCAATGTTACAATCTTGCAAATTGCAACGTAATATTGTAGAGACATTACAGAAACATGTCATTGTAATATTTCATGAGAAATGTTACTGCAACATTCCAAAAACATTACAAAAAAATAGTGTTCAGTCGCTAATTTGGTTCGTTTATCGCTGTGCGACGTGCGATGCGCTATCAATCTCGTATTTTTAAGTTTTAGTTATGAGAATTATATAAAGCTTGCAAAGAGTGGCTAATAAGATTAAAGATGTACTACTTCAGTTTAATTTCTGATACAACCCTAACGCAGGAACTTCAGATATTAAATTGATTGTTTAATCGTTGTTGTGGAGTAATATTTCTGAAAGCGGACATTTTACCGTTGCTACAATCTTGCAGCAACATTTCACAACGTTTATGCAATGTTACAATATTGCGATGAAACGTTGCCACAATGTTTCTGCAATCTTGCTCTGTGCTGTATGGGTTATAATAATCTTAAACTATTTAACATTTAAAGGTGTCACTTTGCACACTCGATGAATGTTACATAGCATTATTTTTTTGTTTATATAATATTTCCATTTTATTATAAAAATTGTAATATCTTTTTCTTATAGATAGAATTATTTTTCTCTCCAGCTGCTTTGTGAATATCACAAATCCATCCAATATAAAATGTAGGTTTTTAATCGACTATAAATGTCTGCATAGGCTGAAGAGGAAAATTTGAGCAAACAAATCTGTCAGTCACAGTCGGTTAGACTGATGCAGAGGGGGAAAAGTTAGTTAATTATGCTTTTAGTTAATTCTTTTAGTGTTGGGAAACAATTATTTTATAAAAATAACTCTTTACTCATTGCTGATTTTAAAGAGAAGGCTAAAGGCATATGTATTGAAGTATTTAGTATTGAAGATTACAGTCTTTTTATATACATAAATTTATATATATGTACTATATCTCTTATAAGTTTAATCTTCTTTGCATATTTAAATTAGAAAATTCGAGATATTGAATTATTTTAAGAGAACTTTCGGGCTCTCTCAATCATCTTTTTTTAAATTTTGCTTTCTCCGATTATCAGTCTCTCTCCACTGTAGCTTCCAATTAACTTGCGCTAGAAATTAGAATAATGACAAATGTAAATGATTTCGATGTAATAGATTTTTCGGAATGATTCATTAATGTTTCGAATATCATTGATTCATGTTTTCAATTTTTATATTTTATTTCTCATATCAATTTTAATCAGTGTTGTTATTCGATATAATTCTAAATTATACAATTTGCACTAAAATATACAAACTTATAAAACGATTAGTCCTAATAAATCGATATATCTAAATAATTTTAAATTATATTATAATTTTGCATGTAGAAGTGTCGTATCACACTTATTTATACAATTTTTATTATATATATATTTTATATACATTCTCTGTTTTATTGTAAATAGAAAAATTCGAATATCTTTCTTCTACGCGATTGCAATTTTCTTTCCAGTTGCCACGTAAAAATATATCACAAATCTATCTATAATACGATTCTGAAATCTAATAAGTATATGTTAATCAATCTATCTCGACTGAAGTGGGATTATGAACTCGACAGACACGAGAAAAACTTAAACAATAAGAATAAGCAAATCAATTATAGCCAGACATCTTCATAAATTATTAATTGATTTATTTATTTGATTATAGAGCTAATAATTTTTACTGAGGAAGATGGGAGAAAAAAATTCTTTTTTAATCAGCACGCGAAGCACAGTTCGAAAATCATACAATAGATGCAGAAAGGAGCGACATTTCAATTCCCGATTCGAATTTGATATTTGATATTTGAGAATTTGTTGAAAAATGATATTCGAATTTCAATATTATAGTTAAGAAAAAATGACAGTTATCAAGTGCCTCATAAATAATTCGAGGAGACACAATTAGCTTCAAAAATTCCACATAAATCACTCATTTCATTTTAACAACTTTGACTCTGATTGGTCCTTCATTATTATCGCGATTTTATACCAGGGAGCTTTATAGTTCGAGATTGTCTCCCCATTAATAGTCCTTTTGATAGTGGAGCACGAACTGTCCCGCGAAAAGAATTCATGGGTAGAAGTTGAAACGAGACGATCTACGCGACAAATTGCGCCTGACAGACCCAGCTTCGCGGTGCGAGCAGATCCAGATAGTAATTGGAGTAAGATGGACAGTTGAGTCGGGCGTAGTACTCCATCGTGTACGAGCTGAACATGATACCGTTGCCGAGGAAGAAGCTAAACCACATGAGGACGTTGCTGGTGGCGAGTTTGCTGATGAAGATAAAACAGAAGCCGAAGCCGCCAAACAGGACGAACATCACCGGGTAGAAGAAGCGGAACGCGAACGCGAGGACGTACTCGTGAAAGGCGGCGGATACGAGGAACACGGCAAGGGTCGCCAACATCTTGTTGCGCGGCACCACGATCTCGTACATGTCCTTGTAGATGTACGTGTAGAGCCAGTCGTGCACCACCACGTTCCACGTGCGATAATACGTACGGTAGGTTGTGGAATTCCACCAATCCTGCAACCGACGAATAGTTTGTATATGTTACAGACAGAAGTACACTTTTTACAATAACCTGAAAAAGTTTCCGAAAATCAGCTATTGGTGCGATTTAACCCCTTGCATTACAATAACTTCTTCTTTCTTGATTTTTATGATACCGAATGGATAATAAAAGTTCCATTCAGACGACCAGAAACAGGTAGTAAAGTCCTACAAATCTTAAATCAAGTAACTTGAGGACTTGATATGCACACAAAAATTGGGTCCAAACAAACGCGCGGCAACGCGTTCGAACATGTCCGTTTCTGTCCACAGATGACAATAACGAGTATGATACTCGTGCTACAGATTACATACCAAAAACGAGTGTGACTCGTGGTTGCTATGAGCGCTACATTCAACTGTCGAGCATTGTTTGATCTGTGCAGTCGCTAAATGTAATTTAGGTCATTCCTGTTTTTGCTCTAGTTGTCTATTATTTTTTTTAAATCGATATTCTTAGTAATAGCCCAGAAAAGAAAAACTTGTGCAAGATAGTTCCTTTTTTTATGTTCCAACGTAAAAATCAAATTGTCAACTCTGGCGCGCGCAATGATGAAAAATCATAAGACAAGAGGTTAACCTTTAAGTAGTCGCGTGGGGTATTTTAGACCCGCGCACGTCACTTAAAATAAAAATATCTTAAATAAATGTTCACTGGTTTACGCGACTACTTGAAGGTTAATAGGAATTTTTGATTGCAGGACATTTCCGTGACTGACAATGAGACTCGCCTTATAAAACAATCGGTCGGCGAATTGCAGCATCTCCGCCCAAGCGTTCATCCACGCGTGCAGCAGAAGATAGTTTCCGGAGATGAAGAAGAGGATTCCGGGAATGCTCGCTTCGATGACATTCTTGAGGACCCACTTCGGTTCTACATATCGTGTGCCGAAGATTTCAAAGGTCGGTCCCACGAGGCGCTCCAGGATGAAGGCGAGATAGAAGATCACCAGGCCGACTTCGATGAGATTTTTAATCACCACCCTCCATCTAATCGTGTCCGTTCTGGAAAATCGATCGCGCGAGTATTTTAATTAATTCAATAATATAATAAATATTACAACATTATAGTGTGTGTGAATGTCTGTGAACTAAAAAATTTCCTATTATAATTAATTCAAGAATTTAAGATTATCAAGAATTAACTCTTGGATAACGGACGGCGTAACAGCACGACGGGCGCTGGATCAATTCTGCTCCGTAGTGGAATTTCTTTTATATATATAAAGATATATTATATTATATATAAAATATATATAATAATATAATGTAATATTTTATATACACTCTAATAATATAATACACAGTTTATGGAACTTGAGTTGAATTTTTCAAGAGAAATTTTTTTATCGAGCTGCAGAGTGTCAAAAAATATGTAATTTTAAGAAACAAAACAATGTGTTCTTTTTAAAGCACAGAACAAGGAAGATAAAAAAAATTTTTAAAAACCACCGATAGCGCGTTAAAGTTGAAACTTCAAGCTTCCTTAAGATTGAGTCGGGAAAGATTCCGACGAAATTTTTTTATAGCTGATAGAATGCCAAGGTCTTTATACCTTGGGTACTTATCGCGATATACGAGAGTCGGCGCGAACAGGAAGTACAAGTATTGCGAGAATCCGGGGCCGCTCGGTTGCGGAACTTCGCTGTGAGGTTTGTACGATATGAACCTGGGCGCCACGCTTCTAACGAAAGCATGACTCTTCATCATCAGGCGCATCTGAAAAGGAGCAAACATTTGATTTAACGTTGGGCACAGCTTGAATCATTATCTCTACATTTTAATGCTTTAATTTATAAAAATTTCGAATTATTATATTTAATTATGATCGAGTTATCATATTAAACTTTCGCATATTCACTTGTTCCAAGAGTATAATTAAGCTGCAAGCTGTGCCTAGATCCTCGTTAAGCATCGCTTTGATAGGAAAAATTATGAAGAAAACTTGATATGATATATAGATTGTCAGCCAACTATAATCCCAAAGTTTCCGGATGAGAGCTGCAAAGAAAGGAATACATTTTAATAATAATTGAATAATATTAATTGATTAAGATAATTTGTATAATTCAACTATATATGTGTGTGTGTGTGTACATTTTTGTGCAAAACATTTTTTTGTAAAAGGCGTAGGAAAAAAGATATTTAGAGTGGGACATTAAAATGGCCCACCCTGTATATATATGTATATATATGTATATAAAGTTTGTTAACGATGATTTAAAAAAATGTATCCAATTTCTGTTAATATCCAAAAAATTTGTAATGAACAAATTATTATTACATTTTGGTGAAAACTGGAGTCGTTGATAGGACCAGAGGTTGAAAGGCAAGTAGACACTGAGTGTCGAGATCTGCATGAGCGACCAAATGTAGAGACAGGCCGGAAATTTTGCGAAAGCTTTCCGTATCGTTACGGTCCCGAACATCAATCTTGAAGAAATTATTAGATTAGATTTTGATTATATACTCGGGGAGGGTTAGGTTCAGTGAACTTTTGACAAACAAAAGAGATATCTCAATTATCGTCTTATTTCGCGAATAGCTTTCCAAGGCGCAATATAATAACGCGATTGTTCATTTTCCATATACAACGTCTACTTTGATCCCGATAACTCGTCACCCTTTAGATAAGCAGCAGTTTCGATTATTAAAATAGCATAAAGTCACAATTCTAATGTACATAGGAGACATCTTACAATTCTCAACTATAATCTGAAAATTTTCTGGATAAATCTGAAGCCTATATTTTTTTCTTCTGGCGAATTCTCGTTGAATCGTAAAGCGATTGAAAAGTATAGATATATTTTTTCGCAAACTTTAAGAAGAAGAATAAGAAACTGAGGATCATCTTTTTCGATATGTAGGTGTATACATAAATTTAATTTCTTACTTAAGTTTAATTAATTTAATTAAATATAATTTCTTCAAATATCGAAGTTGATGATTTCAACTTACGTTCCCGATTCCATGATATCGGACGCGGCGGTGCTGAGGAAGAATAGTAAGAAGGTCACCATGAACAGATTGTAAACCGTGCGAATGTGCGTAATCTGTGCGAAGAGATCGTCGAGTATTGAGTTCCTCGCGAGAAATTCCTTATCCGGGAGGGCACCTTCCTTGCTGGAGTGTCTGCAAGACAATCAGAGATGCAAACGCATAAGCAATTTATTATTAATTATTTATTATTAATTCATTATCAATTTATTATTAATTTTAATTAAAGATTTATTATTAATATACCGCTTATACGTTTGTATCTCTGATTGTCTTGCAGATTTATTGAATTAAATTTACTTTTTTCGTCGTTAGATGATTCTTGTAAGAAACATTACGAAGAGTGCACATTCAAGAATCTTTTAATCAGTTTTATTTGCCTTTATCCAGCTCTATTTAGCTTTGTGATTGATTCATATTAAATTACTTAGATAAGGTTGGGTAGCTTCTTATAATTATAGACAATCTTATGAAATTACATATTTTTTCGAAAAGTTTCCAATTGGAACATAGTAAAAGTAAGATAAGCATATGAGACTTTAAATTAATATCTATTGCGTTATTTATTCATATTTATTATATTGCATTCCATATTTTCACAAAATACTATTTAGGATGCTTTTTTCCTATAATATTATAATATTATATAATATTTATTATAATATTATAATATAATATGTTATAATACTGCTCTAATATTTAATATTATAATATTATATTAATTTAAACATGTAACTTTTCACCTTTTGTCACGATATTTGTCCGTGTTAGACGATAATCTTCTCTTTAATAGAGATGTCTCTATTCCTGGCGGATTCTCGGATATCATATCGTTAATACGATCATTAACTTGTCCCAAGTCGTCCTCCCTCATTTTCTACGGAAATATGTATCTTAAAGAGGCGGAAGTAAATATGCCTTAGAAAAATAATGAAATGCGTAATCTTATCGGTCAAATTTGTTGTAAGCGTGATGAGTCACAAGCACACCATCTCGTGCTTCTGATTGAAATAATTTTCGGCCGAAATAACTTTGTCACTTTAACTCGCGCATTCCATTAAATCCAATCACGATCGAACTGAGGTCATCAATTCGTACCTGTATATTTTTTTGCAATCCATCGGCGGTCGTCTCACGTAAAATGTCCGCGGACGCGTTTCCGTTAGCCACTAGAAGGAGAAAAGAAACATACAGATATATATATATATATATATATGTGTGTGTGTGTGTAATTTGCAAGCTACTCTAGCAGCTACTTATTTTTTCTTGAAAACAACTATGTTTTTCTTTACACCAATTGATTTCTCTCATTATTTTGTGCATAAAAGTATTGAGGTTAGATCATCGAAAAATGAATATTTTAAGAGATATTTTATAAAATATAAATTTAAATACAACGGGCTAAACGAGACATTTTATAGTTTATGTAAAATTATGTCACATTAAAGTACAAAGTATTTCTTAAACTATTCACTTTTTGGCCATCCTACTCTTATAACTTTTATGCCAAATATTGCGAGGAATCGATTTATGTAAAAAAATTAGGGCAATTCCATTTAAAAAACTAGATTGACCTTCAAATAACCTTGAGAAATGATCTTACATTAGTTAAGATTTTCTCGTTACAACCATAGTTTCAACAATATTCGACTATATTAATTACAATGAAACAACCTGTGTATATATGTATATATATATACATATATATATATACATATATATATATACATATATATATACATATATATATATATTATATGTATATAATATATTATACATATATATAATGTATATAATATATATAATATATATAATTATATATATATATATATATATATATATATATACATATACATAATCCATGTCGTAGATAGCGACAGTGGATTGTAAATATATCAGTTTGAGATGCAAAAATAGATTTATTGTATAAATCTCGAGCAAAATCGAAAGTATAGTATTGCGTGGAGTAAATTTTATCGACCAACTTAATCGTTGTTAATTTCTGATAACCTAGAAAAACATCTCTCGATTATATATCATCACAACGACATTCCTTCGATATTCTTTGTCAGAATCTCTGCGAGTAAATTTTATCGATTAATTTAATCGCTGTTAATTTCTGACAATGTAGAAAGAAATCTCTCAATCATATGTTATCACAATGACATTATTTCGATATCCTTAGAATCTCTGCTGTTAATACTGTTCAATACTCTTTTCGAATTGGCTACTGTTTCGTTTTTATGCTTTATTGTTTGTCAATTATTGTTTAAATTACTATATAAAAACCTAAATTCTAGATATAGATTTCAGACACACATTATGCTTTCAAAAAGTCAATATACTATTCATAATAATAAAATGTACCAATAAATAAATAAATATATATTGTATATATAATAAATACAGAAAAATTTATAAAAATATTTAAAAAATGTATATAAATAAATGTATGTTTACATATATATATATATATATATATATATATATATATATATATATGTAAACATACATTTATATATATATATATATATATATATATATATATATAAATTAATGCATAGGAAGTATTTATTTCTTTCTGCGCAATTAAATTGTAAAAACGCTACATATATTCGTATCGACGCATGAGATTGTTGGTTATTAAATGTTATCAGAATTATATAAAAGTCTTTAACCGATAGGTCGAAGCAGCATAGAGTACATAAACAAAACAAAGCTCGTCGAATAATACACTTGTGTTTAATATAATATAAGCTCTCCGCGAAAATAATAACAGAACTGGTCGAAAGTCAGTAAATTTCGTATACAAGAAATTAATTTCGAATATTTAGATTTTCCGATAAAAGTTAACGAGATTTGAAATATAACGGAAGAAAAAGTAATTTCTTTCTAAAATATGTATTAATAAAATTTCGAAATATTTGCTAAAAAAAATTATTTAATAAAAATATATAGTGCAAAAATATTAAAATATCTTTTATATCTATAACAAAATCGTAAGATTTCGAAGATTTAGAAGAAGCGAAAAATTTGATCAAAATAAATTGGAATATCGCGAAAAGGAATAAATGTATCGCAAGATATTTTCAAAAGGCTCTGTGGAATTTAATTTCCTGTATTTTAAACGATTGAATTCAATTATTCTAGGAATCGGGAAAGTATCACACACACGCGCGCATCTTAAATATTAATCAATTCGACCTTTACCTTTCTCGTAAAAACCATTCGCGACGGTGTTAATTTCCTCGGAGGTTCTAATGGCGTTAGTGGTTTCCGTAATGGACTCCATGATCGAACACGAAATCCCTTCACCGATCTTCTCCTCTGAAGATATTCAGATACGATCTTTCCTTCGACGATTTATGATCTTCCTGGAAAGCGATTTTATATCCAATTCGAAAATAAACAAGCAAACTTTTTCGGAGCGATTTTGTTATCACGAATTTACGCGCAATTTTGCATTAATTTTTTAAATTTGAAGACACAAGTCCGAGGATTCGCGATCAAGTTGCGAATCGCGTGCGCGCAACTTGATTACTTCACTTTCAATTTCGACCTCACCTCTCTTCGTCGACTTGCGTCTCACGCAGCAGCGCGTATACTGTACTCTTTGCACTCCTTGGATTATCTGAACCGCTCTATGGCGCTTATCACACATTCCGCCGGTACAGTGCGCACCGATCTAAGGAGCCTAAGGTCATGTGTACTTAGACTGATAGCTGTCGAATAAACCCGTGACACCGTGATATGAGTATGTACGTCAATTGCTTTCTGCGCGCCGCGTCGATTGGTTCTTTCGATTCGCGTCGTTGTAATATCATTCGAGTCTAAAAGAAGTAACATGAACAGTTTCTCAAGTATAGAGAATAAAAAAAAATATTTTTTTCGATAGAAAATAGATAAATTGAAAGAAAGGTATAAAAATGAAAAACAGAGAGGGAAATAAAAGACAGGGAGAGAAAGCGAGAGAGAGCGAGAAAGAGCGAGAGAGAGAGAGAGAGAGAGAGAGAGAGAGAGAGAGAAATTAGAAAAATAAAATTTTTCAACATTGAAACTAAGATTGAGTAGTTAATATTTGAGAAGCTAGAATCAAAATGAAAAAAATAGAATTGAAAAAAAATGCTTCTGAAATATATGAAATTAAAACTTTAATAGAAAACTTAGCATTCAAGATATTAAAACAAAAATTAGAAAAGTAATATGTAATGTAAAATTGGAAAATTAAAAATTTGTTATGTTAAAAATGAAAATGAATAGAATAAACTTTAGAATAAAAATATGAAGAAAGAAATTGAAAATGATGCGCTTTTAACGAGCTAAATTTAGACAGATAACGTTGCAAAATCATATTTTTCAGTTAATTTTAAGTGGACTTTACCTTCAACAGAGTTAATTTGTCATTTTAATTACGAAGATAAACAATAATAAAAGTGTGAAAGTTACGATAAATATACTGGCCGTCTCTGATTTTTGATAAGAAAAATTTCGACATCGAAGAATTTTTTTTTATCACAAACTTATGACAGATAAAAACGAGACATTCTTCGAGACAATATTTTATAGAGAAAAGCGAGACTATATTTTATATATTCACAAAATATATTATAATTATATATATATACATATATACATATGTGTGTGTCTTCAAAACAATATTTTTATTATATGTATATATATTATATATAATGTAAATTATTTTAATGTATGTATGTGTAAATGTGCATACACTTTAGATTTAAATTTATATTTTTTATATACTCATTTCTCTCTCTCTCTCTCTCTCTCTCTCTCTCTCTCTCTCTCTCTCTCTCTCTCTCTCGATTAAATCTAACAATAAGCAATCTATTATAAAATTTTGCGTTAGAGTGCATCTCATGATTCTTGGCGCCATTCCTTCGTGAAACAGTTTAAAAGATATGTAGGTCGCGGATATGATTCGACAGCATTGCTTGTTACTACTTGGATTAACCGCTAGTCCTTATGATTTGCCTGACCTTTATCTCTCCTCGTTAAGATGTGACATGATGCGAGCGAACGCGACATATGCATGTTTGTTATAAGCGATAAACAACAGTTTACATAAACGCGTGTCAATTTTTTTCTACCATTTTTGCTTGTTTGTCTATATTAATCTCTCTGCTATTAATCAGAAATCAGAAAGAAAATAACGAAGTTACTGTTTCGAGATATGTATTTTTCACACACACATGCACATATATCTTTCTTATATAAATGTGTGTTTGTAACACACCACGCATATACACACACATTTTCTCTCTTTCTCTCTTACTTTTTCTTTCATTTTAATGATCTTGTTTCATCATAGAACTCTCTAAATGTTTTACGGAGCAAAAGTCTTAAGAGTTCCATCTATTAATGCGTGAGACATTATATCACATCGTCGGTTTGTTACGATACGAATTCGCCAAAACACACACACACACACACACACACACACACAGCGTGATGCTACACAAGTCGATCGGTTTAAAAATATTTATCGGAGATTTCAGGAAACATTACACCGTGATGTAATATGCGCGCATTAAATCACAAACATACAAATTATTAAATAACAACACAACATTATTGAATCATAATCTGTATACATATATTGTATAATTATTATGTCAAGACAATTAAAATAATATACGTTTCGTCGTATCGTATACATTTCGCAGTCGCTTTTACATTCAATGATACATATTATTATTCACTATTTGTCACACACACACACACACACACACACACACACACACACACACACTCTGTGTTGTAATATCTTAACAACACAAAGAGAAAGAGAGATGATTCTGATGATGCAAAGGCATGCGTACACACACTGTTTATATAGGGTGTCCCAGATCCGCGAACGAGGAACTATTGTACTGCTGTAATATTGCTTTACAGTTACATTGCTATTGCATTGCTATTCGTTACTCGTTCCTAAACATTGAATGAAGATATATGTGATATGTGTCAAATAATATTTCATATGTTAAAATGGAAATTTTGCTAAATATTTTCTACATTAATTTCGGGAGGGAGAGGGATCAAATTTAGATTAACATATATATTTTACATAGTATAATTTATGTATATTGTTTTATAATTATTTCTATATCACAAATTTGTCTTTAATAAAAAAAATTGTAGTAGCTATTTGCAAATTACATTTTTTTTAAAAAACAACTATGTGTTTTCTTTACACCAATTGATTCCTCTCATTATTTTGTGCATGAAAGTATTAAGGTAAGGTCATCGAAAAATGAATATTTGACGAGATCTTTCACAGTTTATGTAAAATTATGCCAAATTAAAGTATAAAATATCTCGTAAACTAGTCACTTTTTGGCCATCCTACCCTTATAACCTTTTATGCCAAAAATTGCAAGAAATCTATTTAAATAAAAAAATTAGGGTAGTTCCATTTAAAAAAACAAAGATCACCTTGAAATCTCGGAGGCATCTCCACCTAGATAGGACTTGTGTCTGTAATAAAATATCCCTCTTAAAACAGAGTAAGTTCTATTTGAAACATTTTTTCGATAAAGCTTAGTTTTCGAGATATTATTTGTGTAAAAGTTAAAATGGGACACCCTATATACATATATATATATATATATATATATATATATATATAGACACCCTGTATACACATATATATTTATAAAAATTAGAAAAATTTTTTAAAACATTTCAATATCGATGTGTTTCTCCAAACTATTTTGTCGTGGAAATTATCAGCAAACGCATTAAACATATTGCAGCAAGCGTAACGTGATAAGACAATGAAAAGCTATCAGGTTTTTAATTGATCGAGTTCAGTGTAAAATAGTTTGGGAATATTTCTGCATGTGAAAGATTTCGACACTTTTATAATTTTGCAATATTGTGAGAGGTGGGATCTTAAGAACGCTAATAACCAGGGGGCATTTTTACTAACATAAGATGATACACGAAGGATAAAATTGCAATGTGTGTGGAAAATGTCAAAAATGGTTCTACGAAAATTACATGAAAATTTTTTCGAATATGCAATAAGAACGGGACTTTATTTATTCCTACATTAGTATTTTTAATTCGTTTTGAGAATTGTATTTAAAAAAAAAATATTCTATTCTGAAATATCGTGTAGCGTTCTGATGGTTCACAATATTCCAGAAATAACATGTTTTTAAGAATTTTTTGAAGCTGCATTTAATCTCAAGTTCACCTTTTCGACAGGCAACCCATTTTGCGTGATCGCAAGACGGATTGTCTATTCGCGGGCAACATTTCACTCGATTTTTACTAACAAAAGATGATGTACGAAATTAAAATTGCAATGTTCTGTAGAAAGTATCGCAAATGGTTCTACAAAAATTACATGATAATTTTCTCGTATATGCAATAAGAATGGGACTTTATTTATTACTATTTATTTCTATATTAATATTTTTATTTCGTTTCAAGAATTGTATTTCCAAAAAAAATATTCTATTCTGAAATATCGTGTAGCGTTCCGACGGTTCACGATGTCTAAGAAATAACATGTTTTGGAGAATTTTTTGAAGCTGCATTTAATCATAAATTCGCCTTTACGACAGGCAACCCGTTTTGCGCGATGCAGGACGGATTGCCTATTCGCGGGCAACATTCCACTCGAGATTCGCGCAAGAAAGTCTGACATTTAATCTCGTCTCGATTTGTCCCGAGAAGAAAACGGTTCGATTAAATGTGAAAGAAAAACATGGCAGAGATATCAAATCCGGCGGTTCCCTTGAAAATCGACGATCTTACGTTTCAAGAAAACGGAAAACGCAACGATAATCCGGATAGCTCGCCTCTCTGGCGTTCAAGTCTCTCGCTTTTGCTTCGCCTGTTGCGCCTCGCTTTCTGTCTACCTACTCTCTCGTGAAAGTACACGGCCGATCGGGAGGACAGGCGGGGAGAGGAGGCCCTCCTCGGAGAACTACCTACCTTGGTGGATGATGCCACGGCAGTCGTCATTCGGCTGACGTTCACCTCGACTCCGCTTTCACCTGACCGATCCCGGCGATCTCGTCATCGTCCGCGACAGTTTTCTCGTCGTCGAGAGTATCTTGGGTTTCGCGTTCCTTTCTTTGTGCAACCGAGAAAAACGAATACATTACATACACACATACACGCACATGTGAGAGGAGAAACAGCGTGCGAAAGTAGGGAACAATTTTCTTCCGAACATCCGAGAAAGCTGGTCCAGGAAGCGATCCTTCGGCATCTCCGTCGCGCGTCATCCGTCGACTATGACCGCCTGCGTCGCGAGGATACCGAGGATAAGGATCTAGCAGAGACCGAATCGTCCGCAAGTGAGTGTGAAATCGTGGCATTATTTATTAATTTCTCTCTGTCTGTCTCTCTCTCTCTCTCTTTAATCGCGATTATTGCGATTAACGAGCGCTAATGTTTAGATATGAGACTTTCTGTTTATTAAGCATCCTGTTACCTAAGCCAAATCGTTGAGGTTTAACGAACTCACTAATAGAGTTAAGTCCCATTTCTTTCCTAAAACATTATTATATGGATATATTTTATTATATTCTAATGCACTAAAATTTTTATTTTACCGAGCGTAAAATTTTAATAATAAATGATCTTGTGCTCTTTAAACTTTTCAGTATCTGAAATTCGCGAATAATTATATAATTATATAAAAAATTCAAAAGTGATTCTAAGATCTCTAAAAGTAGTCGATAAAAGGATTTGTGATTTTACTAAAATTCTTTAGCTTAGCTGCTTAATGGCTATTTTGATGACAATTATGAAAGTTTCTTTAAGATACATCATACCTTCCGAACGTAAGCTATTAGTTAATTAATAATTCTAATATTAATTCGACAGAGTTCTAGGAAATAAAAACAATCGTATGTTAACTTTCTACCAAAATTCATTTATATCATATTTATGACTTTTAGCGGACAAGTTAAAAAAATCCTTTAAGCCTAAAAAATTAATTATCAATTATTCGAAAGCTTCGAAGAAGGGAAAGACGATCGTGATTTAACTTAAAACGCGCTTCACGCCACGATTACGGTTTTACTGGGTTAACTTCCTACTTATTAATCGCCGCGAGCAGAAATGAAAGTAGTTTTGTTGCGTGCCCCATTTGCGCTATTACGCGAAAACTATGCGCGCCAAGTTTCCGCACTAGAGTTCGAATTCTAGAGATTTCAGAATCTTTCGTGTTAAGAATAAAAAATCTAACGATCAAGGATCATGTGGCTTGAATGTTAACTAATTTGTCACACGTCAGTCAGAAATCAGAAGTCTTAGAATCTCGCGTTGAAGCCACAAATTTAATGATATCGAATGACGATATTGATAGCATAGCGAGAACATAAACATTGAAAGAGAATTATTATTATTATTATATTATTAATTATATTATATATTATTATATTTATTAATACATATTTATATCTTTTTATTATATATATTATTATTAATATATATAATTTTATTATTGATTTTTTATTAAAAATTATTAAATATATATATATATATATATATATGAATATATATATATTAATACATATAAATATGATATAATATATATAATATATATTATTTTATTAATATATATGTATATAATATATTATGTTTATATTAATTATTATTATATTATTAATATACAAGATATCTCAAGATCACCGGATGTCCTTTTAATAGCAAATTTTCTGACTAATTCAAAGTCGATTCTAGCAACTCAGCGGAAATGTCAAGGTATCAATAGTTTCCGAGGTACAAGCGATCGAAAAAGAAAGGTTTTTCGCAAATTATAATTTTAGGTTTACTTTAATAAAAATAGAATTTTAATTTTAAGACCTAGTTACATAATCGGAAAAAATTAGAAAATTGCAAAAATGATGACCTCCTTCGACATCTTCGCTAAGAAAAGCTTGAATTGGCCAGAGAATCTGTTATTAAAAGGACATCCGGTTTTGAAGCGCCCTAATGTATTATATATGAAAGTTTTCTGAGATTTTAGAAGATCTCGCGAAATGAGACGGGAGAAAGAAGGTGCCGAAAGAACAAACGCGTGGATTAAGAAATAATAATCGACTAAAGCACTCGTGGGCGAATCAGCGTAACGAGAACGCTAGTAAGGATAGCCCCGACGCGTGTCGAAACGATCTCGCGCTTCAACTCGCGGAACTTCATTGATCGTCTTGGGAGATGAGTAAGGGGGCGGCGTGCGAAACGCCGTGACGAGAGACGAGAGTCGCAAGTTGCGAGAGAGGAGGCGATAATTGCATATTTATGGCACGGCGTGACCTTGCGCCCGTTACTTTCGCTATCGCCGATTATCCCGCGAGGTACGGATCCCATCCATCTTAGCGATGGGATTAAGTGTCTTACAAGTAGGTTCAAATTTGTTTGCATGTTTCGAATAGAGATCAAGTATAAGATCAAGTATAAGATGTATCAAGTATAAAATGGGATCAAGTATAAGATGTACTTAAAAAACCCGAATCGAATCCAATAATCAAGTTTCGTTTTCTTCGAATTGAATAGTACTCATAAGAAATAACATTTCATATAGTATTGTACTTGCGAAGTAATCAAATCTAGAATAGTTATATTCGAATTTTAGATTGAGTACCTGCAAGGTTCGAAATAGTACTTATAAAGAATCGAATCTTTTACAAGTAGTACTTAAACTCTAAGATAAAAATTTATTTATAATACTTCTACACATTCACACACGTGCATACGCACATTCCTCATCCTCATTGACACATTCATTCACCTACCCCCACAATTTCTTATAAGTATTCTTAAAAGATTCAAAGATACTTGATCAAGGTTCGAATGTACTTGCTCTTATTTTTTGAGGTACTTATAGAGGATTCGAACTTATTCGTATCTACTTGAAAATATTGTTTTTTTTTCTGATGTAATCATAGAGAGTTCGAAACCATGCAAATAAATTCGAACCTACTTGTAAGATACTTAATCCCATCACTAGTTTCGAACTCTCTATAATTACTTCGAAAAGGAAACAATACTTTTAAGTAGACTCGAACCTGGATCAAGTATGTTCGAATCTTTTATGAGTACTTATGAGAAATTTTACATTGTATGTGTATATGTCGTGTATGTGTGTGTGTGTGTGTGTGTGTGTGTATAGCAAGTATTATAAATATATTTCTTTTTATCTTAGAATTCGAGTACTACTAAAAGATTCGATTCCTTACGATAGAAAGTACTTATGAGTATTATTTCGAACCTTGCAGGTACTCAATCTAAAATTCGAATATAACTGTTCTAGATTCGATTACTTCGCAAGTACAATATATGAAATATTATTTCTTACGAGTATTATTCAAATCCTAGAAAATGAAACTTGATTATTGGATTCGACTCGGATTTTCAAGTACATATTGAACTTGATCCCATCCCTAATTCATCTTCCGCGTCTACGTGCGTTAGACCGATCTCGACGATAGAGAGTCGCTGACACAACCGAGATTAGAACGGCTAGGAAGCGTGTCTCTCCTTCGAATACTTTTTTTTCTCTCTAGCATAGAGTCATCATTTATCTGATGGATGACGCATGGATGATCCTTCTTGTAATCCGGTGCAATTGCCCGACTACGCGGAAGTCGGGCATTTTATTTCGATATTATCGATATTATCGACGAAAAGAGAAACATTAAAAATTCTGTCGATTTTTCTCACCGCGTATCGGGCGATAATGCATTATCACGACAGTGTGACGCGGGTTTCTCCGCCTTAATATTGTCGTCAGTTATCAAGAGAACCGCTTGCTCGATGATTGGTCGGAAAATTCTCTCGCAAAAATCTTTTATTCGTCTTGTCGATTAACTTTTATGAATAATTTTTTTATTATTCTCGTGTGCGAAATTCGACGCAATAGAACTGAAGTTTCATCGCAGCTTGTGCGATGGATCCCCAAGGGAGATTGTCTCCGGTCGCGGAAATAGATCCCGTACCGTTATCGTAGCGCGAGCAGGGAAGAAGAGAAAGTAAGCAGCATTAAGGCGGGATACTCTATCGAGTTTCGCGCGATTTATATGCAGAGTGTTGCGACTTGCGCGAATTTTAAAAGGAATTTCAAAAATAATTCCGCAAAACGGGTTCCTCTTCGCGCGAAGTTTCTTAAAATAATCTCATCTCGTGAATCATTAAAGATAGCAAGGTAAGAATCCTTAGATCGATTTTTAAATTAATAATTTTATAATTAATAATTAATAATTTTATATTAATAATTCAATAATTTCGAAATGCGTCTACAAATGTAACATGAATGAATAATGAATCAATATGTATGTATATGCGATTGTCACAACTTGTATCATTATTTAGAAAATAGAGACGGATGTCTCTTGGTGAAAATTCCATTAGAAAGTCCCATCGCGTATATCTTTGAAAATAGCGAGGTAAGATTTCTTCGCAATAACGCAACAATTGCCTAACGCAGAGTCAGAGGGACTAATATAATTTCTCTCTTAAGTGTGACTAAGATAAATTCAATTTTCGTAAATAATGCGATTTTTCTCATTTATGTTAAAATCTTAAACACATGATGCGGGGAATAAATATATAAGATAATTTCAAAAACTTATTGTAAGATGAAATCTTTCTTGGAATTATTCAACGCATCCTTAAATCAGATGCAACTTCAAGTTGCGATAAAAATGAAACTTTAATTAAACCAACTGACAAGTTACGATTGCTAATGTGTAATTTATGGTGTGTGTGTGTGTGTGTGTGTGTGTGCGTGTGCGTGTGCGCGTGCGCGCGTGCATGTGTGTAAATATTTTATATTTATGTTTTATTAATATTATTATATAAATTAATTAATAATATTTATATATAACAAATATAAGAGTTTCTCTTGTTTAATTAATTAATTTATATATATATGAAAAGAGAGAAAGAGATATGTATTGGATAAAGATAATCTAATCCAAAACAATATATAGACAGAACTCGAGAGTGCCATCGAACGATAAGAATTTTAGCTACAAGAGATTAGCGTAAAACGCGGAAGAGCTCGGCAATTCAATTCCGGTGCGCGAAGCTTCGCGTTTTTTTTTCTTCTCTTTTCTTTTACGGTGCATCCTGTAAATGTACGTAATCACTAGAAATCGTGGGTACCACTGTAGAATTCTCTTTCCTCTCTCACACAGCGATGAAATAAGTAGCCGAGAGAGCCGCACGCTTCTCGGGAATGGCGGGAAAAATGGTTGATTCACGATCGAGAGCTATCGAGGACGATGAACTGGATCCGGCTGCCGATCCACACTCTCGTGTTTTTTTCCCTCCTTTTTTATCCCTCTCCTCTCCCCTTCAACCCTGGGTCTCGTTAAAATCCATTCTCGAAATATATCCGCCGCGTGGCAAGGTCGTTCCTTTCCACGTGACCTCGCGTTCCTCCGAGAACTCTGGCTCCTTTCTGCACGTGTGACTACACACACACACGCGCATGCGCGCGCGCGTGAACGAAATTCTTCGGCGATTCCGCGCCAGGATTTCTCTGTATATCCTGCGGTTTATCGATCTAATAGATCGATAAGATGTGAATAAGCCTGCTGAATCAGCCTTTTACTACTCTCGATAAATGAGAGAATTGTTCGTCAAATACATATCTTTTATTATCCACGATAAGTCAATTTTTGCTAAATGAAATTTTTGTGCACGCGACAAATCGATTCTTTTATCATTCTTAATACGAGTCAATTTTGTATTAACAAAATCTTTTTCATTATATATTTAGATACAGATAGAGCAATATCTGATCTTTTGCTAAATAAATATTCCTGACAAAAACTAATCTTTAATTTTAAAAATGTTTACTATATAGTATCTTTAATTAATCAATTTTTTCTACTAAAAAAAATTATTGCCTACCCTTCTCGATAAATTGATTTTTTTATCACGTAATTTTGTTTTACAATCGTCGAATTAATTTTACTCGATTTTTGCTAAATACCTAACTAATCTAACCTACCCTAACCTAACCTAAATAAAGAAATTTTTCATTCGTTCGATTTTTTACTGTGAGCAAATCTTCCACTGTTTCTCGATGAATAGATATGAAAGCGCGATTGTTGTATACCACAATAGTTCTTACGATTAACTGATTATTAGAAACGTAGGCCTTAACTGTCTCCGATCAACCGCATTTCCTTTCGCAATATGAGCAGTTCGTCGCACCCGAACGCGTTCCAGAAACTTATTATTCCGAATTGGTGGCTAACGGTACGCAACTTCCTTACAGTTTCGATGCGACTCGTCAAGAATTCTAAAAAGAGAAAAGAAAATTGGTCGAGAACTCAAGATATAATTGAAAGAGTATTCTCGATGACGTTTAGATATACGAAAAAGTCTCATCTCGATTGCAGATATCATCTTTGTGTATGAATCATATGCTAAAGCGATTATTTCTACATCTTTCTCTTTTGAATTTATATTATAAGCTGTCGGCGATTTTATAGAAATGTGAAATTAAAAATAAATTAAAAATAAATATTGAGATAAGTTTGGGATTCCTTTCATGCCGCGGATAAATATAGAGAAAGTTTTCCGTAAGAAAAAAAATTGATAAATAATTATTTACTTGAACAATTTTATAGAACAAATCGAAATTAGATTTATAAATAATATAAAGTAGTGATTTACTTTTATGAATCAATTTAACCACATACAAACGTTAAAAGATCAGTCAATTTAATCGAATTAAAACAAATACTCTTTCATGTTCGCAAATATTTTCTCTATGAAACGCGTCTCGACAATGCATCCATCACGACAGATGCACCATCGTCTCCTTATCGAGAGGCGTGGACAGTACAAAAAAGTATGGACAAAGAAAAGAGACAGAGACGAAAGAACGACGAAAAAGGAGAAGGTCAAGAAAGGTGCGTGGCTAAGAACGGCGCCGAGACGGCGATTTTCAACGACAGTTAGGAGGCTGTGGAGGAGGGGACAGAGTTGAGGGATATTGAATACGAATACTCGACGAGGGCGGCAACGGCCGCCGGAGTCGCGGTGGAGTTGCAGTGTGGACGTCCTTGCTACGTTATCTGCCACGTCGTACGTTTCGTTTCCCTTTCACTTTCAGTCGGAGGAGTCCAGGAACCAGAAACCCCGGATCTTTCTCGCGGCCGGCGCGAACAAAGCTACATACGCACCTCTCCTCCCCCTACCCTCCCCCTCCGTGTGCCAGATGCTGAGGAGAGATAAATTGGGCGAACTCCTGCGATAAACTCGACGTTGAACCACGGAGGATTTTGCGCATTTGAACTAATTGACGCTAATTAAATTGACGATCAACTGACGCTCGATCGATTCCGGCTGTAACGTATAGACGAGAGAGAGAAAGAGAGAGAGAGAGAGAAAGAGAGAGAGAGAGAGAGAGAGAGAGAGGGAGAGAGGGAGAAAGATAAATATAATTAGATAATAAAGTAAAATGAAATAATGAAGTGTGAAGAAGAATGATAATTGATAGATACAAGATAAAGGTGGGATAGAAATGAAAACTTTGACAGGAAGCCTATCAAATTACTTAGAAGTCTTTTGATCTGAATTTTATTACGAATCTAATCTCTCTGTAGATCATTATCAATCTAATCTCGCAATCGTGGGATTCAGATAGACAATTGTAACAGAGTCATTATTCTTCGGAAGAATATAATGAAATGTTTGATATTTAACTTTAAAATAAAGGGAAAAACAGAATTTTGATTTATTAATTTTATATATTCAATTTTTATATTTTTTAACACGCTCCTCATTAAATTTTATATATATTTTATACAAATGTAGAGATATAATTTTAATTCTAAAATAATTTTTATAATTTCATCACAATTCTTATAACTTAAAGATTTTTAAATTCTTTTAAAACGGATTTGGCTCTCGCATATTCCGCGGTGAACCTTGTATTTTTAGAGTTCTTGAAACTTTGTATCTTTTGCATTTCTCTGGAAACCTCAGCTGAAAGTTTAGTGCAAAAAAACGCTGCAAATAAGATTGCAAATAAAAATCACGAATTTGTAGAATGGCGAAGAATCAACATCAGAATGGTATAATACCGGGCGGTGGCGCGATGTCTGGACCGGATGATTTTTCGGATGGTGAAAGCACTCCTCTGACTCAAGACTACGTCGGAAGGTAATGGCGATTTCATCACTACTAATGCGATTTTTTCTCAATTTTATCTCTAAAAGATTCAAAAAAGATTCGCAGGAATGAGAGAGATTAAATAAAACCGAACTTTAAAGTTAATTAAAAATGTGAAAAATCAGAAATATTGAAGAAAAAATAAAATTAAGAAAAATATATTAAATATTTAAAAAATCAAGAATTACATTATAATTTATTATTAAGAAGATTATTATTTATTATTATTGAGGACTATTACTTACTATTACTTACTGTTACTTACAATTACTTACTATTACTTACTATTATTATACTTACTATTACTTACTATTACTTACTGTTACTTACAATTATTTACTGTTACAATTACTTACTATTACTTACTATTATTATACTTACTATTACTTACTGTTACTTACTATTACTTATTATTATTATTTCCTATTACTTTTTATTACTTACTATTATTTAGCATTACTTACTATTACTTACTATTACCTGCTATTACTTACTATTACTAACTATTATACTATTACTTACTATTTATTATTATTGGAGACTACTTAATTAAAATTGAGAGGAGATAAAATTTACTTTACATTACATGATTGATTACACAAAGAATAAAATAGCACGAAAGGATTTAAATTAGAGAAAATTTTCTGATATCGAAAATTAATTTATCGGCTGATTAAAACCATATTTCAACTGACATAGCCAACGCACGATCGTCGAGACGAAAGGATGGGACGTATTCCGAAATCCACCGTTGAAAACCGACTCTATCTCGGGCTCCATGGCGAACCAGAAGTGCCTGGAGAGAATGGTGCAAGTGATCAAGGTCCTTGTCTATCTGCTCGTTTTCGTCATCGTGCTAGGAAGCGGCGTGGTCGCCAAGGGCACGATCCTCTTCATGACGTCGCAGCTCCAACGGGACAGAAAAATATTTTATTGCAACAAACAATTAGGTGAAGTATTGAACATAATATTTATTCTAAAAAAAAAATTAATTCTAATGTTTATTTACCCTTATTTTTGAAAAACTAAACATTATCGTATTATGAATACGTTGTAAGTTTATTAATAAATAAATAGCGAAATAAAAAGATGTGAAACATCCGTGAAAGAGTATTCATCTATTTTTAAGAGTAGATTCGTCGTGTGATTTGAAAATTTTAAATTTTTTTAAAATTTAATTTTTTAAATTTAAAATTATGACCTTTATGTTGTAGTTAATAATTTATTTGCTTTATTGCGATATTTCTTATGATTAATATCGGTTTTGATATGTTTCCGACAACAATCTTTGGTTTTTATTCAACTTTCGGTAATTATTTCTGAAATTTTGATCGACGATAATTTTATTCGTTCGCGACTCCTCTTCTTATGTGCAGATCGAGAGAATCAATATACCGTGACGTTGCCAGAGGTTGAGAGGATCGCCTGGATCTGGTGCATAATAATCGCGCAGTCGATACCGGAGTTCGGTGCGCTGATGCGCAGCATCCGCATGTGCATCTTCAAGTCGTTCAAAAAGCCGCAATTGTCGCACTTTCTCCTGGTCTTCCTCATGGAGACGTTTCACGTGTTGGGCGTCTCCTTGATGTTCATGGCGGTACTCCCGGAGCTGGACGTCGTCAAGGGGGCGATGCTGACCAACTGTGTGTGCTTCGTTCCCGGATTGTTGGGTAATTTTATTCTAGTCAATTTATATTGTTTAGTTTCTAAGAAATTTTATCATTATTTTTTAGATTTGTAAATTGATTCTGTAGATCTCTGAAGTAAAATAAAAAAAAACACATTTGAAAGAAATCTAACTTAAAAAATATTTTAAAGAAGAAAGAGGAGAGAGTAAATTAAAATTAGAAAAAGCAAATAAAATTAAGACAAACAAATTAATATAATTAATTAATAAAATTGAATATAACAAATAATATTAATAAAGATGGGATCAAGTTCAATATGTATTTAAAAATCCGAGTCGAATCCAGTAATCAAGTTTTATTTTCTAGAATTCGAATAGTACTCGTACAAAATAATATTTCATATATTGTACTTGCGAAGTAATCGAATCTAGAACAGTTATATTCGAATTTTAGATTGAGTACCTGCAAGGTTCAAAATAGTACTTACATATAAATACTTTCTATCGAATGTACTTGGAAGTACTGTTCTTGTTTTTCGAAGTACTTGTAAAGGGTTTGAATTTATCTCGTTCGGGTTCGAGTCTACTTGAAAGTTCGAAATTATGCAAACAAATTCGAACTTACTTGTAAGATACTTAATCCCATCACTAATAATTGATAATAAATATAGTACAATTTACAATAAAATTATAAGTAATATTTATACATATATATGTATATATAATATAATCTGCCGATATACAGTTTAACTTGTTAAGTGCAATATGTGGAACGATTGTATGTTTCATTAAGGGAAATAAGAATCCGTCTGCTTTCGATCGCGAGCGTTCGACTTTCACGTTCCATCTTTCCACAGTTCCGTGTTATCGAACGAATAATCATGTGAGAATAATGAAACACCGCGCTGTAACGTGTATGTACGTTATTATTACAGGCCTACTTTCCCGTAACAAAAGCAAAGACGAGTCCAAGCGATTCATTCTCGTTCTCGTCGATATCGCCGCTTTAGCCGCTCAAGCGACCAGCTTCGTCCTTTGGCCGCTGCTGGAGAACCCGAAGCATTCTCTGTGGCTGATTCCCGTCGCGCTGTTCCTCGTCTCCTGCGGCTGGTGGGAAAATTACGTCTCCACGCAGAGTCGGATCGGTAAGGTTTTTTCGAAGGTAGACGAAACTTTTGTGTCTTTTTTAAATTGACAAAACGGTTTGGATCCACAAAGGAAAATTTAAAAAGTTTTTTCTATTAATTGAATGTTAATTTCTCAATTAGTAGAACCCTTTTTTAAATTATAGTAATGCAATGAATAACGAAAAATATAATCTCGTGCAATTTTAAATTCTACGATATAAGACCTAAAAATTGAATCTTATGAAAAAAGAATATATTTAGCTTAAATTATATATAATTAATTTAGTATTGTAATTAAGATAGTAAATAAATAAAAATAATTAATTATTATAAATAATATAAATTGTTATTATTAAGTTTTATTTATTATTATTAACAATTAATTATAGAAAAATGAGTAAAATTAACTTTATATGATAATACTTATTTATTGATCATTTGTTTATTATACTTATTATTTATTTATGTTATGTCAAGTAATTAGTCAGATTTCGAACACTTGTCCCCTCAGTTTTCACTTTCTTTTCACAGGTCTGATCAGAACGCTCGGCAGAGTAAAGAAGGAGATGCGACTGACGCGCTACTTCACTTATATGCTGGTGTCCATCTGGAAGGTTGTGGCGTTCTTTATTAGCACGATATTGATACTGTACATGAAAGGGGAGAACGTCGGCCATCTCTTTACCATGTTGAGCAGCGCGTTCGGCGAACACAAAATCACGGTCACGTCCGTCAAGACGATTGCCGGGAATCTACCTGATCTTTCGGAGATCGTGACTGGCGACATCACCGAGGTCGTCAACGCCGACTTCAGCACGCCCATCTACGTTCTTCTACTGCAGATCGCCGGCTCATACTTCGCTTATGTTTTCGGTAAGCGAATAAGGCTAACCTTGGATCCTTTAAATGTCACAATTATAATTTGTAACATTAATAAAAATTATAATTGTGACAATTCCCTTACGGAAAAAACACTCAAATATTGAGTGTTTACATTCAAAATTAAATGATAACACTCAATTTTGGGAGGTTACTTTCAAATAAAGTATACACTCAAATTTTGAATGTTTACACTGAAGATTGAGTGTTTACACTCAAATGTTGAGGGTGTACACCCAAAGAATGAGTGTTTATACTCAAAATTGAGTGTATACATTAAAAGATTGAGTGTATACACCCAATGACTGAATGTTCACACTCAAGTTTGAGTGTAAACATTAAACATTTAAAAGTTTACTCTCAACACTTGAGTATGACACTCAATAGATGAGTGTTAACCCTAAACCTTTGAGTGTTATTCACAATTTCAGAAATAATTTGAGTGTAACTCTCAACTTAAGAGTAACGCTCAAATTAACTCTCAAGTTGAGAATAACACTGAAGTTAACTCTCAAGTTGAGGATAACACTTAAATCAACACTCAAGTTGAGGGTTACACTCAAGTTGAGTGTCACTCTCAAGTTGAGTATCCGAAATAACGCTCAAATTGAATCTTATTTTGAGTGTCTTTTTGAGTATTTTGAGTGTTTTTTCCGTAAGGGTTGTAACAATAAATGTATTTTAACTTCTTTTTTTATGTGCAAAGACACTTTTTTTTAATATCAAAGAAAGAGTAATTTTCTAGAATAATCAAGTTTTATTTTCTAAGATTCGAATAATACTCATAAGAAATAATATTTCATATATTGTACTTGCGAAGTAATCGAATCTAGAACAGTTATATTCGAATTTTAGATTGAATACCTGCAAAATAGTACTTATAACGAATCGAATCTTTTACAAGTAGTACTCGAACTCTAAAATAAAAAATCTATTTATAATACTTGTTACATATCCACACACTTCCTATCCCACCCAAACACCTATTCATCTTCCCCCACAATTTCTCATAAGTACTCATAAAAGATTCAAACATATTTGATTAAGGTTCGAATATATTTGGAAATACTGCTCTTGTTTTTTGAGGTACTTATAGTTCGAACCTATCTCGTTCAAGTTTGAGTCTACTTGAAAGTACTATTTTTTCTCCGAAGTAATCATGGAGAGTTCGAAACCATGTAAACAAATTCGAACCTTCTTGTAAGATACATAATTCCATCACTAATTGATATATTCTAAATAATTTTTCTAAATTATAATTCTAATTATATTTTGTCTTTCAGGCAAATTCGCGTGCAAGATCCTGATTCAGGGCTTCAGCTATGCGTTTCCGGTGAATCTCACGATTCCGGTGTCGATCTCGTTGCTGATTGCTGCCTGCGGACTCCGCAACAGCGATCCGTGCTTCTTTCACGGCACCATTCCGGATTATCTGTTTTACGAATCGCCACCGCCGAACTTCCTCAACGACTTTGTGTCAAAGCAGTATGCCTGGGTGTGGCTGCTCTGGCTGCTGTCGCAGACTTGGATCACCCTGCACATCTGGACACCCAAGTGCGAGCGTCTCGCGGCCACGGAGAAGCTATTCGTGGTGCCGATGTACAACTCTTTACTGATCGACCAGTCAATGGGATTGAATAGGAGAAGGGACGATCAACCGGAAGTCAAAGTCGAAGTAAGTATCCTTACAATTAGTCAGAATGGTTCTTATTTACATTAATCAGCAAATTACGGAATAAATTAATATTAATTTTAATATTGAGTTTTTAATTTTCTAATTTGTAAGTTATTCATTTTCTTTATTTTCTTAACCCCTAAATATTTTAAATCATTAATTTCTTGATTTTTCTATTTCTTGACTTCTTAATCTGTTCCGAAACGCGCAAATGATAACGCGCTTACCACCAAATGTAGCGCGTTAGCCGAAGTGACACGAAGCTACTTCGGGTACAATCGCGATTCTTTGCGCGCGCGCCGAATCATGCGCGAACGGCGCTAAAATAGCACAAATCATCTAAGGTGTTGCGCCCAATCGGATAGACACACATATATCTTCCTCGAATTTGCGGACCTCCAATTCGCAGAATTTGACTATAGACTTCGAGAAGATTCCCATCCGCGCACTAACGAATATAATAACTGTTAACGACCGAGGAACCTTCCAGAAGATCGGAGTTCATAAAACTGCGAAGCGATAACGAGCAGTCGCAGTCGCTCAACAGCATTCAGAGGCATTCTCCGCGCACTTAATCATTGAAACTCGTATAATTAAACACGACTTGGCTTATTTAACGGTTACATTCTCGGGATCTGAAAAGGAACATACAAACTCTTGTAAATTTTATTGTCTTTATTTTAACGTAAAATTGTGAAGTAAACTATCGTAATAATTCAAATTATCGAGTTAAGTCATTAACTGAAACCTTGTATTCGTCCTCGCCTCATACGGTAACGCGACGGTATCCGGCAATTTATCGTACTTGTGAACATAATATCTCTTCTATTTTATTTAAAAAATTTTTAAACTTTGATTTCCTAATTTCTTAAATATTAATCTTTAAATTACTTGATATTTTAATTTTCTCATTTCTTGATCAGTTTTTCAACTTAGTAATTTTTAAAATTTTTAACTATCTAATTTCTTGATTTTTCAATCTCTTATTCTTCCAGTCTCTTAATTTTTCAATTTCTTAATTTTTTAACTTTTTAGTCTCTAATATAACGCTAATTATAATTACTGATCTATAAATTTATTGACTTATAAATTAATCAATGGATCGATTCGACAGGATCTGGCGGAGATAGAGAAGGAGAAGGGCGACGGCGATTACGAGACGATCTACGAGCAGACGGATGGCTCAACCACACCTCCATCCGCGGTGAAGAGCAGCGATCACGTAACCAGGATCTACGCTTGCGCTACTATGTGGCACGAGAATAAGGAGGAGATGATGGAGTTCCTGAAGAGTATCCTGCGCCTGGATGAGGACCAGTGCGCGCGGCGCGTCGCCCAGAAGTACCTCAAAGTCGTCGATCCCGATTACTACGAATTCGAAAGTTAGTTGGCGAACAATGATTCATCATTGATCGAATGAATTGTACTAGCAGTATTTGTCGATTATTATTTGTCTCGCTTTACAAAGAAAAATATCTGTTTTTCTCTTTAGCTCACATATTCTTCGACGACGCGTTCGAGCTGTCGGATCACGACGAGAACGAGTCGCAGGTGAACAGGTTCGTGAAACTCCTGGTCGGCACGTTGGACGAGGCCGCGTCGGATGTCCATAAAACGAGGATGCACGTGAGAGCGCCCAAGAAGTATCCGACTCCTTACGGCGGACGACTGGTTTGGACTCTTCCCGGAAAGACGAAGATGATCGCTCATCTGAAGGACAAGAGCAAAATCCGACACAGGAAGCGATGGAGCCAGGTATCGCTTCCATTCTTTTAGGATGAAACTAGGATTGAAATATTTAGAATTTTATGGCTTTAGAATTTTAGAATTCGAATCGTATCCTTCTTGACTTCGTAATTTCTTGATTCTCGAATTTCTTCTCGGGTTCTTGATTTCTTGATTTCTTACTTATTTCCGGATTTAGGTAATGTATATGTATTATCTACTCGGACACCGGCTAATGGAATTACCGATCAGCGTCGATCGCAAGGAGGTTATCGCCGAGAATACGTATCTGCTGACGCTCGACGGCGACATCGACTTTCAACCGGCGGCGGTGAAACTTCTCGTGGACCTGATGAAGAAGAATAAGAACTTGGGCGCCGCATGCGGTCGAATTCATCCCGTCGGCTCTGGTGAGATCATGCTTTAATGTTGATTTAAACCAACATTACAGCGCGCGTGTGTTTGTAACAATTGATGAAAATGAGTAGAATAGATCCAATTATGATATATCTCGTCAATATTAAAATTATAATACTAAATTAAATTTGTGTAATTATTATTCTATTTTTTAAATTTAGCTTACATTAATCGTTCTTTCATAAATTAAATTAATTTAGATTAATATAACAAATCTACTATTATTTAATATAGCAATTTATTACATCAATGTAGCTATATTAATATCAGTGCAAAATATAGAGAGAATTTATTATTATTTATTAAATAAAATTAACTGAATATGTGTAAGAGAATTTTTTAATGATTATATTTATTTAATTTACAATTATTACGATATTTTTTATAAAATTTGCAGGACCGATGGTGTGGTATCAGATGTTCGAGTACGCGATTGGTCACTGGCTGCAGAAGGCCACCGAGCACATGATCGGTTGCGTGCTTTGCAGTCCCGGATGCTTTTCGCTGTTCCGTGGCAAGGCTCTGATGGACGACAACGTGATGAAGAAATACACGACCAGATCCGACGAGGCGAGACATTACGTGCAATACGATCAGGGCGAGGACCGTTGGTTGTGCACGTTGCTGTTGCAACGAGGATATAGAGTAAGACGCAGCCTCGTTATCGCGAATCATTTTTCTTGTATTTATAGTGTAATAGATACTCTTATTAGAAATATCAATTTTATTTTATTATAATACATTTACTATATTATTCTTAATATATATTATTATTAACATCTTCTTTTTTGTTCGTATCCATCTTGATAGAGAATAATGACTCCTTTACATGTATTTGCGGTGTGCGCCTTTTTATAATTTTTCCGCAGACATTACACAGGGACTTACACAGTTTTATGTCGGTTCCGAATGGCCAGATTAGAGAGGTGCTCATGGCAAGATACTCTCGGTGGTTTGCCATTATCTTCCGAGAGATGGCGATCGAATAGATCCGAGATGTTTCTCGCCGGATTTGAACCCGGGCCCTCGGGCATAAAGAGCAGACGCACAACTCTCTGTGCCACGATCGCACACATTATTAACATACGAGATGCTATTTATTATTATAATGTAATCATAATAGGTTATTTTATTTTACTTTAATTATATAAAGTGTAATTATAATATAATTTTATAAAATAATACCGACTCACATTTTAATGCCGTTTATATTGCCATGTTTAGGTGGAATACTCGGCTGCGAGCGACGCTTACACTCACGCACCGGAAGGATTCAACGAGTTTTACAACCAACGGCGTCGCTGGGTGCCCTCTACGATCGCGAATATCATGGATCTGCTGATGGACGCGAAACGCACGATCAAGATCAACGACAACATCTCGCTACCCTACATCTCTTATCAGATCCTGCTGATGGGTAAGTGCTTGTTGATTCAATTGGGAGGAAAATTCAATAAAATTAAAATACGTATATTTGTTTGAACGATTGAACATTAAGATATAGACACTTTGGAACATTTTCACTTGGTGTCATATAATATTTAGAATATTGTAGGCCTTTGCCGTGCAAAGAAAAAATATCGGGACTCTACCGGGGCCTTAAATAGGATTCG
>OX424443.1:24945485-25062707 GCA_949152495.1 Lasius fuliginosus | reverse complement strand
GGATCCTCACTCCGGAAGGAGAAGAGCCTCGTCCGTGGGTTCGCGGACCGCCGACCATCTGGGCGCCATCGGCGAGGATCCGGCCGAGGATGAGGAAGCCAGCGACACAGAAACGGTAACCAGTCTGAATACCGAAGGTAATCGCGACGGCAGCAACTTCCTCACGCGGCCGTACTGGTTGAACGACGACGGCCTGAAGAAGGGCGAAGTGGACGTGCTGTCGCTGCAGGAGGAGCAATTTTGGAAGGATCTGCTAGAGAAGTATCTCTATCCAATCGACGAGGACAAAGCGGAGAAGGTAAAACGACGAGCAAAATGGTTGAATATTCCTTTAATCGGAGGAGCTTGTATCTGTTTAAAATTTGTTTGTGAATTTCTCTTGATCCCTTACGGAGAAAAACACTCAAAGAGACACTCAAAATAACACTCAATTTGAGCGTTACTCTTAAATGGAGAGTAACACTCAAATTAATTCTCAAGATGAGAATAACACTCAAGTTAACACTCAAGTTGAGGATAAAGTTATATTTTAAACTGAAGTTATATTTTAATCTGAAGCGGTTGTTACACTAAAGTTTAGGATACCAATAAGCTGGATACGTAGTATCAATGAATAAATTATACAGCACTTGATACTCTGAAATAAAATGTCAGTTTAAGGTATTCTTTAATGGTCACAATGAATAACACACTATAGGTGAACATTTTTGTTAACAATTGTTGTGATCATTAAGTGCATGAAAATAATAAAATGCATATACACTCGAAGCGTACATTAAATAAGAATGAAATGAAATTGAATGTTCTTATAAGAATGATCAGACATTTATTATCCAAGTGTTGAGAGTAAACTTTTAAATATTCAGTGTTTACATTCAAACTTGAGTGTGAACACTCAGTCATTGGGTGTTTCTTCTTTTAATTTTGAGTTTAAACACTCAATCTTTGGGTTCAACGTTTGAGTGTAAACACTCAATCTTCAGTGTAAACAATCAAAATTTGAGAGTAAACTCCTAAAATTCAGTGTAAACACTTAATATTTGAGTGTTTTTTCCGTAAGGAATTTACTATATCTATTCCAAATATGACAACGTAATTACGTCAAAGCAGTTTTTTAATATTTTTATTTCGACTAATAATCTTTTTTAATTATCTTTTATAAAGAATATTTTAATGTAATTGCTAGACAATCTTTATTCTATGTTTAAAAATTGAATAAAGTATGAAAGAAATTTAATTTTTTCTATAAAATTCGAAGTTTTTAATTTCTAATTTTTTAGCTTTGCCAATTCACATTTTTTTTGCGTCAAAACAAATTTTTATATAAAATAGATAAATTGAAAGAATTTTGAAAGAAATTTATTTTGTGAGATTCAATATGTTTAATTTTTGAATTTAGCCAATTTCCTCCAATCTTTCTTTGCATATCAGGAAGAAAATTTATTTTGCCATTACATTTTCAGAAACTTCTATATAGAGATGTAACTAATATCTCAATGTGAATTAATTTTGATCTTATAGAATAAATTTTCGGGAACGAAACGAGCTTTCTTGCGATACAATACGTCTTTGTCACTGCAAGCTATCGTCGATCCAGGGTGAAGAAACAAAATTTATCTTCCTGAAATATTTATTTTTGGACTATGTTTGCATCACTCTCTCGTTGGATGATCGTACAATTGTTGAGCATCCAAAAAAATCTCAAAGATCTATAGATCCTCCGTTTCTCGACAATCGCACAGAGAGTGTGTCGCCTAGCGATAAAATACGATTAAAATACGATTAAATTAAATCAAATTGGAAGTTGAAGAAAATTCTTGTCTCAGTACTTAAGAATTTAGAAAAATTAAAAGAGAGAATTAATGATTAACAAAAAAAAGTTTAATTTAGAAATTGAAAAAAGATCGTTTCTTGTAAAATGAGGTGCGCTTTTTACCTCTACCATTCTATACATTTATTTGTTAATTGTATGTTCCACGTACGTGTGTAATATTTGAATTAATGTACGCCATGCTGTCAGGCAAGAATCGCCAAAGATCTAAAGGACCTACGCGACCAGAGCGTCTTTGCATTCTTTATGATGAACGCCCTCTTCGTCCTGATCGTCTTTCTGCTGCAATTGAACAAAGACTTGTTGCACATCAAGTGGCCATTCGGCATCAAGACGAACGTCACGTATGACGCTAGCACCATGGAGGTAAAGCCAGCTCCGTCGGCGCCTCGCGTCCTCGATCGCGAATACAGATCGTTGACGATCTATTAAGAAAATTTAGATTTAAATCTAGATTTAGGGTGTGCTTTCGAACAACAGAACACAGTCATACACTGTGTGACACAGTGTTACACAGAGTCAACTTGTAGCTGGAACACTGCTTAGCTTTTTTACTTCACCGCCAGAGTGCAGGGCAGTCACTTTACATAGCTTTGTCAAAGTATTAAGTTATTTTAAGTTTTTTAAAAGTTTAACTTCTACCGAGATATCACTCCGTAGAAAATAAAAATGGTACCAAATGTAAAAATATTGGTATCCATGAAGTGACATAAAACTACGACACAGTCGAACACAGCATTTTAGCTGTCGACTTGTGTTGTAGTTGGAAAACACTGGGTTAGGTTAGGCTGTAGGTACACTTGTTAGGTAAACTGTATTACACATTGTCGCCTGTGTGCGTTACTGGAAAGCACCCTTAAACATACAAGATTTGCAGATAAATTGAGCGGATCGTTAACAACGGATCGAGATCGACGAATATCGATGGATCGCTCGACGGAGCATTTCTTTTACTATTCTAATGCCGTGCTGTCTCTCTTTCTTTTTCTCTGTTTCCTCTGCGCCATTTGCGCCACGCAACACAGGCCCGCATCGCCGCCGATCTGATCGAGCTACGCAACAAGAGCGTGTTCGCCTTTCTAATGTTCAATGCGTTGTTCGTTTTGATCGTATTCTTGCTACAGCTGAACAAGGATCAGCTGCACGTTATCTGGCCGCTCGGCGTCAAGACCAACATCACTTACATCGAGGAAACCTCGGAGGTATCCAATCATCAAGCATCAAGGCAGGGGAAAAGGATTAAGGCGATGGTGGCCATGGTGTCCCGTTAAAGTCGCCCTTGATGCGCTTAGATTCTCGCAAAATGCAATTTTTTAAAATTATTATTTCATAGATCTTGCCAATAAAATTTATCGAAATCGTTAAACTTGGAAAGATTAGCGAAAAAATTAATGAAAATTGATACGAAAATTGCTTACGAATTTATATAATTGCTACACATGTCATCGATTTTGAATTTTAGATACTTAAATTTTAGAATTTTAATTCCTATATATATATAAATTTTTTATTTTTTTACAATTTTAACAGTCAGATTTTTTTTATTTTTTATTTATTAGTTATTCTTAGGATATCTCGAAATCCGTTTATCGAATTATCTGAGTATCCTAACGCATCGGGGGCGATCATTATACCTTCGGTACGATGACGTTGCACCTGCTCGATTCAACATGTACATATATTTTTTGTGTGTAATTAACACGACTGGCTCGCGTTCAACAGCACGTACGAAAGGTTAATATTCCGGTCTCCGGTTAATATTCTCACACAGGTACCTCACCCTTACCCGGGTCGAATGGAATGGCGGGGGAGATGATTTCTCGTGGCTCTATGACTAGGAATATATAACTAGAAATTAGTAGTCTGAACACAATAACATACTTCTGTTTACCTTCTCTCACTAAATTTGTCGAGATTCATGAAAATAAATTTAATCCTGTTAATTTACACTCATTGACAAAAAAATTTAAGCACCCAGAAAAACACATCCAATGCACTTTGCTGGCCGTCCTTGGCGTGCATGATCATTCGAACTGAAGTCGTTTGCACATCTACCTGCGTAATTGTATATCAAATTTTGTTGTTATTGGATGCAATTTTCTGGGTTCTTAAATTTTTTTGTCAATGAATGTAATTACATAACGCAATTTAATCACGTACAGAGGCGGATGTTGACCTTTTTCAAGACTTGATGCTAATAATTCTTGGATAGAAATTTTCCCACTGTAGAAGATAATAATTTTTATGCTTAATTTTTTTATGCTTCTAAATTACTCAATACTTGAAACAATTATTAGCATTAATATTATAAAAATGATCGCTATATATTATTAAAGTTAAAAAGTTTTATTGTTATCAAAATTAGTATTTTTACAATTAAGATTAAAGTGTCATTATATTAAAATTATTTTATTTTATGACGAAAATTATTGCTATTAAAAAATTGACAAGTAATACCAAACAAAATTATAAATCAGTCTCTGTACAAAAAGTTTTATAATCGCAGACTCTCAGATTCGCAAGAATCTACAGATCTATAGATTTTCGAATCTGCGTCTCTCTTCTCTCTTTCGTTGTGTCTAACTCTGACATATGCACCATATCGCCAATTGTGGACGAGCACCACTAATGTATATAACGTGGTGGATGCTTTCAGTGTTCAACTCCCGAGCTCGTCTTATTTCGTACATAAGCGTATATATATATATATATATATATATATATATATATATATATGTATATGTGTATATGTGTATATGGATGTGTTAAACTTAACATGCACGAAAGACGCACCGACGATTGCGGAATTTTAATTGCTAACAGAATTTGTTTGTATACTACTACTGTGTGAAGGAACGATTCCCGATGACGATCGGTCGGTTATTGTCGCAAAATTAATTTGAAATGGAATTTCTATAGTTTGTGAAGAAAAAATAATTCGAAGCGGTTTATCTTTGAGTGACATTTGCGAAAATAATTCGATTTTTAATTTAATAATTAAATAATCCAGAAACAAATTTAATAATCTAAATTAATTATAAATTTTATTTAAAAATCTCAATCTTTCTCTTCAAAATTAAATGAATGAGCAGATGGATCCGATTTCGATCACCGTCGGGAGTTTTTTCCCCGCTTCATCGCGCACATGTAACACATTTTACACACAAGCGATTTTGCAGGTACACATCTCGAAGGAGTATCTGCAACTCGAACCGATCGGTCTCGTCTTTGTATTCTTCTTCGCGTTGATATTGGTCATACAATTCACCGCGATGTTGTTCCACCGATTCGGCACACTGGCTCACATTTTGGCTAGCACTAGCTTAGATTGTTGCAAGAAGGTATTCACAATTTATTTTATGAAATTATACATGTATTGCTTCTTATATTAAATATCGTTGAAACAGATATGTCATCCTTTCATGTTCCATTTTAATGAAAAATTAAAGTTAGGAGTTTAAAATTTTTTCTAAAAGTGATTTGAGAAACTTTTTCTCTATAGAAGAAGTATATTAAAGCTAATTACTTTTAATTAATTTTAAATTTACACATTTTACATTTTGAATTAATCTTTCAAATACTTGTATTTTCTTGTATAATTCTTTTGGAATATATTTTTAATTTCTTATAATTCTTATTCATACACATTTGTATTTCTAATATTTTTAATGCAACAACTTATGCAACGTTCGAGTCACTTTATACAAACGCTTTCTTATAATTTTCACAGACAAAGGATCTTTCTGAGGAAGCCTTACTGTCAAAACACGCTGTCGAGATAGTGAGAGATCTACAGAGACTGGACGGAATGGAAGGCGATTACGAGGAAGGCAGCGGCAGCGGGCCCGGTAGACGAAAGACGATTAGAAACCTGGAGAAGAGTCGCAGGAAGACGCAGGCGATCAACACGCTTGATGTAGCCTTCAGGCAGCGATTCTTCAGCATGAGCGAAGGCGCAGGTTCGAATCATCCCCTTCCCTCTTCTTTAACCCCTTAACGCGCAAGCCCGAGTTAACTCGGGCAAGCGGTACTGGTAGAATTGTGCAAGCCCGAGTTAACTCGGGCAAGTGGTACTGGCAAAATTGTGCAAGCTCGAATTAACTCAGGCAAACGGTACTGGCAGAATTGTGCAAGCTCGAATTAACTCGGGCAACCGGTACTGGCAGAATTGTGCAAGCCCGAGTTAACTCGGGCAAGCGGTACTGGTAGAATTGTACAAGCCCGAGTTAACTCGGGCAAGTGGTACTGACAGAACTGTGCAAGTCCGAGTTAACTCGTTCAAGCGGTACTGGTAGAATTGTGCAAGCCCGAGTTAACTCGAGCAAGTTGTATTGGCAGAATTGTGCAAGCCCAAGTTAACTAGGATAAGCGGTACTGGTAGAATTGTGCAAGCTCAAGTTAACTCGGGCAGCGCTTTATTTTATATTACCATTGATTTTTTTGCCATTTAGTTGCAAAGAAAACCATGCATTAAGGGGTTAAAGAAAGATACTACAATCGATGCAAAATAAGCAACAATTTTTAATCAAAATTAATGTTTAAAATTGAACAAAAACTTGCTAGGTTTGCCGAGGAACATGTCGACGCGACGCACCACGGAGGCGTTCAAGGCGTTCGAGGGCAGGCGCAATAGCATAATGGCGATGCGCCGGAAGTCGCAGATGCAGACTCTGGGCGCGAATAATATCTACGGCGTGGCCGGCAATCCGCTCGGGATCCAGGGTCGGCCGTCCCGCAGCAGTCAGATATCCGTCAAGGACGTGTTCGAGGGACACGGGGCGACGTCGGCAGCCGGGCACGTGAACGCCGGCTACGAGGGCGACGACAGTCCGGTCAACAGTCTGAGGTTGCAGAATCTCGGCGGCGGTCAGGTCACGTGGCGGGAGGCCAACTCCAATGTTTGATCGTTTCTCCCGGCACTCGTGAAAGATAGAGAATCCGACGAATTAGTTTGAAAAGTAACGAAGAGCGCAATTTTGAATCGCGTTTTCGAAAACTTAAAATTTCAAGTTTTTCAAAATTTTTTATAGTTTCCTTTTTTTTTTGCTTTTATGGGATTAGAAAAGTCTAACGAATCGAAATATAGAATACTTTTTAACATCGTTTAAAATTTTTGTTTAAGCTAATAGACAAATAATGTTTTCCTCTTAAAAATATATTTTTTAAAATAAAAAATTGAGATAAAAAATTGAAGAAGGTTTTGAAACAGATGAACAATTATGGCGTTCTAAGTAATCGTACGTGCCTGCATGGTGGCTAAGATTCAGCCTCAATAAATTATTTAAAATAGAAAATAGACTTTTTTCTTTCATCTGTACATTCGTTTTCGATTTACAATGACTTTTTTCAAATTTCTATTTTTTTCTCAAATTATAAGAAAACGAAATTTTTCGAAAAAGACTCAATTCTTATAAGTTCAGTTGAATAGTTTTGCAAAAAATTAATTTTTTAACAATTCTTTGCGTGAATCAAAAGTGATAAGTGTAAAAATAAAAAAAAATGCCAATTTTTTGCAACCGAGACTAAATCTTGGCCACTATACAAATGCCATTATTATCAATCCGTTTTTCTGTTTCAATATTTTTTCAATTTTTTATCTTGATTTTATTATTAAAAATATATTTTTTAATAAAAAGATATTATTTGTCCATTTATTTAAATACAATTTTTACATGTTGAAAAATGTTCTATTTTTTCATTTGCCAAACTCCTGACTGCTTAATATGCATTTTGAAGGCTATATATGTTTATATATGTATATGTGTATTTAAAATCGGGCGCTATCCCGATATTACATAGATTGAAGACGTTAATCTGTAAATTATACGCGGCAATTTTTTAAAATATGGATTAAAAGTGATTTTGAAATGAGATCTTTAAATTCTAGGATAATTGATTCCTAGCATCAAAGATTACAATGTTTTAACACCTACGTGTTCCATTAACTACGTCACAGAATAATTTTTAAAACTATATATCTTCACCAAAATCCGCACAAACTTCCTTGCTTACTTGATAATTGTTGACAAAGCCCGATCAAGTTTCCTCTTTTCTGCATATTTTTCGCACATTTTTTTCCTATTTCTAGCACGTTCCATTCATCGTTGTTCTTTTCCGTCGCTTTTTTTATCGCGTTTTTATTTCTCCGAGACCCCTAAAAAAAGTACATTCTATATATCATAATGTTGAATTACAACAGCACTGTTTTATTTTTTTTCTTTTTTTAACTGCACGTCTGTACTTTTTTGCATTTTTCTTTTTAATATATTTCTCTTAAGTTTGCCCCATTTTACGTGCAGAAAGTGTAGCGTGATGCAGTTAAAGGAAGAAAACTTAATTTTCGTATCGTTATACTGCCAAGTAGTGACGGCAGTGACCGCGATGATTACGCTTATTTGCTCCTTTTTTATCGCATATGTGATAAGGCCGATATATTTAAAATATAAATTTGATTGCGTGTGAATGTATAAATGTGTATATGTGAATTGCACGTATGTATTCGAAGATGTAATAATGCATGTAATAATAATAATAATGCTACGAAAAAAATTGTGAAAGATTTTAAATAAATTTTATTCAAATGAGAGAGAAAGAGAGAGAGAGAGAGAGAGAGAGAGAGAGAGAGAGAGAGAGAGAGAGAGAGAGAGAGAGAGAGAGAGAGAGAGAGAGGCTGTCCTCAGTTACTACCAGTCTGACTAATTGCAAAATATACAACTGTATCAAATTGATGCGATATGTATAGATTATTGGATCAAATCCAGGGTTAGGATTTTACGCGTAAAATATAATAATAGTCTACATCTACGCGTAAACAATGTAGAAACTATGTTTGACATGTCATCTATGTCAACAATGGGTAATATGGCTTATCAAAACATACAAAATAAATAATATTTAACAATAATATATATTTCTACTTTTGATTATAATATTAGTGGACAAAATTGATAATATAATAAAAATAAGGCTAATAAGAGCTACCTCAAGAAGGGCGCGGATAACGTTCTCAAAAACAAAAAAGTTTTTATACATAGTTTAATACAAGTTTATTTAATAGACATTTCGGTCCCTCTTCGGGCCATCTTCAGTAACTGCACAGATTAAAAAAGAAGAAAAGAAAAAAAACTAAATCTTAATATGTCGTAACGTGCAGACAGGTGTGTGTTAAAACATTAATAATTTTAACTTACAAAATTGTGGTCGTAATAAAATATGCCATGAAAAACTACATGTAGCTCTCACATCCATCCCTCATCTCAAATCGGGGAGTCCCTCACTGGTACCCGTCAACGAGAGAAAAAGTAAAAAACTCATCTCCACCTTCATTAATTGGATAGAATTAAATAAAAAACAGTTGTTGAAAAGTGACGGTGTAATATAGCGAGAGAAGAAGCTCACCGAGAAAGAGCGCGGAAAGAACATGAGAAAGCATACAAGTCAATACGCACACGTCAAAAGAAACATCGTGACTAATCGCAATACACGTGTTTAGGAATTAAAGGTCTAACCGGGTCAATGATCCACGCAAGTAAACAAAACATCCGCAAGAAATAAATATGAATATTATATTCTGGTAAGATTATTTAAAGTGGGAATCCAAAAGTGGTCCAGATGTTCAGTGTCGCTATGTAAATTTAAGCTATTTTTTTGTCTGTTAATAAAAATCATTTCAGACATTAGTCTTTTTCTGAATATTCGTTCCTCGTCCAAAATTTTCACGTTGTCCCAGTCGAATTCATGGTTTAAAAGCCGGTGGTCGGTAATTACTGAACTTTGTGTCGTATTCCGGTTTATATGAGCACGATGTTCTTTCGTCCTAGTTTTTAAGAATCTGCTGGTCTGTCCAACGTATGATGCGTCACAATCCGTACATGAAATTTTATATATAACATTTTTATGTAATTCCGTAGGTAGCTTGTCTTTGTGTGCTTTAATAAAGCAACTGAGTTTATTAATACCAGTGTAAGATAATTTAATGTCTAAATCTCGAATCGCATGGTTGAACTTTTCGGAAATTTTTGGTACATACGGTATATTAAAAAAGGAAGAAACAGGAGTGGTTTGAGGATTATCTGTATCTATGTCTATAGTCTTACTCTTTAACATGAGGAATTTGAGTCTTTCGTGTATGATTTTAAAAATATATGATAACGGATAGCTATTGTATAGTAGAATGTTGATAATCAGCTCTAAATTCTTTTTATGATACTTAGGATGCGAGAGTAAGAAAGCTCTGTCTGTGAGACCGATTATTGTGCCTCTTTTATGACAGAGAGGATGCCAAGAAATGAAATTTAGATATCTGCCTGAAAAACTAGGTTTGTGGTACCAATCAAACTCTAATATTTCATTATTAATAATAATAGTCACGTCCAAAAAGTTCAACCGATTGTCGACGCCATCAATGATGCGTTCAGAATTATTCACTCCACTCGCTTTAAGATCTGCGACATAGCTCGTTACATTACTCTGAAACTACCGTCTTTCACATATGACACATTTTTCGACAATCAAAATAAGTCTCTGTTTTTCCATTTCGTGAGTGAACGTTCAAGATTGGAAAAGAAGTTTAATTGGCTTCTAAATAAACAGTCGGAAATAGTACACAAACAGATCCGCCCTATTAAATATTATTGCTCGATCACCACAGACTCGCAGATTCCCTCCACACGCAGAAACCTTCGCTCGATGCCTAATCGTCCGAATTCTCTTCAAACAATTACTTCCTTTTCGTGCAATCCTCTTTCTCCCCCTCCCGCATACTCTTACTTTGAGACGACCCTTGATCCTTGTATGTTCAGAAATCACACTACTTCTCCATTAGATATAAAAAACAAATGGTTCATAAACTTATCTTCAGTACACATTCCACAACAAGTACAAAGCCTCTTACAATTGGGAGAGAATTTTTGTCTACCCATCATAGACAAAGAAAAAACCACTATTGAATTCATTAAAAATGTAGAATACAATATAGAAAAACTTTCTGTTGAATTTCAACCTATTGCGAGAAGTAGAACTTTCCCGATAGTAAATAATTTTTCTAAACTTCCCCTTCGCTTTTCTTCTCTAGACAAGTCACTAATAGAAGCTTCAAACCTCACTAATAAATTTATTCACAACAACCCGGGCATTATTTTTACTAGAGCGGACAAAGGTAATATTACTGTCGCTATGGACAAGGACGTGTACGTTACAAAAATGACTGATATACTTAATGACACCGACACCTACACATTAATTAACAAAAATCCGACAAATAAATTGACTAACAACCTTCGCAATCTCCTCACGGTATGGAAGAATAACAATTATATTTCTGAAAGTCTATATAAATGGTTAAATTGTACCGACGGTGTGCTACCGAGAGCTTATGGGCTACCAAAAATACATAAACCGAACTGCCCACTTAGAATCATCGTATCATCTTTGAATAGCCCTCTATATCATCTAGCCAAGTTCCTTCACAATACGATCCATAACTCCATCCCTAAAGCAGACAGCCATATCTCTGACAGTTTTCAATTAGTTAACAAACTTAAAAATAGATATATTGATGAACATTACAAGTTAATCTCTCTTGACGTTGTTTCTCTGTTTACCAATGTACCGCTAGAATTAGCTATGAACAGTATATCTAGAAGATGGGAATAAATAAATCGCCTGTTGATAAATGTGGCATGAAGTATGAAATGAGCATAAACAAGTTTTGTTTTGTTTTTGTCTGCCTGGTACTTCATGTCGCGTAATCATTTTCTAATCAGCTTTGACATCAACGCATATGCGTATTATGGGAAAACACGGAAAGAGTTGGGTATGGCAATATGCCGAAAAAAGGGACAATAAAGCATACTGCAATATATGTAGTGATGATATAAATAATGAATTGAGTTGTCTCGGTGGCTCAACTGGCGTAATAAATAAAACGTATAATTTAAACCTTGACATATAATTTAAACATATAATAGTGAGCCTTACGTGTAAATGTGTTCAAGTAAACGTTTTTCTAGAAGTAAATGTAAATGGATGAACGGATACGTGTAAACGTTATACGTTTATATTGAGGAATATTTCTTCACAGTTCACGATGCAGAATATGAAACATTGTTCATGAAGTTACTGAGACATTACGATACACTTTTATATTGAATTGATTGAAATACAATTATAAAATGATTAAATATTAATCCAAATAAGTTTGATATTTAAAACATGTATTTTTAATGAAGAATTTGTTAACTGTTTCTTTATTTTATAACATCCAATTGGTTGATTGAGAAAAAACTAAAGAAACAATATATTTTATAAATATTTCCCACATACAATTCATAATTAACATTTTTAAAAGTTTATATTTTCAATTGGCGCAATTTTTTAACCTTTTTCTTTATTATTTTATTTACTCTTGTCACTTTGTTGTCAAATTGTCAAATCTCAGAGTGCTGTTAGCGCGATCTTCCGTCAAACAAGTCAACCGTACAAGAAGCACACATTGCTATTTATTGCATGTGTTGTGTACGTGTATATACGTGTAGCGCAATCCTACTATATATCTATGCATGGTTGGGTACGTGTAGTATACGTGTAGCGATGACGGTGACCACGGTGACGTTTCTTAAATGAAAATTTCCACATTTCGACTTTGCGTCGTAATACCTCTGCTTATAGAATATGTAGAGTAAAAATAAAGACACTTTCCTTATATAATTTAAACCCAAGCTATCGATTAAGCCTAGTAAGAACTCAATCCGTTCAGTGGTTATTGAGGTCTGATAATCTCGAGTACTCTCAACTGGCCGGCTCGCGTAAAGATACACGGAGTGCCTTGCTACTGCTGCGCGGTACTTGGCGCGAGACACTACCGTGTCTCTTGATTGTATATAAACAAAGAAGTAAATAAAATTTTTATTTATTAGGCCACCGACACAACCGCTATTACGATAACTTTTGTGGTCTTAATGTTAGCAAATTATCCGGATATACAAGTATGTACATATTAAATTAATTCAGAAACTATTTATTCACTTATTTAAAGAACGAAGCATTTCGAATAATATAGTACTATACTATGATACAGAAATTGCAGAAAATATATATTTATTTTTTTAAGCAATATAAAAATTCTCTGGATGAATTCCATTTTTCGGTGAAACTGTATAAAAAGGGACCCCAATATTTTTGATCTTGACATATGTTTTTAAAATCATTACCATGAATAACCCTGGAAAAGCTTTAGCCGTCGTTTATTATTTATTCATAAGTTATAAACAAATAAAGGTTCATGAAAACAAGAGTTCATCAAAACAAGATTTTAACTTAAATTGACAATGAAAAACTTAATATGAAACATAGTTTACATAAGTATCACTACCCCCCTCTACCCCTCTCCACCATTCCCCTCTCGGCGCCCTATAATATTATAATATTAAAATTTTTTATTGTATCAGTTTACGTTAGAATTTTGTTTTGCATGAAACCTTATTTTTTAATAATTTTGAATAAGTAATAAGCGATGGTTAAAGCTTCTTGGGAGTTGCCTCAGGTGATGATTTTTACAACATATGTTTATGTAGTTATGTAGTTTTATCTGTTTTTCAAATAATAAGCTCAGAGTCAACTTTTAATATACTGTTATATAAATTTTATAGAAATAATAATTTCTAACATGTGTGGTTTTCATAAAATTATTATATAGTTACAGTTTTGTTTAAATTCGAACTTAAACTTGTGTGTAATTTGTATAAATATTTTTCTTTTTCAACATAAGTACGCTTGTAACAGGCGAGCAAGCGAAAAATATAATCATATACGAAACTTATTATAAATTCGCTTAAATAAAAACTGTGTGTAAAGTTATAATAAAATTTAAAAAATTAATAAAGCCATACAGAAATGTATACATTGATCTTTATCATTATCAGCAATTCGATACTGGAATGATACGAATTCGTAAATGTAATAATTAATAAGATTATGTACCGGACAAATGTAAATCAAAGTTCAGATAGTTTAGTTTTACATAAGATATAATTCAGAATAATAAAAAACATTTATCAAACTAGATAATATAACATATACACATATAAAGCGATTTAACGAAACATAACATTTATGAAATAAAACATATTGTACAATAAACCATATATGAAGTGCCGCATATTCTGATAGATTGAATAATTAAACTAAAACGCAGATAGTATATTAAAATGATTTTGAAAATGCACTTCCAAGATTTGAGAGAATATAAAAAAATATCATACATATAATGAATCAATAATAAATATAAAACAGTTGGTAACGTTGAATGAAAGAAACATGAAATTAAGTAATTACGTTGTCATAAAAGGTATTAAATAAGAAACAAATATAGTAATGTTTAATAAATGACTAAAATAAGAAATTGCATTACAATCAAAAAAATATTAAAGATTCATATATAGGAGTGTGGCGAAAATAATAAACTAAATATTAGATTAATGCATATGTACAAATTTAAATTAAAACCAAATAAGCTCCATTAAACATTAATAATTGAAAGAATTGAGTGCGGAGCCATGAAAAAAGACATATTAATATTAATATTTAGAATTTTGTTTGCGGAACCATAAATTAAGAATTTCACATTTAGAAATAAGAATGCTGAGAAATAAAACAATAAAAGATGAACATAAATCAGAATGTACTAGTGATTTTGAATCACTGGAGTGCTTAGAGTTTACCTGGAGTAGACGAGATTCGATAACTTGGCTAAATCAAGCCTATACATTACAACATGAGTAATACTCATATAAAGATTTCCTTTTCAATGGATCATCCAAGGAATTATCTCAGTAGCATGGTTTAAATATCCATTCTATGGATGACGCAGCCTTTAAACATTGAAATGAGAAGGTCTCTCCTTGCGTTGTCGTTAATCTGAATTGATGGTACCTCTGCAATTTTATTGAGAACGGACTCATTCCGCCTTAAACGACATTGTGTATGAGAGGGCCCAGAGAACGGCACGAGACCGCCTGTTGTATGAGAGAACCTTGAGAACGGCACGAGACCGCCTGTTGTATGAGAGGGCCTTGAGAACGGCACGAGACCGCCTGTTGTATGAGAGGGCCTTGAGAACGGCACGAGACCGCCTGTTGTATGAGAGGGCCTTGAGAACGGCACGAGACCGCCTATTGTATGAGAGGGCCTTGAGAACGACACGAGACCGCCTGTTGTATGAGAGGGCCTTGAGAACGGCACGAGACCGCCTGTTGTTCTTTCTGATGTTGAAATTTATTAAACAGCACTTGTATTATTGGTTTTCTGTTTTTAGTTCTCTTAATGAAAGAAATCTTTCGGATTCGATATTAGTAGGATATTCCTTGAGAGAACGATATCACAAGCAACATGACTCGATAAGACCAAGAAGACGACTGACTAAAACTATTAACACACATACCATGGCAACGACAAACAGACCGACCTTAGCGCTTTTGCGTCTCTGTGTTAGGAAGAGAAATCTCTTGTTGTGCTTAGCAACCAGTGCCAAGCGCACGACTCGCCGCCTTGACGCATGCGAGTTTGAATTCTTTTACTTTTGAACATTATCGCCCGCCTTCGTTAACCGCGATTAACGAAGAATCCGAAGTTTCTTGATGTATTGGTAATGGGCAGAGCTTGACGATGGGTCTCTTCAGAATGTTGGTTTGAGTTCTTACAGTGACGACTCTAGTATGACCGTCTTTGCCTGGGTGTGTTTCAATAATTCGACCGAGAGGCCATTTTGCTGGTGGATACCTCTCGTCGATAACCAGAACCATTGATCCTTTTTTTAAAGAAGGATTTGAGCTACTCCACTTTTAGGTGTCATGGAATCGTTGCAAACATTCCTTCGATCATCGTGACCAAAAGCTGTCGAGCAGTTGTCGTAATAGCTGCCAACGAGATAAGCGTGAATGATTAATTAATTCAAGAGAAGGTTCTGGTAGAACGATAGGCGCATGTCCCAAAAAGAAATGACCGGGTGTTAAAACAGCTAAGTCTTCTAGATCATCGGATAGAGGGCACAATGGCCGTGAATTTAGTACTGCCTCTATCTGTGTCAATAATGTAGTAATTTCTTCAAATGTAAGTAGATGGGCTCCAACGATTCTTTTCAAGTGAAACTTAACCGATTTGACGGCAGCTTCCCATTTGCCTCCGAAGTGAGGAGCACTGGGAGGGTTAAATCGCCATTGTGTTCCGTCATTGCTGAGTAGCGATGCTATTTTCTCTTGCTCTTGAGAAGCTGTGGAGAATAATCGTTTTAATTCAGCATCTGCTCCGGTCAGAGTTGTGCCACAATCACTGGATAACGTGACGCAGATGCCTCGTCTTGCAGTAAATCTCTTATATGCAGCAATAAATGCATCGGCCGAATAATCTGTCACTAATTCAAGATGAACTGCGGAGGTGGAGAAACAAACGAAAACTGCTATATAAGCTTTGTACTGCCGTGCGTTCTTTCCTTTCCATGTTTTAATAGAAAGCGGCCCTGCGTAGTCAATTCCTGCATGTATAAATGGGCGCGTTGTTGGAGTCACTCGTGAGGATGGAAGTTAAGCCCCATGAGTTGCTGAGCTCTTTTTTGCCGATATCTCGTGCAAATAACACAGCGTAGAATGAAACCTTTCACTGGTAGACGACCTCCAACAATCCAATAGGAATTTCTGATGTAAGTTAATGTAAGTTGAGTACCTCCGTGGCAAGTTTTGGTATGTGCGTCCGCGATGACCAATTGAGTAAACGTTGATTGTCTTGATAATATCAAGAGGTATTTACTCTCTTGAGTTAGTTGAGAATTTTGAAGTCGACCTCTTGTACGTAATAATCCATAAGAATCTATAAACGGAGTCAAATGATTAAGAGAGTTGGACTTTGGGACAAATGAATCTTTCGACAAAAGTTTGATTTCGTTGGCAAAATGTGCTTGTTGGATTATTCGAATCCAGTACGTTCTAGCTGAGTCGATTTCAGATATGGTAAGCGGGCCTTGAATCTGAATTTGCGTACGTTTGAAGAGTTTGACTGCTCTCATACATAAAGCTGTAACGCGTAAAAGCTTGGTCAATTTAGAATATCTGTTTATTAAGTCCCATGGTGGTTGCTGATTTATCGATGTTGTTGAGCAGACCTTAGAAGGTCTTTCTTCTAAATTATCAGGTGCTAAAGGTCCAAAAGAGTGATTAGGCCAAAATTCACTTGATTGAGAAAACCAGGAAGGTCCTTTCCACCAAAAGGTGCTTGTTGCAAGTTGAGAAGGCGACATTCCTCTGGTAGCGATATCTGCGGGGTTTTCCTTCCCGGGTACAAATTTCCATTTTGCTTGTGGTAGCGTCTCTTGAATGTAAACAACACGATTCTGAATATAATCCTTCCATTTAGATGGATGATTATTAATCCACGTTAAAGTGATGGATGAGTCGGTCCACATATAAATAGGAACTTCCTTGAAATTAAGTACTTCAAGAACATGAGTCATTAGTTTTGTAAGAAGCACTGCTCCTGATAATTCCAGCCGCGGGATGGTAATACGCTTGAGAGGAGCTACCTTAGTTTTAGTTGTAATTAAATTGGTTGTGATCTCTCCTTCAAGATTGATGGCTCTGAGATAAACCAACGCAGCGAAAGCTTGAGTCGACGCGTCACAAAATCCATGTAACTGTATTTGAAAATCAGGTTTGATTCCAATCCATCGTGGAATTGTAATAGCCTTCAAATCCTCCAATTCGTTAACGAAGATAACCCATTTATCTGCTATTGAGGCTGGTAATGTTTCGTCCCACTCAAGTTTATTTACCCATAAGTTTTGAATTAAAACTTTGGCTTTAATAATGACCGGTGACAAAAGTCCAAGAGGATCGAAAAGTTTGGCGATAGTTGACAAAATCGTGCGTTTAGTTATCGAAATCGTGGTAGGGCGGTCCAATTTAAACTGAAAACAATCGAAAGTAGGTTGCCATTGTAAACCGAGTATTGCAACACAAGAGTCTTGTTCGATGGAAATAAGATGCGGATTATTCTTTCGATCTGATGGAAGATCGTGGAGAATGTTAGAATTGTTGCTTGCCCACTTTTGTAATGGGAAGCCCGCCATACACATCTTATAGAGTTGACAAATTATTTCTTGAACTTCTTCAATCGAATCAGCTCCTCCAAATATGTCATCGACATATCTTCCTTGTCTGAGACAAGGAGCCGCTAAGGGAAATTTCTCGCCTTCGTCTTCTATGAGTTGTGAGATTGTACGGAGGGCTAAATAAGGTGCACAAGCTAACCCGTAAGTGACAGTTGTCAATTGAAATGATTGTAACGAGTTTTCAATAGTTGACCATCGGATGCGCTGAAATTTCCAATCATCAGGGTGAACGTTTATCTGTCTATACATCTTTTCGATATCGACAGAAAAGACGTATCGAAATTGTCTAAACCATATTAATACGTTGAAGAGATCCGTTTGAAGTTTCGGACCGGTGTGTAGAATTTCGTTAAGGGAAATCCCAGATGTAGTACGACTCGATCCATTAAACACTACTCGTAGTTTTGTAGTAGTGCTGCTTTCTCTCCAAACCCCATGATGAAGTAAATAAAAATTTGGGTGAATAAGTTCAGTGTTCGTATCTGTCAATAATTGCATATGTTGAAGGTCTTCATATTCCTTCATAAATTTCAAATATGCTTCCGAATACTTGATATCCGACTTGAGTTTATTTTGAAGAGATTCCATCATTTTTGTTGCTCGATTAAATGAATTTCCTAGAAGTTGAGGGGATTTCTTAAAAGGTAGACGAACAACGTACCGTCCTTTTGTGTCTCGAGAATGAGTATTCTTGAAATGCTGTTCACAATCTTGATCTTCAGGGGTCATAGAAGATTCGCGATTTGCTGTTATCTCTTCGAGTTGCCAAAATCGATGTAGAAGATCATAAAGTTGAGAGTCCATGGAAATATGATAGCTTCTTGCAGAGAAAAGCGGTGATTCTGACGATACGGGACCAGATATGACCCAGCCGAAAGATGTTAGCTGTGCAATTGGGGCGTCGAGAGATCCCTTTTTTAAACCTTCTTTAATAATTTGAGGATAAATGTCTGCACCGATAAGTAAGTCGATAGAACCCGGAGAACCAAATTGAGGATCGGCTAATGATAATCCTTCAAGGTGTGACCATGATTTTCCAATTATTTGATCTGAAGGAATCAAATTGGTTAATTTTTTAAGAATATAAGCTGAAATTTGAAATTCTGAACTGTCGTACAAAGAAATAATCTTGAATGTAGTGATTCCACGAGTTCTGTTAGATGACTGTTCCCCAACTCCGATCAAAGGAATAAAGGTTCGTGAACGAGGAAGCTTCAATGTCTGAACAGCTTTTTCAGAAATCAGAGTCACTTCAGAACCTTGATCAAGAAGTGCTCGGATCTTCAAGATACGTCCCTTTTCATTGACGAGTAATACTTGTGCGGTAGCTAATAAAATACAAGTGGTAGAATTTTGACCTGGATCAATAGAAGCATGCAGTACTTGAGATGGATTTGGTTTTGTTGAAGTGTCCGCAGAGGCAGTCAAATTTGCTCGCTTAGAAGAATTTTCTGCATTTGAAGAATTCTTTTTGTGAATAGTAGTGTGGTGCTTTTTTCCGCACTTCATGCATCGTCGGGTTGAACGACATTCAGAAACGCGATGCTTTCCTAAACAGTTGTAACACAGGCCATGCTTCGTAATTAATGCGTAACGTTGCTGTGTAGTCTGTGAGTTGTATTGTGGACATTGATTGAAAAAATGTTTAGCAGAGCATAGAACACACGTAGGAACTGATTGATTCATGTTGTTTCTTTTTTGAATTTGATGATGTGATTTGACTGCATAGGGTGATATTTTCTTTTTAATTGGAAGATTTTGAGACTTTTCAAAGGCTTGTAATGAAAGAAGACGTGTGACTAAAAATTCACAGAAATGTTTCCAGGTTGGAGGTTCTTTTGTTGATCCGAGATGCTGCTCCCAAACCTTGACTGATTCTGAATCCAATTTCTGAACTGCTAGAAAGACTAAGAAATCATCCCACTTGTCAATCGGGCGTTGTAAAGTCTCCAGAGTGCGATAAATTTGCATTATGTTTGAATATAAACTTTCGAGATCACTGGTTGACTCCTTAGTGATCTTCTTCAAAGAGAGTAAAGCTTGAAGTGCAGAATTAACCAGTAAACGTTTATTCTCGTAGAAAGAAATAAGATCTGTCCATGCTTTCTCAAAATTGTCAGCAGTTAGAGCAGTATTCTTTAAAAGGTGAGCTGCTGTTCCAGTTAGACTTGCTTTAAGATATTGTAGTTTTTCGACTGGACTTAACGTTGTGTTTCCAATAATTATGGATGAAAATAGATCTTTGAAAGATATCCACTCCGAAGCAGTTCCATTAAATTTGGGTAAATCAATCCGAGGAAGCCTAGTATGATGAGACACTGATATTTGGTTTGATGCAGGTTGAGAGAGTGATCGAGTTGATGATGTTCTTGGGATTGTCAATTCTTCAGACTCAGTATGGGCATTCATTTTGTCAATGGAATCCAAATATCGCTCATATGTCCGAGCGTAAAGGTTTCCACTAAAATATGAGTGTCCTCGTACCATTTCCTTGTCATCCACAGTGAGATGACCGATGGCTATCATAATCGCATCATGAATGATAGAAAATTTGTCCCAATTCTCCCTCAAAGCAGTAATGCGAGCATCAACCAGACGTGTTGTAATATTATTAGAAGATATTTTAGTAAAGCTTTCAATAGCCTGGAAAATTAAAGTGCTCAACGAGAGCTGTTGCTTAATGCGATTCTCTATGTGTGCAATCCTCATTTTGCTGATATTCAATTAAAAATTGATCTTAATTTGAAATTGTGGTTCCTTTGACTTTATGCTATATTTTCTGAATTACACTGATCCGGCTCGAAGGACCAAAAAAATGTACCGGACAAATGTAAATCAAAGTTCAGATAGTTTAGTTTTACATAAGATATAATTCAGAATAATAAAAAACATTTATCAAACTAGATAATATAACATATACACATATAAAGCGATTTAACGAAACATAACATTTATGAAATAAAACATATTGTACAATAAACCATATATGAAGTGCCGCATATTCTGATAGATTGAATAATTAAACTAAAACGCAGATAGTATATTAAAATGATTTTGAAAATGCACTTCCAAGATTTGAGAGAATATAAAAAAATATCATACATATAATGAATCAATAATAAATATAAAACAGTTGGTAACGTTGAATGAAAGAAACATGAAATTAAGTAATTACGTTGTCATAAAAGGTATTAAATAAGAAACAAATATAGTAATGTTTAATAAATGACTAAAATAAGAAATTGCATTACAATCAAAAAAATATTAAAGATTCATATATAGGAGTGTGGCGAAAATAATAAACTAAATATTAGATTAATGCATATGTACAAATTTAAATTAAAACCAAATAAGCTCCATTAAACATTAATAATTGAAAGAATTGAGTGCGGAGCCATGAAAAAAGACATATTAATATTAATATTTAGAATTTTGTTTGCGGAACCATAAATTAAGAATTTCACATTTAGAAATAAGAATGCTGAGAAATAAAACAATAAAAGATGAACATAAATCAGAATGTACTAGTGATTTTGAATCACTGGAGTGCTTAGAGTTTACCTGGAGTAGACGAGATTCGATAACTTGGCTAAATCAAGCCTATACATTACAACATGAGTAATACTCATATAAAGATTTCCTTTTCAATGGATCATCCAAGGAATTATTTCAGTAGCATGGTTTAAATATCCATTCTATGGATGACGCAGCCTTTAAACATTGAAATGAGAAGGTCTCTCCTTGCGTTGTCGTTAATCTGAATTGATGGTACCTCTGCAATTTTATTGAGAACGGACTCATTCCGCCTTAAACGACATTGTGTATGAGAGGGCCCAGAGAACGGCACGAGACCGCCTGTTGTATGAGAGAACCTTGAGAACGGCACGAGACCGCCTGTTGTATGAGAGGGCCTTGAGAACGGCACGAGACCGCCTGTTGTATGAGAGGGCCTTGAGAACGGCACGAGACCGCCTGTTGTATGAGAGGGCCTTGAGAACGGCACGAGACCGCCTATTGTATGAGAGGGCCTTGAGAACGACACGAGACCGCCTGTTGTATGAGAGGGCCTTGAGAACGGCACGAGACCGCCTGTTGTTCTTTCTGATGTTGAAATTTATTAAACAGCACTTGTATTATTGGTTTTCTGTTTTTAGTTCTCTTAATGAAAGAAATCTTTCGGATTCGATATTAGTAGGATATTCCTTGAGAGAACGATATCACAAGCAACATGACTCGATAAGACCAAGAAGACGACTGACTAAAACTATTAACACACATACCATGGCAACGACAAACAGACCGACCTTAGCGCTTTTGCGTCTCTGTGTTAGGAAGAGAAATCTCTTGTTGTGCTTAGCAACCAGTGCCAAGCGCACGACTCGCCGCCTTGACGCATGCGAGTTTGAATTCTTTTACTTTTGAACAGATTACATATCTCTTATAATATATAATATATTGCATATGTTTATTTTTATATAATTAAATATCTTACTTAACTTTAAAATATAGGAAAAGGTGTATAAAGAATTACGGGAAATTTATGAGACGAAAACTTCAAAATCTGCCCCAATTAAATACGAAGATTTATAACATATGGATTACTTGGATCGTGTCATTAAAGAAATCTTGAGATTATTTCCTACTGTTCCTATAATTGGTCGACGCCTAACGGAGGATGTAATAATTGGTTTGTTTACATTCAAATATAAATATGTAGTTATTTTATATGCATATTATTATTGTATATAGCTTAAATGCGAAAAAATCTACTTTAATATAAACTTTAAAAATTATGTATCTTCAAAAAATTATTAAAAATTAAATGTATTAATAAACACATGAAATCGCACTTAAATTTACTAAGTTTAATACAAATAAATTTAAAAAAAAAGTATTTGAAATTTTAACAAGATATATCGTTTTGTAAGTCAAATATGCACCTGTAGAATAAAACAAATAGTAGATTTTATTTGACTATTTTTTATTGCTTTATATAAGCTATTTGTTACGCTTTTATTATAATAACTTTTAAAAACAAAAATATATGTTTCAGGAGAGGTTATATTACCAAATAATACTAACATCGTCATGCAATTTATAACGTTGCATCGAAACGAAAAATATTGGCCCAATCCGTTAGTATTTGACCCGGACAGATTCCTTCCTGAGAGGACATCTTATATGTATTATTACATGCCATTTAGTATGGAACCCAGAAATTGTATAGGTAGATATTAACAAATCACAAAAACATGTATCACGATAAAATTGATTTGCATATAACTATTAAATTTTGCAGGTATGAAATATGCGATGATTTCAATGAAAGTTATCCTAGCAACTTTGATACGAACATTTATGTTCAAAGTAAATGAAGGCATTCAGATAGATAAAATAAAATTGAATATACATAACATTATCTACTGTTGAACTTATAAAAGTCAAAATTGAGAAACGAAATCTGCATTAAAACGGATCAAAAATATACTTATTGCATGATATAATATTATATATATATTATCGTGTGTATGTACGATTCCTTGATTCGTCGGTGCAATGCGTGCATTAAAACTCAGGGAGTACATTTTGAGCATTTATTATAAAATTAAACTGCAAATAAATGATGTTGACATCTTCTCCTGTTTTGTTTTGATTTCTCAAGGTCACTTTCTACGAATCATGTGATTTTACTATGATAGCAGAAAAATTTTAAAACTTCTGTAACTACGTAAATATTAAAGATAGGACCTATGTTCATATAACATTTTTTACTCAGAATGACTTTCCAAATAATCTGTCAAAGTTTTTTACACTCGTTCTGAATCACCCTGTATATATACAGGGTGTCCGGTAATTGAAGGATTGGCCGATCTTGTTTAATTCATTTCTCATTAATTATTGCAAAGATTGCAAAATGGTACAGGACTTTTCTACTCGGTTTAACTCGCTCTACCTGCACACGACGGGTGATCCGTCAATTACCGGACACCCTGTATATATATATATATACATATACATATAAGGGTGACCCATTTTAACTTAGGCAGCCAAATAACTCGAAAAATAAGCACACTACGAAAAAATGTTTAGAACCAAAATTTCGTCATTTCGAGGGGGACGTACAATGACGTTAAAATGAGCCCCCCCACCCCTCCCCCTGGGCGGTGAGGGGGGGCAAGTTTGAAATCTTAAATAGGAACCCCTATTTTTTATTGCATATTCGGAATCTTTGGCTAAAAACACATACAATTTGTCTGAAACATTTTTCTCGATTCATGATAGATAGCGCTGTAATTGACGAAATTCAATTTCTTCGATTTCTCTTACTGAGAACCCATGCTTACGATTCTGCAATAAATTAACAATAAAAATACCACGTTTTCATTGTTAATACTCGAAATTAGTCTTAAAACAAACTTCTCATTATTTTTTATTACTCATTAATTACTTCTCAAGAAACTGCTTTTAGCGTAACCCAGGAACAACGTCGTGGACGTAGCAGTTTTCTGTTCCCTTCGGGGTGCTTGATTAACGTGAGTCCCCTCGCCTCTCAAAATTCGGGGTGCTTGAACGTGTGGTAACCCAGCCAGTGAAGGCAAGGTCGTGTGGTGATCCAGCCAGTGAAGGCAAGGTCGTGTGGTGATCCAGCCAGTGAAGGCAAGGTCGTGTGGTGACCCAACCAGTTAAGGCAAGGTCAAGTAGTGACCCAGCCAGTGAAGGCAAGGTCGTGTGGTGACCCAACCAGTTAAGGCAAGATCAAGTAGTGACCCAGCCAGTGAAGGCAAGGTCGTGTGGTCACCCAACCAGTTAAGGCAAGGTCAAATAGTGACCCAGCCAGTGAAGGCAAGGTCGTGTGGTGACCCAACCAGTTAAGGCAAGATCAAGTAGTGACCCAGCCAGTGAAGGCAAGGTCGTGTGGTGATCCAACCAGTTAAGGCAAGATTGCATTGTTATCAGCTCTCTCCGCATGGAGGAGATGCTCAAAGTGTGCACCATTATTTTCTAAGGATAACAGTAATCGACAGCGAAAGTTACGTTGTACATTTTCTAGCATTAAAGGAGTTATAGCTTCACAAGCTCTTCTTATTCTTTCCATCATATTCAATCTTGTCGTTGGAGCTTTACTATACACTGCATCTTTAACGTATCCCCATAAAAAGAAATCAAGGGGGTTCAAATCCGGTGATCTCGGAGGCCACAGAACTGGTCCACCCCGCCCTATCCACCGATTTGGGAACCTTTGATTCAAAAACATCCGTACAATACGAGCATAATGAGCAGGAGCACCATCTTGTTGATACCATAAATTTAATCTAACTGCAAGGGGAACATTCTCTAGGTATGCTGGCAAATCATTTTCGGGGAATTCTAAATACATTGGACTATTAATTGGATGTTCAAAAAAATGAGGTCCAATGACTTGGCCATTGCAAATGCCTACCCATACATATAAACTCCAACGATGTTGATTAAGCACCTCACGATACCAATGTGGATTTTCTGGTGACCAATAGTGGCAATTATGCCTATTGAGACTACCATTGCTGATGAATGTTGCTTCATCACTGAAACAAACATTACTAAAAAAATCTGGATTCTGATCTAGCATCTCAAGAGCCCATCTACAAAATTGTACTCTGAGTACGTAGTCGGCCTCACTTAATTCCTGTACCAGAGTAATATGATACGGATGGTAATTGACTGATCGTAACAATCTATGTGCCGTAGTTTGAGGGATTCCCAGTTCTCGTTCTATTTGACGGGTACTAATATGGGGATTTTGATGAACCATAGCCAAAACTGCGAGCAATCTAGGGTCATTATTATTATGAAGTCTATTCCTTCGCCTTTCGCGATGAAGTGGATTATTACGAGATCTCCTTTCAATGTTTATAATTTGTTGATCAGTAGGATGGCGGCGATTTGGGAATCGCTCCGCATAAGTACGGGCAGTAAGTCTGTAATTTCTACCACATTCGCCAAAGGTTATAAGAATATCGACTACTTCTGTAGGCGTATAATTTGCCATTTTACCAAAATTTTATCAGAGTACAAATGTTAAAAAAATACATAAACACTTGTGACTTTGGCACTAAATGGACAAAATTTTGGAGGGATACTTAGAGGAACTCCATCAGATGGAAAGTCCAAAATGTCTCGGTACTTTGGACCATTCAAGTTGCCTAAAGGGCAGGTTACGCTAAAAGCAGTTTCTTGAGAAGTAATTAATGAGTAATAAAAAATAATGAGAAGTTTGTTTTAAGACTAATTTCGAGTATTAACAATGAAAACGTGGTATTTTTATTGTTAATTTATTGCAGAATCGTAAGCATGGGTTCTCAGTAAGAGAAATCGAAGAAATTGAATTTCGTCGATTACAGCGCCATCTATCATGAATCGAGAAAAATGTTTCAGACAAATTGTATGTGTTTTTAGCCAAAGATTCCGAATATGCAATAAAAAATAGGGGTTCCTATTTAAGATTTCAAACTTGCCCCCCCTCACCGCCCAGAGGGAGGGGTGGGGGGGCTCATTTTAACGTCATTGTACGTCCCCCTCGAAATGACGAAATTTTGATTCTAAACATTTTTTCGTAGTGTGCTTATTTTTCGAGTTATTTGGCTGCCTAAGTTAAAATGGGTCACCCTGTATAATTTGGAATATATATATTATATATATATATACATATATATATAATTCTTTTTTTATATACATATAGAGATTATATTAATCTTATATACATATATTTAAATGCTCACTGGTTTTGTAACTCGTGCATTACTGCCTGAATTAATTCATTTCTATACATCCTTTTATAATTTAAAAAAATTAAATTAATTATTTAAAAAATTAAAAATTTGATTTTAAAAAATATAAATTTTTCTTATTTCCGTGTGATATAATTGTACATATGTATATGACCACATGTACAACGTTATGACAGAAGAGTTAAGGATTTCAATAGATAGGATCTCTTTATTATAGGTTAAATGTATCTTATAACGACTTCTTCTCATTTAACAACACCTCTCTAGCTGTTGTCAAATTTACGACAATTTTGGCTTACAGAATAGGGGCCTAAATTGTTAGATCGTGCCACATTTGTTATAAAGCCGAAATAAAGAAGCGCAGGAAGACAAGAAAGTCATACTTCGAATGTGGAAAACTCGTTTGCGATGAACATTCAACCAACTTTACTAAATGTCTTGAATGCGCGTAATTTTTGTGTATACAATTAATTAAATAATTATTTATTTTTAATTTTTTGCATGTAATAAATATTTGTTTTTATTTATTTTGTCATAACTGTTGCCCTAAACTAAACAATATGCTAAAATCAACGTATTCTTTAATACATTTACATTGCAGTTAATGATGCAAACAAAGTATAAAAAAGTACATTCTATATATCATAATGTTGAATAACAACAGCATTGTTTTATTTATTTTTTTTCTTTCTTTAACTGCACGTCTGTACTTTTTTGTCTTCTTTTTTTTTAATAATATACTTCTCTTAAGTTTGCCCCATTTTACATGCAGAAAGTGTAGCGTGATGCAGTTAAAAGAAGAAAACTTAATTTTCGTATCGTTATACTGCCAGGTAGTGACCGCGATGATTACGCTTTTTCTCCTTTTTTATCGCATGTGATAAGGCCGATATTTTTAAAATATAAATTTGATTGCGTATGAATGCGTAAATGTGTATATGTGAATTGCACATATGTATTCGAAGATTGCACGTATGTAATAATAATAATAATACTAGGAAAAAAAATGTGAAAGATTTTAAACAAACTTTATTCAAATGAGAGAGAAAGAGAGAGGCTGTCCTCACTTACTACCAGCCTGACTAATTGCAAAATATACAACTGTATCAGATTGATGCGATATGTATAGATTATTGGATCAAATCCAGAATTAGGATTTTACGCGTAAAATATAATAATAGTCTACGTCTACGCGTAAACAATGTAAAAACTATGTTTGACATGTCATCTATGTCAACAATGGGTAATATGACTTATCAAAACATACAAAATAAATAATATTTAACAATAATATATATTTCTACTTTTGATTATAATATTAGTGGACAAAATTGATAATATTACAACACAATAATCATACTGATAATTATAGAAATAAAAAAAAGTTATCATAATAATATATCTACTAGGTAACTAATCTGGTGGAAAAACCGAGACGCCACTAACATGCGTCATATTACAATTTGCACAAAGCGAGAGAATAACTTATTTTATTTATTTAACATTTATTCTTTCTTACAAAAGAAATCATTATCCTTTACATGTCTGTAAGTTTTGCGCAAAATATTTTTATATACCCTGATGGTAATACTAAAGAGATAGAAATATGTTTAATTATAGAATAATATGCTTAATTTATGGAAAAATAATGAAGGAATTAGCAATAAAACTTTTTGAAATATATCAGTATTTCAGAATAAAAAATAATTATTGTTAATATTTTATTGGTGTGTTTAATACCCTAAAAACTTACCTTTTTAAAAAAGGTAAAAAAAAGGCGTCAAGTACGGGCGCCAATTGTGAAGAACTGTTATTTGTATTTATAAAGTAATTTTATTTTAACTGTAAAAAAACTACTATAAAAAATTACAGAAAATTCTTTTACAAATTATTTTAATATTGTATAAAATATTTATTTTGATATTGTGTAAAATACCTACATAAATAATGATATCAAAATATTTAGCCAAATGCAAATAAAAACGTAAAAAATTTTAAACAAAAAATGTTGTACAAAATATAGTAGTTGTTTTAATTTCTTACAAAAATAATGATATTAAAAAATTGTACCAAATTAATAAAAAATTATGCTACAAAATTTATTTCTTTTATTATTTCCAATGTTAAGAAAAATTATATTTAATAAATTGCAATATAATTAAAATAGTATGGCATATTATAAATAAAAAATTTATACAAAAAATTACAAATTAAAAATTTATGCGAAATTAAAAATTGTATGCAAAATTTTAGAAATATCCAGCTTAAAAGTAAATATAAGATTATAGCTACTTGTCAGTCAAGTATAGGTGGTGTATTAATTTTTGCTAATCAAAACGATTTAGACCCGGCATTGAAAGGATTAAAATTAAAGTGACGAACAAAAACTTGGCGTGCCCGTGTCGGGGCATTAAAATCTAACATGCAATGAACTGTACTTGCATTTCAAATTTTGACCATTGCTCGCGGGCCAGACTAATATCAAGTTAATGCCTTCTTTGCGTTACCTAGAAACTACCACGTAGAGGTGAGGCTACGACTAGCGTCTATCCTTCTTCCCAAGTAGCAAGTGCACGTCATTTGACGTCAAAATGACATCATTCGACGTCAAAATGACCTGCGTTTGCTATCTGGGTTTGTTTACTCTCTATCTCGCTCTATTGAGGCGACGGAAAGATGTAAGCGCTTTAGCTCGCGAGCCGCGTTTTGGACAGGCTTGGTCTAGCAGTATGGAAAGGATTTTGTGCGACTTACGAGGTTTTACTGTAGTCTAAATTTCATATTTTCGAATACGGTCGCGAGCTGAACTGACAGGCTGCGTTGAGCATCCGTGAAGTACATGATATAATTGTTCGTCATGATACAAAGAAGTGAACAAAAAATTTGGTACACATAACTATAAAACTAGATTAAGATCTATTAAATCACGCAAATAACTATGAAACTAGATCAAGATCTATTAAATTATGCAATTAAAAAAGAAAAATGTTATAAACCACTCCTTGTTAAACGGAGTTACCTTTGACATTTCAAGAATAATTAACTTTATTTTCAATCTAAAACATTCAATCTAATCGCACTGATTATTGCGTAAACCACAGATGCCCAACTAGTTTCTCCTAGAGGCCAGAATTCAAATTTTGACCATTGCTCGCGGGCCCCCCAGACTAATATCAATTCATTGCCCTCTTTGCGTTACCTAGGGACTACAACGTGGAGGTGAGACAATAACTAGCGTCTATCCTTTTTTGTTTACCCTCTCTCTCGCTCTATCGAGACTATCAAGGCGACGGAGAGATGTAAGCGCTTTAGCTCGCGAGCCAGGTTTTGGACCTGGTCTTGCAGTATGGAAAGGATTTTGTGCACTATTACGAGGTTCTACAGTAGTCTAAATTTCATATTTTCGAATACGGTCGCGGGACGGACTGATAGGCTGCGCGGGCCGGACGTAGGGCATCCCTGGCGTAAGCTATAATATAAAAAAATTGCGCCAACTAAAAATAAAAGCTTATAAAAATATTTTAACCAAAAAAACAAAATATGTAGTTGTTTTAATTTTAATTTCCTACAAAAATAATAATATCAAAAAATTGCGCCAACTGAATAAAAATTTGTTATAAAATTTATTTATTTTATTTCCAATGTTAAGAAAAATTATATATTTAATACATTGCTATATAATTAAAGTAGTAGGGCGTATAGCTAAAATAGTTATTTTATAATTAACTAAGTGCACAATTATAATTTAATCAATAACCATATATATTCTAAAAAGTTTAATAAAAAAAGATTATATAAACAAGAAACAAATTAAAAATTTATACAAAAATTAAAAATTAAAAATTTTTGCAAATTAAAAATTTTTGCAAATTAAAAATTAAAAATTTATGCGAAAATTAATAATTTATACAAAATCAAAAAATTAAAAAATTAAGTTAAAAAAACTTGGCGTTGCTATTTTCAGGGTTAATAACTGCAATGTATCTTAAAGTAACAAATAATTAATTTAATTACATCAATAACTGCATTAACTCAACGTATATGTGTGTGTGTACAAAGTACGTTAATTAATGTCATTAGTATATTGGTCAGTTTAGCAGCGCCAAGTTTTTTTAACTTAATTTTTTAATTTTTTGATTTTGTATAAATTATTAATTTTCGCATAAATTTTTAATTTTTAATTTGTAAAAATTTTTAATTTTTAATTTTTGTATAAATTTTTAATTTGTTTTTCGTTTTATATAATCTTTTTTTATTAAACTTTTTAGAATATATATGGTTATTGATAAATTATAATTGTGCACTTAGTTAATTATAAAATAACTATTTTAGTTATACGCCCTACTACTTTAATTATATTGCAATGTATTAAATATATAATTTTTCTTAACATTGGAAATAAAATAAATAAATTTCATAACAAATTTTTATTCAGTTGGCGCAATTTTTTGATATCATTATTTTTGTAGGATGTTTTACACAATATTAAAATTCGTAAAATATTTTTATGGTTAAAATTATAATAACACTATTTTGAAGATAGCTTTTTACAGTAGTTTTTTTACAATTATTATAATAACACTATTTTGAAGATAGCTTTTTACAGTAGTTTTTTTTACAGTTATAACACTATTTTGAAGATAGCTTTTTACAGTAGTTTTTTTACAGTTAAAATAACACTATTTTGTAAATACATACAAGTTTTTCACAAATACTATGGCGCGTGTACTTAGCGCCTTTTTTTTACCTTTTTTTAAAAAGGTAAGTTTTTAGAGATTATCGGATTAACATCTAACCACCTAATAGTTGTATTTCGATCAGTTCCGTATAAAGGAATACCTAACAGTGTATCAGCAGCTTCGAGAGCTCCACATTCTCTATTATTCGTAAATCGCAAAGCAATATTCCAAAGATAACTCGCTAATGATTTGTATTTATCTATTCTATTCTTACTGTTAAGAATAGAATCAGACAATTCACTTTTTCCCGCTTTATTCAAATATTTAGTAACGTACCAGGAAAGCAGCGATGATTTTTCACCAATAAATTGTATATCCATATTACCTTCCCATGCAATAAGAAGAACAGGATTATAATCATTTATATTAACTTCATTATTCGTTCGAGGAAGATCATAAAGTCTACTTTTATGTTTCAAGTGTTTTCTACCGGCTATCGAAGTCGCCACATCTCTCATAATCAAAGTTTCAGTAACGGGACGAGGAAATCCAAAACGACACCGACGAGTAACTTTACGTCCTACTTTTTTAGAGCGAAGACAATAATCGTTATGTATATGTCGTTGATGCGTATTAACACGCCTGTACAATAATGGCGAAATATTTTGATCCGGCATTTTGCAGCTTATATGTTGTAAAATAAATTTGGAGACTTCTTCAATAGTAGATTCATCGAAAATCGGTGCATTTTTAATCCAAATTAATAGGTGAAAATGTTGTATACCTCTATCTTGGTATTCTCGTCGCCAGAAATAGTGCGTTACTTCTCCAATTGGATGATCTATGGAGTTAATGAAATCAAGCATTGCTCGAAACTTATTATCGAGAAACCTGGATGTCGATACAGGATCTCTAGCAACGAGTACGCTAACAGATAAGGAAGCGTCATGCCATCCATTTACTTCACGAATATATTCACCTAAATCTTTCCATAACCATTCACTCGGGCTTAGTGTTAAAAACCATGTCGCAGGCCCATAATGCTGCGTCATACAATTTAAATCACTTCTCGGCTTATGCCAATATTGCTCCGTATTTCGAAGTGTCGAAAATATTGTACTCAGATTAGATTCCAACAATTCTTTCGACATTGCATCTAAATATTCTGCAGCTGTATAACGAACTCGCGGATTAGTTACATTCATTTTATGAAAAATTCCGCGACTTAATTGACGCATATTTGCATCGTTCAATAAATAAAATAAGTATTGTTGATTTAATCTGTATTGTGGGTGTTTAGATGTCAAACGACATTTAATAAATTCATGATCAAAAAGTTTGACTTGTCTAGTCTCACGTTGTCCATTAATACCAAAAGGATATAAATCTGGAAAACACATTAAATCTAAATATTGTTCACGATTATCCAAAGGCAAGTCCTGAATTTTTAACATTTGGTATAAGGCTGTCGCTTTCTTTTCATATAAGGGATAGATAGTATATTGTTCGTAATAGCCATCATTTTCATCAGTAACTTGAGTTAATATTGCTTTCTGTTGACCCTCTAATATAACTTCTTTATCAATTTTTATCTCTTCTATCGGATCATTTAATAATTCAGCCTCTTCATCCAATGTCGCTTCGGTATTATTTTCTGTCTCTTCCATGTGGAATTCTGCATTTTTCAATTTTGCCAAACTTATATCATTGTGACTATTTGGCAATATAATATGAGTATAAAGCATTATTGTGCTTTAACCACATTATAGCGTCAAATACTTTTTTAACATCAACTATCTCTTCCCAAATAATCTTTGATTTTGTCGGACTACCTCTAACTAAAATATATAATTCGTGATTATTATTTATTGGGTCAGTATCATGACATAATTTATTGAATATCTTCTGTAACGGAAGTGGCAAATGAAATGTTCTGCCTTTAACTTTTTGTACCATTTGCCTTTGAGGCAATTTTTTATTAATAACTGTTCCCATTTTGAGGACAGTTTGAAACGCTTTAGCTCTCTGTATAAAAATTTTTTCAAATGTGTTAAGAGATGATATTACTTCGGGCACATTATGTGTGAAGAGATTATTTAAGATGCAATATCCAGGCATTAGGCCTTTACGAAATTTCCCTGCACAATAATTACATATATATTCCGCATTAATTTTTTCTTGTACGTGTGCCATTAAATCTCTCCAAATTCGAATGTCTATTTGTGCTTTAAGACTATTGACTTTAGAAACATTTTTTTATAACATAATTTCTCACAACATACGCAAATATGCCGTGGTGTGTCTGTTGAACGTTTAGTCAAAGCTTAAACGCTTCATGATATTCAAAAATAATATCATCATCGCTCAAAATTGTATCTGTATGTTGATGTTTGTACATATCTGCTTTTTCTTCTGCAGCAGTCACCATTTCATTCAATGTGTTCAAATCAGTATCAGTTAATGCCTTATCCAGATTTTCCATCTTTCGATAAAAATTAGTAAGTTGATAAATTAAACGCTTAATAATTCTAACTTGTGGAAAATGAGGCGATAATAATTGAATTGGAAGAAACATTCCTTTGCAAAGTGTTAAATCAATATGGCAGCTACGCGTATGGCCCAATTTCTCATTTGAAATTTTCATAGTACATTCATGAATACGTTATATCAATTTTGGTACATTCTTTAAAGTACATGTATTTACGGTTTCGAGGAACTTCTGATAATGGTCAATTAAAAATGGATTGTCAATTTTACATGAAGTATTGCACAACCACGATTTTTTTGCTCGTAATTGTATTAATGGTAATATATTCACAACTTGTCCTTTCGTATTTATTACCAAAGGTTTCGATAAAGTTACATTTTTTATTAATGGTAATATATTCAGAACTTCTTCTTTCGTATTCAAAGGTTCCGATGAAGTAACATTATGATATGTAGAATCAATGAAATAATTTTCAGATGAGGCTGTATGTCTAGATTCGCCACATAACGCATCTAATTTATCTTCATTTGTAGAACATTTTGCGACATGGGTCAAGCTTACTTCTGCTTTCTTTTTAATCAAAGCTAACATTTTATATATATTGAGAATATAATTGTTTCTAATACACATGCACATACGTACGATTTTTTCGGCTTTCTATCGTTTCTCAATATGACCTTTAATACTGAGTTTTTCAATAATATATTTTATAAATATTTCTGAAGAATTACGAAGTTTTATGGTGTTTTTCGACCAGAATTTTTCGTATTTTTTAATAATTTTTTTCCCAATAATGTGATTTTTTATTACAGTTCAGATTTTTTTTACTTTTCTAATAATATTGTTTATTATAAAGCCATTTACAATTAGGATCTAATCTTTTTTGTCTATCTCGCTCATGCTGAGCGTTCTTAGAATAACGTATATGTTTTTGTGTACGTTGTTTTACAATATTCTGTTTATACAGATCTCGTTTCTTAGTGCGATTATTTTCTATATCCTGATTATATCGATATCGTTTCTTAGCGTGATTGTTTTCTAAATCTTGCTCGTATCGATGTCGTTTTTTAGCTCGATTATCTTCTAAATTTTTTTCATATCTATATCGTTGTTTAGCGCGATTATTTTCTAAATCTTGTTCGTATTGATGCCGTTTTTTAGCTCGACTATTTTCTAAATCTTTTATATAACGTATCTGCTTGTTAATAAGTAGACCATTTGAATCTTGCATACATTGTTCTTTTTAATTAATATCTTCTAATTGGACAGTATCTTCACATTGAGACCGTTTCTTAGCATATTTATTTTCAAAATCTTTGTTTGTATAGATTTGTTCGTAAATTTCGATTTTATTTATTTTATTGTTATTACACAAATCATTACTGTTATAGTTAATAATTTTGCAATCGGTATCATTTTTAATATAATGCTTATTTTGAAAATATTTATCAGTTTTTTCAATATCATTTGTTGTTTTTATAAATTCTTTTGAAGTATTTTCGTCTGTTAATATTAATAATTGATTATTACTTAATTTTTTAGATCGAATATTGTAAACTTTTTCCAAACAATTCAATTTTTGTTGCTCCATCTCATGTTGACGTATCGTATGTACACGAATTGCTTCAGCTTCTCTCGCTTTGACTACTGCTAATGGAAGTACTTTTTGAGGAGCACCACATTGTAAATCTTGTGGAAAATGCTCAATTACATTAGATTCAAAAATTTTAATCAAATGCGAACGCATTAAACTATGATATCTTATTTTTTCGGGTTTGATATTAAATAATAATGAAATTGCAAAAGCTATTGCGAAAACACCGCAATCGTTACTATTTGGTTGATATTGCACATTTGGAAACTTGATAGAATAAATTTCAAAATCATATGTTGGGAACAATCTTTTCAAGAATTGTTCATGATGCTTATGTAATTTTCTTAAATTTAACGAATCATAAATAAATATATTTTTTTTGTTATAATAACTGCATACCCAATGTCCATCATGTAAGCCTGATGAACTGTGCAATATTTGTATATGTTTTTTATCCTCTGGCACAGGTTGAATCGTATCAAGGCATTGTACTCGCCATGTTTCAACAGGTCTATAATCTGAACAGTTTTTTAAAAGATGGTCGAAATGTTCCATATGCATGTCAGTTAACCATCCGCCGTGAACAATTATGTCTCTTTCTGTAGGCATCAAAACCTTATCTTTTTTTCTTTGTACAGACATTTTTATTTAAAATTGAAATGTACAATTATATATATTAAAGTAGGATGCAATATTTTGATTGCAATAATATTATACGTATATTTTACATATATTTTAATATATATATTATATATATATTTATATATATATTTAAATATATTATAACTATATTACGTATATTACGTATATTTTATATATATTAATCTTAATTTTTTTAACAATATATAAAATTCAACGCTATAAAAGCGGATTAATTATCTATTTGGGCGTTTAATAAACCCAGATACAGATAATTTTTCTAATTAGGCGCCTAAGGCAAGCCAATATTCAGCGCTAATGCAGCCGATTTTTTCAGCGCTTTATAGCAGCCAATTACACAGCGCCAGCAGCCGATAGAAAAATTTATCCAATAAAATCGGTATATCACCACGATTAACCTGCAAATAAAAATAAAAATATGTCAACACTATTATATATATAAATCACACATATAAAAATGTTAAACATGTAAATAAAATTATATTAAAGATCGAGTGCTAACTTGCTATTAAGTTAGCATCCCTATTAACTAGAAACATCAACCCGAACACGTGGTGATACTAGCTTGCCTACAAGAGTAAGGTATAGTAACGCAATTAACTGCTGTTATAATTTTGATCTCAAAATGTTTCCCTAATTTATTGCTCTAAAGATATACAGGGTGTCCCATTTTAATCGACCATCCCTGATAACATCGCAGAAAGTGGTCGAATAAAAAAATATAAAAGTTGTAAGGTTTAAAAAGATCTATTTACTGGCCTTTCAGTTTGACCTTGGGTGGTGTCGCCAAGGCCAGGACAAGGCCTTGAATTTTTTAAATGGAACCACCTTATTTTTTTATATAAATCCATTCCTCGCAATATTCTGCATAAAAGTTATGAGGGTAGAATAGCCAAGGAGTGAATAGTTTATAAAATATTTTATACTTTAATTTGATATAATCTTACATAAACTATCTCAGAAAATATTCATTTTTCGATAATCTTATCTCAATACTTTTATGCATAAAATAATGAGAGGAATCAATTGGTATAAAGAAAACACATAGTTGTTTTTAAGAAAAAGTATGTAATTTGCAACTAGTGGCTAAATATTTTTTCTTATAAACAACTGTGTTTTCATTAAACCAATTGATTTCTCTCATTATTTTGTGCATAAAAGTTTTTCTGATATAGTTTAAGATTATATCAAATTAAAGTATAAACTATCTCGTAAAATATTCACTTTTTGGCTATCCTACCCTTATAACTTTTTATGCAGAATATTACGAGGAATCGATTTATCTAAAAAATGGGTGGTTTCATTTAAAAAATTCAAGGTGACCTTGTCCTGACCTTGGCGAAACCACCCAAGGTCAAACTGATAAAGCCAGTAAATAGACCTTCTAAACCCTACAACTTTTATATTAAACATTTTTTTATTAGACCACTTTCTGCGAAATTATCAGGGGTGGTCGATTAAAACGAGACACTCTGTATAATATCGAATTTATTGCTCAACGTTTTATTTAAAAAAATTGACTCCAACGAGTGGCGATGCTAGCTTGTCTACAAAAGTAAAGTGCATTAACAATAGTCAAACAATAGTCACGTTGAGCAATAAATTCAAGATTATATATTTTGAAAGCAATAAATTAGGGAAACATTTTGAGACCAAAATTATAACAGCAGTTAATTGCGTTAATGTACTCTACTTGTAGGCAAGATAGCACCGCTACAAATCCGGGTCGATTTTTCTATGTCAAATGTTGAACAATAAATCCGATATTATTTATCTTGAAAACAATGAATTAGACAAATATTTCAAAACGAAATAATACCAGCTATTAATTGCGTAAATGTATAATGTACTTTACTCTTGTACGCAAGCTGGCATCACTATATAGCGTAGTGAATGTCATGCGACAGTAATATGATTTTTAAGTTGATTAACTTAACTTTATTTCAAGTTTTTCTAGGGTTTTTATAGTGCATAATCTATGGTGAAATGTGATTTATTATCAGTGACAAAATTATACTATGCACTATCTCTATCTATGTAATATATCATCAGTGATACAATTGACAAAGAAGAAGAAGAATTGTACAACGAATATGGCTAACGAAATGGACGATATGGAAGACGAAATGGTAAGTACATTTCTCCTAATATCATAATATTCTTATTGTAGAAATATTTTATTATAGAAACTTTTATATTCGTAAAAGTTAAGTCCAGAGATAAAATATGGAGTCCGTTGTCGTTCGCGAACGAGAACGGACGTGTTTCAATGTGCTCTTCCGCGTGATCTTTGTCTGGACTATTTTTATTGCGATCAAGTACCTTGATCAAGAACCAAACCGCATAGTAGAAAATGTTAAAAATAAAAATAACACAATTAAATATGTACTTTTTATTATTCTTTAGATGTTAGATGAAGAGTGTTTCAACCAGGTAATAACTCCTACAAACACTCCTACAATTAATAATTTGCCAATGCAAATTCTGTCACCATGGAGGCAGGGGCAAAAGCCACCACTATTCCTACAACATATATGCGTGAAGAAGAAGCTAAAAAAGTAAAAATTCCAGTCATCAATATTCCTGCGACTTCTAACATAAATCCTGCAACATTGGCTTCAAGAGCAGCAGCTGCCGGCACTTCTCATGTGAGAATGAAAACTCGTATTACGACACCTACTGTCATAAAAAGAACGCAGGCAAATCCTATTGCTGTTGATGCCCCTGAAGGCTTCGCTGGCCCCTCTACTGATGTAACTACAGAGACTGCCTCCAAGGATCTGCCTCCAAATGCAGATAATACTTCTTGTAAGTAAAGTATAAAGTATATATTATTGAAAAATTATAAATTGTAATTATCAAGTAATATAACATATATTGCACTATATTTTATATATTACGATACATATATATTTGATTCAATAATTGATTTGTTTATATTTTATTCCAATTATAGATTGGAAGCGAAGAGGCACAAGGGCAGGTGTACATCAACAAGAAAACTTCATGAAATTTCTCTTTAAGCTGTCTTCGGCTAACTATAATTGGGGAAATAAGAGAGGAAGAAGAACGTAAAGGTAAAATTATTATTTATAATAATATAATTTTAATATTTTAAATTATTTATAATAATATAATATAATATAATAATTATTTATAAACATACAGTATATAAAATTTATAGTTATCTCAATATATGTTAATAATTATTTTCAGAATCATTTTCCGATGGCTGATCAATGGAATCTTCCGTCTTTCCCTCGCATTCTTTTGCTTCTCCTCCCCTCACCGATCTCATCTTCACAGTCAACGCGCCATCGGTCATCACCGACCTCCCATTTCTACCAAGAGCTGCGTTATTTCCGTACCGTATTTGATTGTATTGTTTAGTTCGCGACTCAATGCCGACGCGAATTCATATTGACGTTGCTCTCTTCAGCGCGATCTGTTTTTATTTGTTACGTGCACGAGTTATTATTAATAATCCGTTAACATGCGGAATTTTTTTTGTTTCTCTCAATACGAAGAAGTCTGATTGATCTACCAAGAGCTGCGTTATTTCAATACCGTATTTGATTGTATTGTTTAGTTCGCGACTCAATGCCGAATTCATATTGACGTTGCTCTCTTCAGCGCGATCTGTTCTTATTTGTTACGTGCACGAGTTATTATTAATCCGTTAACGTGCGGAATTTTTTTATGTTCTCTCAATACAAAATCTGATTTTGATCTCAAACAGAATAAAGAAATAAGGAATTGAACATAAAGGAATTCTGATTGATTAAATTTCAGTGTTTAATTTTCAATTTTTAATCTGATGGATTTAATTCCTTTATGTCCAATTCCTTATTTTTTTTTTAACTCTTTAATTAATATATTTTCTATATGTATATAGTACATAGTATATAGTATATATTTTGTATAGTATATATTTTGTACAGTATATAGTATATAAGTCGATTAAGATTTAATTTTTTTTAAGTTGTGTTATTTTAAAATCGTCGCAGTCAACGCGCTACTGATTATCACCGACCTCTCATTTTTACCAAGGACTGCGTTATTTCGCCGTACCGTATAGTTAATAATACTTTCTTTTATTTGATTAATTTAATTTATGTGGTGTTGAGCACTTACTTTTTGAAAGAAAATTTACGATATACGAGGAAATCTGATTTTGAGCTCAAACAGAATGAAGGAATAAGGAATTAAACATAAAGGAATTCTGATCAGTTAAATTTCAGTGTTTAATCTTTTATTTCAATTTTTAATCTATGGATTTAATTCCTTTATGTTTAATTCCTTATTCTTTCTTTATTATATTTTTATATTATACATACTATATAATTTTCTTTTATGTATTAGATTAATTAATATTTTACATGATTATAATAATAAAATTATATAAATATGTTCAATTCCTTATTCTTTTATTAACCCGTTAATTGATATTTTATATGCATTGTTTTCCATAATATATAATACATAGTATATAGTATATTGAGTTATTTTATATAATATAATGTATTATTTTCTACGCACTGGGGTATTTTACATTAAAATTTGAAACAATCATGTCTGCTTTTTTTTCTACGCACTGAAATATTTTACAATCAAAATGTCTGTTTTTCTTTACGCACTGGAATGTTTAGAATTAATGTCTATTTTTTTCCTTGCACTGGTTTGCATTAATATGTTTTCTCTTCCTCGCACTAGATTATTTTCCATTAATATAATGTCTGTATTTCTTTAAGCACTGAAGTATTTTGCATTAAAGTTTTTCTTTTCTATATGTCTTTTTTTCTATGCATTATATTTTTATAATGATGCCAGAGGAGAATTATAATGATGCGTAGAGGAGAAAACATATATTAAGAAAAGAAGTAGACATTAATACTAAATATTCCAGTCTGTAAAGAAAAACAGACATTTTAATGTAAAATATTTCAGTGCATAGAAAAAAAGCAGACATGATTGTTTCAAATATTAGTGCAAAATAATCTCTAGTACGTAGAAATAAAATATTAGTACTAAATATTCCAGTAAACAAATCAATTATTGAATCAAATATATATGTATCGTAATATATAAAATATAGTGCAATATATGTTATATTACTTGATAATTACAATTTATAATTTTTCAATAATATATACTTTATACTTTACTTACAAGAAGTATTATCTGCATTTGGAGGCAGATCCTTGGAGGCAGTCTCTGTAGTTACATCAGTAGAGGGGCCAGCGAAGCCTTCAGGGGCATCAACAGCAATAGGATTTGCCTGCGTTCTTTTTATGACAGTAGGTGTCGTAATACGAGTTTTCATTCTCACATGAGAAGTGCCGGCAGCTGCTGCTCTTGAAGCCAATGTTGCAGGATTTATGTTAGAAGTCGCAGGAATGTTGATGACTGGAATTTTTACTTTTTTAGCTTCTTCTTCACGCATATATGTTATAGGAACAGTGGTGGCTTTTGCCCCTGCCTCCATGGTGACAGAATTTGCCATTGGCAAATTATTAATTGTAGGAGTGTTTGTAGGAGTTATTACCAGGTTGAAACACTCTTCATCTGACATCTAAAGAATAATAAAAAGTACATATTTAATTGTGTTATTTTTAACTTTTTCTACTATGCGGTTTGGTTCTTGATCAAGGGTACTTGATCGCAATCAAAAAAAAGTCCAGACAAAGGACACGCGGAAGAACACATTGAAACACGTCCGTTCTCGTTCGCGAACGACAACGGACTCCATATTTTATCTCTGGACTTAACTTTTACGAATATAAAAATTTCTATAATAAAATATTTCTACAATAAGAATATTATGATATTAGTTGAGATGTGCTTACTATTTCGTCTTCCATATCGTCCATTTCGTTAGCCATATTCGTTGTTCTTCTTCTTCTTTGTCAATTGTATCACTGATGATGTATTACATAGATAGAAATTGTGCATAGTATAATTTTGTCACAGATAATAAATCACATTTTACCATAGATTATGCACTATAAAAACCCTAGAAGAACTTGAAATAAAGTTAGGTTAATCAACTTATTAAAGGTCATATTACTGTCGCATGTCATAGGTTGTATTAAAATTCGTATGAGGGCGATACCAGCGGACGCCGATTAGATGTTACACTGATTGTGAGCACCACTGAAGTATTCGTGTAATACATAAAGAGTGTCCTATGTGCAAATAAACTGAACTTTAGTTTTGAAAATGTTGAAAATAGAGAAAAGTTATATTATTAATAAAAAAAATTAAATGATAGTCAATTAATTGATTGCGAATTTAACAAAGTAATTTGTATAATAAAAAGGAAAATAATTTGGAAATTATCAATATAAAAGATTTTGAAAATAATTGTGTAAATAAACGCCCTCGATATGAAAATAACATTCAATTAGAAGACGTTAGTGAAGAAAAACAATTTCAGTATAATTTAGAAAATAATCGTGCTTAAGATCGACATCGGCATCAAGAAAATTTAGAAAATAATCGCGGTAAGAAGCGATATCGATATCAACAAGGTATGAAAAATAATCGTGCTAAAAAACGGCGTTGGTATAGGCAGGATTTGGAAAATCGTACTAAACAACTGTATCGATATAAACAGGATCTGGAAAGTAATCGCGCTAAACAGCTGCATCGATATATAAGCAAGATCTGGAAAATAATCGCGCTAAACAGCGGCATCGATATCAGCAGAACGCGCAAAAACGCATACATTATTCTATGAAACCTCAACGCGAAACAGAAACAAAAATTAAAATCTGTTCAAAAATATACAAAATTTTAGCGTTGCTTAAAAAGAAATCAGAAGTAAGAGTTTGACTCTTGTCACTGAATGTTCTACAATCGATGAAAAATTACGTGCGTTAATTATGTAGCAAGTCTAGACACACAGCTTCATCCGAAAATTATTTTATTGATTCTAGATATTACAACGAAACTTTATCGGAATCGTTAATGAAAATACAAAAGGACAAGTTGTAAATATATTATTACCTTTGATAAAAGCACAACCAAAAAAATCATGGTCGTGCAGTATCTCGTGTAAAATTGAGGATCCGATTTTAATTGGTCGTTATCAAAAATTTCTTTAAGATGTAAATGCATGTACTTTAAAAAAGATACCAAAAAAAGATGTTAAATCTTGATATACATTTATATCTATTAATAAATTATATCTTCTGCACAAGAAAAAACAGATACACACACACACACACACACACACACACACACACACACACAAACATCAGCAAACCGATATAATTCTGAGCGATGACGATATCATTTCGAAATATACTAAAGCATTTAAAGCCTTGACTAAACGCTCAGTAGATATACCGCGGCATATTTGTGTATCATGCAAAAAGTTGTGTTGTAAAAGAAATGTTTCTGAAGTTAATACTTTTCAAACACAAATAAACATTCCAATTTGGAAAGAGTTAATTGCATATGTAAAACAACGAAAAATGTGCAGCAAAATTTTATAAAGATATAAACAAACTTCCTACAAAATTAGATTAATAATTTTGAATCCTATCTGCATACGTTTATTAAAACTAAATAAACAATATGTACAGTTCTTGCTATTTTTTAACGGATCAAGTTATTTCATAAAGCTACATGTGTACATGAGTTATCTTGTAAGAGTATAAATTACATTTATTAAAATATGTAATATGTAATATGTAATAGGAAGATAAGAAATACGTTTATTAAAATATGTAATATGTAAAATGTAATAGGAAGATAATATAACATAAAAGAAGATAATAATAATATAACATAATATAATATAATATAATAAGTTATTGTGACTTATTCTAATTCAACGTTGCGATGACAAGTACAATCAAGTGCAGCACATGAGAAAAATATTTATATCTCTTCGCTTTATTCTATAAATACTTTTCTCACATGCGTTGCACTTGATTGTACCTGTGTTTGCAATACTGAATTAAAATAAATCACAAAGCTACTGTATATTGCTGTCGCTTGATTACATATATAAATCATAATATCACAGATACAATTAAGTGCAGCGCATGTAAGAAAAGTATTTATAGAATAAAGCGAAGAGATATAAAATACTTTTCTCATGTGCTGCACTTGATTGTACCTGTCATCGCAACATTGAATTAGAATAAAAAAAGTCATTATAACTTATTATATTATATTATGTTATACTATTATCTTCTCGCTGTATTATTTCTTACTTCCTATTACATATTACATATTACATATTTTAATAAACGTAATTTATGCTCTTACAAGATAACTCATGTAACACATGTAGCTTTACAAAATAACTTGGTTTGTTTAAAAATAGCAAGAACTGTATATATTGTTTGTTTAGTTTTAATAAACGCAGATAGGATTCAAAATTATTAATCTAATCTTACATATGCTCTTACATATACAAAAAACTTGTGTAATACATACAGCTTTACAAAATAATTTGGTTCATTGAAAAACAAGAAATGTATGTAGAATATTTATGGAATATATTGTTTGTTTAGTAAAACATATGTAGATATATTTTTAATGGACCAAATTATTTCGTAAAACTACATGTATTACAAGAGTTATCTTGCATAAATAAGAGTATAAATTACGTTTATTAAAAATATGTAAAAAGTAATATATATATTATAAACATACCTTAACAATATAATAATTATTATCCTTTCTTTCCTTTTTCTTTTTCCTATCGTTCTTTTCCTTATTATTCTTCTCCTTCCCTTTCCTTCTATCTCGTTCTATTCTCTTCTCTTTGTTTTTAAATAATTGTAGTTGAAAAAAATAAATAATAATTTAACAAATACAATATTAATTTATTCTAATTATATTATTATTTATTAATTTACTTAAGAATATGCACAATATAATATGTAATAAAATGTATACTTAACCTATAACTGTCAAAACCAGGTATGTATGCGAACAGTAACATCACGAAACGAAGCATCACTAGCGCAGTCTTGTGTCAAATGCTCCAACCGTACAACTTTTTGTGCATGCGCATTGGGGACTTGAGAGGCGATGACGACGGAGACGTTTCTTAATCGAAAATTTTCACATTGAGACTTTGCACCGTGATATCTCCGTTTACAGAGCACGTAGAGCAAAAATAAAGACATTTTTCTTATATAATTTAAATTCAAGCTATCAATTAAATCTAGTAAGAACTCAATCCGTTCAGCGGTTATTGAGAGATCTGATCATATATACTCTCAATCAACTGGCCGACTCGCGTATAGATACACAGTGCCTTGCTGCTGCTGCGCGGTACTTGGCGCAAGACACTACCGTGTCTCTTGATTTATTCTCATCATTTGCTTGAGTGGGGAAAACATAATAAAAGCGTTAAAGAGTGTATGATATCCGCAGTAGTAACATAGGTACAAAGCCATATTATTATATATTTCGTTGTTATCATTGTTCAGTACAATGACATTTTTAAGTGTGGTTATTAAATTTGCTGGCATGTATTGCCATATGTTACTATATCTTAAATTACCATCGCCGACAGTCTTCTATTAAAACAGTCAACTCTCTACCTGGTCCAAAAACATTTCCGATTATTGGAAGTGCCTTCTATCTTCTGCAGCGGAGTCCTGATGGTAATACTAAAGAGATACAAATATCTTTAATTATAGAATAATGTGCTTAATTTATGAAAAAATAATGAAGGAATTAGCAATAAAACTTTTTGAAGTATATCAGTATTTCAGAATAAAAAATAATTATTGTTAATATTCCATTGGTGTGATTAATATAATAAAATGTAGATAAATTATTTCACGTAATATATCATAAAATATTTTTTAGAATTTTTGGATACTCTAATTAAGCTGATAGAAAAATACTCGACTCCATTACGGTTTTGGATGGGTAACAAGTTATTCATTTTAATAGACAAACCAGATCAAATACAGGTAGAAAGTCAATACTTATATATTTACTAAATTACTTATATATTTTACTGTAAATAGATGAGTATTTATATTTATATAGAAAAAATTTATTCAATACAAATAATTTCTTATATTTTCATAATATACCATATCTCTCATCTAACGAAAGTGATTTTCTGAAGTGCATGTTAATTGTCTAAATGACACAAACAAATGTGTATTAGAGAAGTATTTAAAAAATTTTATATAACGTTGTAGACAATTTTGCAAAACAGCCATTGTTTGGATAAAAGTATATTGTATTATTTTCTTGAATCATCACTTGGCAAGGGATTAATCACAGCTCCTGGTATGATATTTAATAAAAATAAAACTAATTTATTTACTTTTAATAATTTATTTCGCATAATATAGTAGTTTTAAGTCATTTTTACTAAATAATTTATTTGCATTTTTATAATTGTACAACATTTTTATTTACTATTTTCAGGTTTTTTGTTAACATTTTTTAATATTATAATTTTTGTGTGTTATCTTTTTCGGTAAATCTTGCGAAAAGATTATATCTTATTCTTCACCCTTCTTATCAATCACCTTTAAGTTTCATACAGACGAAAGTTACCTAAATCATACCACTTAAGATATTATATATTATATTTCCTATTTGGCACTAATTTGTACATAAATTAATTATTGGAAATTGTAACTTGATGTTTAAGACATCTATTATTACGTGTTTAACTTTTTGTCAAAAACAAATTAATGTGTTATAACTCTTTTTATGACATAGTGTAAAAGATACGAATTAAGCAATTAGTCTTCTAAATTGTACTTTCTTTAAATATAGTAAATTTGCGAATAAAAATAATAAAATACGGTTTGCGATAAATATGGTTAATTTAATAACATATATTTATACATAGAAAGAAGAAATAAAGAAACATCCAGCATGCAATATTTAAGAAATAATATATTTATGTATATATTAATTTATAGCAGTTAAGAATCTAAGGATCTCTATATGAAATATAAATTCAAATTTCAACGACTTAAAAAAGCCAAACGCGGACGGTAGTCGGTACAGTTTCAAGGAAAGTAAAATAACTTTTTAAAAAAATGTAAAAGAAAGGCGCCAAGTACACGCGCTAATTGTGAAAAACTGTCATGTATCTACAAAATAGTGTTATTTTAATATACAAAATTGTTATCTTTATCTGCACAAAAGAGTGTTTTCTAAACTATTAAAAACTGTTCTATAAATTATTTTAATTGTGTAAAATATATTCTACAAAAATAATGTGATATCAAACAATAGCGCCAGTTGAAAATAAGAACTTTTAAAAATATTTTAACAAAAAAAAGTTGTACACAATAGTTGGTTTAATTTCCTACAAAAATTAAAAAATTTTAATTAAAAATACTTGGCGCTGCTAAACTAAATAATATGCTTAAATTAACGTATTCTTTAATATAATTACATTGCAGTTATTGATGTAATTAAATTAAACATAGTTCTGAATTAAATTTAGTTTTAAATTAAATTTATTCGTTGGTTTAATATATACTATGAAATATAATTTGAAATTTAGCAGCGCCAGGTTTTTTTAATTAAAATTTTTTAATTTTTGTAGGAAATTAAAACAACTATTTTGTACAACTTTTTTTTGTTAAAATATTTTTAAAAGTTCTTATTTTCAATTGGCGCTATTTTTGATATCACATTATTTTTGTAGAATATATTTTACACAATTAAAATAATTTATAGAACAGTTTTTAACAGTTTAGAAAACACTATTTTGTGCAGATAAAGATAACAATTTTGTAGATTAAAATAACACTATTTTGTAGATGACAGTTTTTCACAATTAGCGCGTGTACTTGGCGCCTTTTTTTACATTTTTTTACAAAGGTAAATTTTTAGGGACTATATCATTCTTTTTTGTAGTATTTAATTAATGACACCAAATCCACTAGCAAATATATACATTATGCTTTGACGTATTAGATTACCGAGTTAAAAATATCTTAGATTATCGGATCTTAATAACACATAAATACTATTATTTAAAAAACGAGAAAGAACGAAAACGAGAAAGGAGAGAGAGAGAGAAAGAGAGAGAGAGAGAGAGAGAGAGAGAGAGAGAGAGAGAGAGAGAGAGAGAGAGATTTATAATATATTATTATAAGTAAGAAAGAGTGAGTGAGAGAGAAAAAGAGGGAAAGAGAAAAACAGCGAAAGAGAGAGAGTGAGTGGCAATAAGTAATATATAGTTAAAAGGATTATTAATGTTACCGAATCCATTAGCAAATATATAAGTATTATACTTTGACGTATTAGGTTATTATAGTAACCGACGACGGTCGGTAATATTAATAATATAACTAAATACACACAGTGGATTGTTGACTGCTCGAACCTTTTTTCGCACATGCGCATTGGAGACTTTGACGACGACCACGACGACGGAGACGTTTCTTAATGATAAATTTTAACATTGAGACTTTGCATCTTAATGTGTCTGTTTATAGATCATGTAGAGCGAAAATAAAAACACTTTCCTTATATAAATCAAACACAAGCTATCGATTAAGCCTATCATGAATTCGATCGGTTCAGCGGTTATTGAGGTCTGATAATCTGAGATACTTTCAACTATCCGACTCGCGTAAAGATATATATTGTATATTCGGAGTGCCTCGCTGTTGCTGCGCGCTACTTGGCGCGAGACACTACCATGTCTCTTGATTTTCGTTGAAATTAATTAATTGTGCACAGGGCACATTGGCTCTTATAAGCCGTTGAAATTTGAATTTATATTAATTCATATCTCATTAAATTATATTTTATCAATAACAAAAAATAGAAAATATCAAGCATATAGTAATAATTATTAAATAATATATTTACAACACTTACAATTGGGACAATAATAAATTTTTGCTTTGATAATATGGTTATATAAGTTAGCTTGTGGTAGTACGATTTAAGAAAAATTATTAATTTATTTATAAATATTGATTCAAGCTTTATAATAAATGTAATATGTACATGAAATGAATGTAAAATATTCTACGATAAACTAACTTTTAAAAAAATACAAAAATGCAAAATAAAACTGCATTGTTAGATTTATTATCAATTGAAATAAAAAAAAGAGCAAAAGTTGCATCAACCGTATTTGATTCTTTAAAATGTTTGTAGCACGCACAAAATAAGATTTAATCTGGAAATCTTTTGTTTTTGTTTCTAATTTCTCATTTATTACCTTTAAATGTCGTTTATATTAAATAATAAAGAAATTGATGGTACGATTTAAGTGACTGGTACGGATTAGGCTACTCTTCCTTATAATATAATGTATAGAATCCTGAATTAGGCGCAATTAGAATCACATTGCGGACTCTTCTATTTTCTGAAATACGACAATTTTAAGTATTGCGTGTATATTGCTGTTAATATTCACTTTATCGTATGGTATGTTATTCATGTCTCTTCATTGATATCTTTTGTTTAAGTACTCTATCTCTTTTATATGCAATATGACTGTTACATTACCATCAACAGATTCTTCTATTTCATCTATTTCTGCGAGTTCTTAAACAGTTTTCGATATGCAACTACACGAATTTTTGAGTCTTATTACAGATAGAGATATAATAAGAAGCCTTCTTATTGATCGGAAGTTATTCATGGAAATATTAAATATCCGCAATGTGAAAGAACATTAATTTTAAATCGGGAGTTTATACTTTGTATTTGTCATACAAAATATAAACAACTACATTTTATTGCTTTACTGCAAATTATATACGTGAGCAGAGAAGGGACTCCGCCCCTATTTCTGCACCCTCCTTTCGTAAAAATTTTAATCTAATCCAAACTAATTTCTGTTTACTAAATAAAAATTTGAATGAATATTTTTTGGATAGCGAAGCAGGGGGAAAGGCGAAGCCATTTTCTCGCCAACGCATGTACTTTACAATAAAGGAAAACAAAAAATAACTCGTTTTCCACATAAGTTAGAAGTTTACTTTCTTTTACTAGTAATCCTCGTACTACTTTGGATAATGTGGTGCAAACTCATGCAAAATTATACAATTAAAACATTGAAAGTATACTAATATCTTTGAACATGTCAAAGTCAAAGTTATTAAAATTGATAATGACTCGATCAATTTACATGCGTTACACTTAAGATATATTATTTTCAATAGATTTAAAAAGTACAAAAGTGACATATCTCAGAAACTCAGAAGGGTTCGTGATTCGAAGTGCGCGTGAGAGATTCAAAACTCTATCTACTTTAATATATGTGAAAATCAAAGTGATCGGTGAGCTTGAACCTTTTCGAAAGATTTATTTTTATTACTTTATCTAATCTTATTATCTTCTTATAAAATTTACTTTAGCATCTATATGGACTGAACATCGAAAAATGATAACGCCAAGTTTTAATACAATAATGTTACAAAAATTTTTTGATATATTTGTCGAACAATCCTTAGTATTTACGGACAAATTAGAAAAAGTTGAACTAAACGGGAATGAAGTTTTCTTTCGTCAACATATGACAGAATATACTTTTACTGCTGCATGTGGTAAGGCGAAGTATTTTTATTTATTTATAAAGCATCTCATATGATAAACGTTATTATAACGTTCGTTATTATAATGAATAATCGGCATCGTAAAAATGAAAAAAGATTCAGAAAATTCGATAAGGTTGAAAAAAAACATATACGGTACAACAGTAATTACATTTTATAAATTAAATAATAAATTAAACGTTATTTATATAAAGATAAGATTTCGAAGAATATCAAATTGTGTATTAATTTTGTAATACCAGAATCAGATTTATAATATTTTATTCGAGTTAATTATAATCATAAGTTTGCATCAAATAAGTATAAATTATAATATAAAAGTGTCGTAATAACGTAAAATATAGGAAAAATGCTGTAAAAGATCGTTCAAAAATTTGACACTAATAATAAGTTAATAATAATAAATTAATATTGCAAAAGATTATAACAACAGAAGCAATGAAATACGTATATTCTTGCACAGCTGATTGTTATTTTCAAATACTTGGAATAAAAGCATCCATTTTCAATTTAGAAATTACACATATCACATTTGTTTAGTAAATATAATGTTTAATGCGTAATTGAATATAATTAGTCAGTTACTAGCTGCTACCTTGAATAATGAGTTATTATTTTTCATATGACGTTATAAAGCTACAACGACGAACATTAAAGTTGAATATCTATCAAATATAATCAGCCAGTGTTTCAAAGCAATAACGAGGTAAAAGAAAAAAAAGATGTTTCTTTATTGTAACTATACAAAATTCAATATGCATAAATCGTAAGAATAAATCACGATTAAATATGTTTTTATATCTTATAAAATATTATTTTAAAAGAAAGATGTTTCAGCTACAAAAAAACTTTAAGAATAAGAATACGAAATATATTCTTATATCCCAATTTTATATTTAATCTCACTGCTACGGGGCGAGAACAACGAAAGTATAAATATCGTACATTCTTTGATAGAGGTAAATATTGCAAATATTATTATTCTAACTTGCACATATATATATATATTATATATTACACAATATATTATTACACAGATAATACAACAGCAGACATATGCATTAAATGAATTGAACACGAATTGTAAGACCAAAAGTGAAACGAGTCGTAAGTTTATTGGTATTGTATTTGCCTGTTTGATCTCTGTATAATATTGTTGCGCAGACAACAAAATGAGTTTTTTTTTCATAGCTTTAGATAAATATTATTAAAGTGTGCTCCGTTTTATTAAAATGCTGAATTTTGTTTGTTGATAAAGCCTCATTTTTTTCAGTCTCGCTTTCAATATTAGTTTTCGAAATAAGATAATAATTAACACACTTGTACATATACACTTACTGACAAAAGTTAAGAAACAAAATAATCGTTTGGTAACTACTGTATGTTCTTTATTTTTTAGATACATAGGTTGGAAGCAAAAATCGCATAAAGAGATAACATTTCATACATCAACACACTACAAGTTTTTTTTCGATTGTACTTGTATAAAGACTACAATTAATATTGAGTCGAAGAAACGAAATAAAACTTTGTGACAAAAATTAGGAAACATAGTTTACGTATTAGTTATTTGAATAACACAGGTATGCGTTCTGGGTAACAAAAGTTGTTTCTCACGTAATTTTGCTCGCAGAATTCGAATCTGCCAGCAGAATTGCTCTATCACGTCAGGTTCCCGAGATAAATGGGTTAAAATAGCCAAAAAACAGCGATTTTGGTCATATTCATCCTATTATTAATAACAAAGCAATTTTTTTCTTAAAAATACTCAATGGCATCTTAAAGTACTGGTTTTTATCTTGAAAATGAATTTTGGTTTTCAACAGTACGATTTTTTTTTGCTGAGATATTCCATTTCGAATGTAGAGAGTTTATAATGCATTATAGCATAGCATCTTAGGCTAATAGACCACATTTTCAATTTCTGTAACCCTTCATGTGGCGTGTGTGTCACAATTATCCTTGTGACACATACAGACACACACACAACAAGAAGGTAATTAGTAATTCTGCTGCCAGATTCGGATTCTGCGAGCAAAATTACGTAAGAAACAACTTTTGTTTACCAGAACGCATACCTGTGTTATTTAAATAACTAATATGTAAACTATGTTTCCTAATTTTTGTCACAAAGTTTTATTTCGTTTCTTCGACTCAATATTAATTGTAGTCTTTATACAAGTATAATCGAAAAAAAACTTGTAGTATGTTGATGTATAAAATGTTATCTCTTTATGCTATTTTTGCTTCCCACCAATGTATCTAAGAAAATAAAGAACATACAGTAGTTACCAAACGATTATTTTGTTTCTTAACTTTTGTCAGCAAGTGTATAAGTATATTTAAATGTACGCACACACACACGCACTTACAAAAGAAAAGCTTACTATTTTTGAATTGCATTCTTTGAATAATATAGATGAGATACTTCTTCACATTCTAATGGAAGCATCTTATAAAAATAAGTGCACACAAGAGATGATACGCGATAACATAATTACTGTGCTATTAGCGGTATGTAAAATATCTTTACATATAATTCTTATTGTACGAGGGTGGTCTGAAAAGTTTCCGACCTCAACGTGAAGATGACAACACTCGTAAATAAAAGCTACTGAATTTCGTTGTTCATCTGTTGACAGTTACTCATCTAAAGTTTCAGCCATTTTGGACGCGCAGTTTTTATGTAACAGTCGTTTGAGTGAGTTGGTGTGAGTTTTTTTGTGAAAATGGACAAAATCGAGTATCGAGCTGTCATTAAATATTTGTTTTTGAAAGGAAATACGCCTACGCAAATCAAAGATGAGTTGGATTCTGTGTATGGGGACTCTGCACCATCATTTACCACAGTGAAATTTTGGGCAGCTGAATTTAAACGTGGCTGTAAGAGCTTGGGAGACGATGAACGTTCGGGACGTCCAAAAACTGCAACTACCGACGAAAACATCGCCAAAGTTCACCAAATGGTGCTAGACGACCGCCGAATTAAAGTGAGAGAGATAGCAGAGGTTATGAACATGTCAAAAGAACGTGTTTGTCACATATTAGATCAACATTTAGGCATGAGAAAGCTGTCCGCGCGTTGGGTGCCGCGTTTGCTCACGTTAGACCAAAAACGTGTTCGAATGAACATTTCCAACGCTCTTTTGACGCAGTTTAGGCGCAATAAATCCGAGTTTTGGCGCCGATTAATTACTGTAGATGAAACTTGGATACACCATTATACGCCCGAAACAAAAATACAATCCAAACAGTGGACTGCAAAGGGGGAACCGGCTCCAAAAAAAGCAAAAACTGTTTTTTCGGCTGGGAAAGTGATGGCGACTGTTTTTTGGGATAGTCATGGAGTTATTTTAATCGATTATCTTCAAAAAGGAAAAACCATTACAGGAGCATACTACGCATCATTACTTGACAAGCTGAAGGCAGAACTTGCGGAAAAACGGCCACATTTGCAGAAAAAGAAAATCCTGTTTCACCAAGACAACGCACCGTCTCACACCTCAGCGGTTGCCATGGCGAAAATCCACGAATTATCGTTTGAACTGCTTGACCATCCGCCTTACTCACCAGATCTAGCCCCAAGCGACTTCTTTTTGTTCCCTCATCTAAAAATTGCGCTCGGAGGACAAAGATTTTCGTCAAATGAAGAGGCAATCACCTTCGTGAACAATTATTTTGCAGAGAAAAATGCCGAGTACTATTTTGACGGGTTACAGAGATGGGAGCATCGCTGGGAGAAGTGTGTAGAGTTACAAGGAGACTATGTTGAAAAATAAAAAAAAAATTTCAGAAAAAATGTGTTGTATCTTTGTTAGGTCGGAAACTTTTCAGACCACCCTCGTATATAAACTAAGAAGTAACTATAAAAAAATTTTATTTTTTTAGGCCACCGACACAACCGCTGTTACAATAGATTTTGTCGTCTTAATGTTAGCAAATTTTCCAGATATGCAAGTATGTACATATTAAATATATTCAGAAATAACTTATTTATAAAACGAAGAATGATCTAGTTCTGTGATACAGAAATTTCAGAAAAAATATATATATTTAATTAAGCAATAATAAAAGAAATTCTATGTGAATAAATTCTATTTTTCGGTGAAAAGGGGACCTAGCTCCAATGTTTTTGATCTTCACATTTGTTTTGAAAGTGAAATTACCATGAATAACCCTCAGAAAGTTTTAGCTGTCGCTTATTGTTTATTCACAAGTTTTTAACAAATAAAATTTTATGCAAAACAAGATTTTAACGAAAATGGAAAATAAAAAACTCAATGTTAAACATAATTTACATAAGTAACTATACTATCTCTCTCCCCTACTCCACCCCCCCTCACTCGCTCATTCACACACTCTCTCTCTCTCTCTCTCTCTCTCTCTCTCTCTCTCTCTCTCTCTCTCTCTCTCTCTCTCTCTCTCTCTCTCCCCTCTTCCCCTCTCGCCCCACCCAACCACCCAGCCCTTTCTCATTCTCCACATACACATACCTACACACAGAATTTTATAAGATGTTAAAAAATGTAATTTCTTATGATATATATTGCATATGTTTATATTTAAATAATTAAGAATTTTATTTCATCTTATAATAGGAGAAAGTATATAAAGAATTATGGGAAATTTACGGGACAAAAACTCCAAAATCTGCCCCAATTAAATATGAAGATTTACAACATATGAATTATTTGGATCGTGTCATTAAAGAAACTATGAGAATATTTCCTGCTGTTCCCATTATTGGGCGACGTCTATCGGAAGACATAAAAATAGGTATGTTTACATTAATATATAAATACATAGTTATTTTTAGTGCCTATTATATTATTGTATGCATAATTATTATTGTGTATCACCTAAATACGAAAAAAATTTGTTTTAAAAGAAACTGTATTTTATAAATAAAATGTATCTTCAAAAAATTATTAAAAATCAAATATATTTAAAGAGCACAAGAAATTGTGTTTACTTTTATCAAAGATTAATACCAACAAATTTGAAAAAATTTATTTCAAATTTTAACAAGAAATATCGTTTTGTAAACCAAATATACACTTGCCTGTACAATAAAACAAAAGTCGATTTGATTCGACTATTTCCTCTATTGCTTTATTTATAAACTATTTGTTACGTTTCTATTATAATAACATTTAAAAACAAAAATATTTGTTTCAGGCGACGTTATTTTACCAAAAGATTCTGACATCCTTATACCATTTATGACGTTGCATCAAAACGAAAAATATTGGCCCAATCCGTTAGAATTTGACCCGGACAGATTCCTTCCTGAGAGAATAGGGACATCTTATAAGCGTTATTACATGCCGTTCAGTATGGGACCCAGAAATTGTATAGGTAGATATGAACAAATCACAAAAACAACATGTATCACGATAAAATTGATTTGCATATATCTGCTAAACTTTTGCAGGTATGAAGTACGAGGTATGATTTCAATGAAAGTTATGCTAGCAACTTTGATACGAACATTTATGTTCAAAGTAGATAAAAGCATCGAGATCGATAAAATAAAGTTAAATTTTGACATAACACTATCTACTGTTGAGCCTATAAAATTCAAAATTGAGAAACGAAATCTGTATTAAACGGAGCAAGTATACAGGACAACATTATGGGATGAAACAATATATTTTATGTATATGTGTGTGTGATATTTTATATATAGTATACTATACGGTCACGCAGAGAAGATGATAAGCCGCAATTTATTTATAACGCGTTTACATATAAATAACAGCCCACAATAGCGCCACGAATAGTTGGAAAACTGAAATTAATTATAAAAGATCGGCCAATCCGCGCGAGTATAAGTGCGCGACGAAAAGAGACATCTCAATGTTGCATTCTACATATATACAATAATTATATACAATAGTTACAAACAATATTTGACATTTAGTGAATGTTTGTTAAAATGAGCGAGCAAAGTATTTTTGTTGCATAACTCTTCTTAATAATTCTTCGCTTTCTAATTAATACTATGATTAAGGTAGCAGAATTTTTGTTTGCATTTAATGTTCAGTTTAATGAAACAATTTTTCTTAAACAATTCAAATGTACAATTAGACGAAATCTTACAAAGAAAAACGAATAGCAGTGAAGAATGAAAGTTATTCCTGCCGCCAGCCTCTTAAGTTTTGCATTAGCATAAATCAGTGAGAATTTATAAATCTGAGTACGAAAATTTTTATAATTCTGGCTTAAGTTTTAAATTACCTGAGCGAGAGAAATTAAAGTTGTATCAGAACATTGTATTAAAAGTCAGAGAAAGGTTATGAAAAGGTCTTAAAAAGATATATACACTATGATCAAAAAGTTCCGGGAATTGGTAAATAAAACAGATTTTTTGTTAATTTTGGGTACATTTATTTTATCGCCTTCAAAGTAGCATCCATCTGAAGCGATGCACATATGCCAACGCTTAACCCATTTATCCATACACTTTTCATAGACCGATGAAGGAATGGCTTTCAATTCCCTCGTCGCATTTTCTTTTATTTCATCTATGCTCGAAAATCTTTTTCCACGAAGCGGTAATTTAAGTTTTGAGAACAGGAAAAAGTCGCAGGGTGCCATATCCGGAGAATACGGTGCTTGTTGGATGGTATTTACTGCGTGTTTGGTCAAATAGTCGGCCACAATGCGTGCTTTGTGAGAGGGAGCGTTATCATGGTGCAAAATCCAAGAATTGTTTTTCCATAATTCCGGTCGTTTTTTACGCACAGCATCTCTCAAACGCCTCATTATGCCCAGATAATACTCCTTATTGATTGTTTGACCCGTTGGCAGGTACTCATAATGAACAACACCTCGATAATCAAAGAAAACAAATTCCCGGAACTTTTTGATCATAGTGTACAACTATTGTAATTTATCGTTAGAAATAAACTTAAATAGTAAAAAATTTCTGTTTATAAATTCTGGTTTATAAACCACCCTCGTATATTAAACAATATTAAAATATATACTTCTATAATTATATTTTTAATTTATAAATATATTTATAATGTTAAAAAATATTGTTATAATATTAATATATTATAAATATATACATACATACATATATATATATATATATATAATATTTGCACAAAATAAGGAAAAATGTATTATGTTAAACTTTATTTATCTTATACGTAAGTTTTTGCATGTATATATAAATTTTTTCAAAGATTTAGCTACATTCCATTGAACTTTGTATCTACGAAATAATAGCTAGATAACAAATCCATTATTGGAGAAAATGTAATAATTATGCGTATGCACCTTTTAAAAAATGTATTAAGATAACTTATATTAATGAATATATTAGGTAATGATCCGACTTTGCAAAAAATTTATTGGTATATACTATATTTGTGAGCATCATATATTTCTTACGCGGTGAAAAATACGTCGTTATTGTGATCCGATTGTAACTTCTTGACCTGCGTAGTTAGCGAAAAAAAGTAAAAAAAAAATGATAGATATACATAATTACGAAATGCAGCAAAAATTGATCAACGTCATCTTCATGCAATACAATCTCAAATATCTCAGATATCTAAAACACAATGTTGCAATTAACATTTTACATATATCAGAAAAAAAAGATAAGGAATAAAAATTATTTATATGGACAAGATCACGAAATTTCCTTTCAGTTTATACATTATAAGATTTTGCAAAAAGTTTTTTATTTCAAATAAAGATTATTACGAAATGCTATGTTGTTGGTTTTAGTAATAAATTTTATAAGGCCAGAAAAACTCACTGCGAAAAGATTCAGACTCAAACAAAGCACATCAACTACTATTAAGAAATGTGATAAGTGAATATAGGAAAATAGAAATGTGGAGAACCTTCAGCAAGATAAAAATATTATTTTATCCATGTATTTCATATAATTATTATCAGATAAATACTAACTCGATAGCTGTACGATGAATATTTACGTTATAAATTATTTCTTTATGCATTATAATTTCATTCTTTGGGCAAATATTGTTCCGCATATTTATTGCCTACTCTATGCGGTAACTGTAAAAACTTTTTCTGCTGCAGTTATACTGATCCCTAAAAACTTACTTAAAAAAAAAAAAAAAAAAAAAGCGCCAAGTACATGCGCCAGTTAAGGAAAACTGTTATATTTATTTACAAAATAGTGTCTTTAACCTACAAAAATAATATCAAAAAATTCCGCCAATTATAAATATAAGCTTTTAAAAATATTAATTAAAAAATAATATTAAATTAAATTAGAAATTAATAGAAAAATTAAAATTTAGAAATTAATACAAAATTTTAAAAATCTTTACTAAATTAAAAATTAATACAAATAAAAAAAATTAAAAAATTTTGATTCAAAAAACTTGGCGCTGCTAAATTTCAAAGTATATATTAACTCAACACATAATAAATTCAATTTAAATTTAAATTTATAGATCAATATTTAATTTAGATTCATCAATAACTGTAATGTAAATACATATTTAAGAATACGTTAATTGTAGCATAGTCTTTAATTTAGCAGCGCCAAGTTTTTTTAATTAAAATTTTTTAATTTTTTACGAAATTAAAACAACTATTTCGCACAACTTTGTTTGATTATAATATTTTTAAAAGTTTTTATTTTCAGTTGGCGCTATTGTTTGATATCACATTATTTTTGTAGAATATATTTTACATAATTAAAATATTTTGTAGAACGGTTCTTAACGGTTTTTAAAAGACGAGAAAGAAACGATTCATTTTACGCCATTTTTTCATATATTTTTCGCTATTACTTCATATGTTTCAGCGCAGATTATAATTTTAAGATGCGTTATAAATTTATATCTCACACAATATTCTTTTTGCGCACATAATTCAAATAATAATTTTATCTAATAATTAACAGTGCAATGGAAGGATGTATTGTTTGTTGTGTCTTGCAGAAATATTTTTATGTCAAAGGATCTGCACGATGAGAGAAAAAGATAATGTACATTTATGCAAATTTATGCAAAGATCTTAAATTGTGATAACAATTTTCGTACATTTTTGGTAACATTTTCGCGCAAGGTAAACAGAAATAAAAATTTGTACACGCGCGAGTCGAGTTGAAAATAAATAATAACACATAATAACACATAAAACAATCGAGCTTCTAATAAATTTATTCGATAGCTTCGTTATTATACGATAAAAGTGTCTTTATTTTTAACTCTACATGTTTCAAGAGAATACTATGTAAAATTATTATACACATATAGTATTCACAAACAGTCGGTATACAGTTTGCAGATGATTAACCATTGGCAGAGTCGTTAGCGTCATCTTGCGTCAAAACATTAGAAACGTACATTTTTCTGACGTAGGTGACGGAGACGTTTCTTAATTAAATTAATTAAATGAAATATTTCACATTGAGACTTTGCATCATAATACCTTCGCTTATAGAGCACCGCGTAGAGCAAAAATAAAGACATTTTCTTTATATAATTCAAACTCAAGCTATCGATTAAGCCTAGTGAAAACTCAATCCGATCAGCGGTTATTGAGGTCTGATAATCTCAAGTACTCTCAACTGACCGGCTCGCGTATAGATATACGGTGCGACTTTCGTTGCTTGCGCGGCACTTGGCGCGAGACACTACCGTGTCTTGATACAAGCTCAGCAGATGCTCCGTCTGGATCTCAATATTAAATGACGTCGTTATGATAACGACTCTCTTGCGAACGACTGTTTGATGACAATTTGTAAATAGTTTTTCTATAAACATGTCGTTCGAGCACGAACTGATTGAACTGATTGCTTTACAAGGAGACTTTACGTTTCAAACACACAATTTTGACTATTAATTTTTAGTGCATATAAATATCATACATTGATCTGCTCTGTCGAGACAAAAAATATTAAAAAAGTAAAAAAAATTCAAATATATACATAAAAATTAAAAAAAATGTTTTTTCTATAAATAATTAAGTTAAACATAAGTTATACCTCATAAGTTAAACATAAAATATGTTACACATATACTTCTTAGTTTTAAAATCTATTATGTATTTATAGGATTTAAATAAATAAATTAACCACCGATGAGAGTAACCAAGTAACTCACATGTTAAAAAAAATAAGTTAATTTTTTAGTTTCTATAGGCTTATTAGTTATGGCTAGACCACGCAGTGCGATATGTTTACATTAATTTCATTACATTATATCCATTTAATTTCGTTTAGTTTTGTTACATTTATTTACATTAATAGCAAAATAAGATGGAGATTTGATCAGACTTGCATGTATCCGTTGCAGAGTCGGCAGGAGCGCGAGACAGAGCACATGTCTCTGTACAAATTAGTAAAGTAAAAAAATGAAATAAAAAAGTGATTAGAGAACCAAACAGATGTGTGTGACGTCATTTTGCCATTAGAAAAAGTTGTTGTGCTCGACTAGCACAATCTGGCACAAGTGGAGAAAATTCGAAAAAGTTAAATTTTTCTTTCACCCCCAACCTCTTCGAATGATCTTTGGCTAACCCTCGAGGGTAGCGGAACTTCTCTTGTACTGTTTTTATTCGTCTTGACTAGCACAACTCAGCACAAGTAGAGAAATTTGATTATCTGTTACGGTTTGAAGTTATAAGACTATAAAGTTTTACATCGGAAAAATTAACATTTTAATTTCTTTTTCTGAAACGGGAAGAAATACGGTTGTGATGTTTGCGGCACAATGTGCAGTAGCTAAAGCTCTATCCAGCACAATTTTTATTTTGTCGCTAAAACAAGATGGCGGTGCTGGCAAAAAAATGATTTTTGTGATCTAACGCTTTGTTTTTTTAGATATGTGATTCATTTTTGCGGCAAAATGTAGCACAAACCTAGCACAACACAGCACAATTTTTTATTTTATTTTTTTACAAAATGGCGGTGCTAACTTCACGTACATGGGAACCAAACAAAAACAATTCTTAAGAGAGCAGCTGTCTATTTAACATTAAAATTTCTTTGAAGTATTTCTTTTTTCCGTTCTTTTTCTTGAAATCTAGGAGAGATAAGAGAAATTCCAAATCATTTGTAACATTAATTGGATCGCTTAATAACTTTATTATATTATTAAAGGTAATTTGTCAGATTTCATTCTAATCTCTACAGCGTGATTTGTTATACATATATGTGTAACTGTTTATTTATAGAGAATGGATAATATAGAAGAAAAGAGAAGAAACGTGCTGCTAAAACTACACGTAGGCAATATGAATTGTATTTGGAAGAACTTTGCGCAAATGAAGCGTTTAGAGAAAACAAGTTTGATGCAACACAACATAATATTACTCGTATTGATAAATCGTGGCAAAATCTTTGCAAAAAACTAAATGCTTGGGGACAAATAAAATCAATCAAAGAATGGAAAAGAGTAAATTTCAGTGTACTGTTTTAATACTGTAAACCAGTTTAAACTTTGCTACATAATATTTCTAATGATGAAACTATTTATATAGGTATTTACATACTGGTAATCCCAAGTAAAAGGTAGAGCTCGTGAATTAAAAATAGTGCAACAGGAAACTGGAAATAAGGAAAATAACATGAAATTGTTAAATGACTTAAGAGCACTTTATTGGATATTATTGGTCGTGTTGTAGTGTATGGTATAAGTGATGTTGCACAATTTGGAATCGGTAAAAATTGCTATTTATTTAAAATATTCCTATTATTTAAACTAAAATATAGTGAAATTAGAAACATAATTTTAAAATAATTTTTAGTCGATTATCAATATACACAAGCAACAGACGTACAGAAGGAAAAATTGATAGAAAATAATCATAAGTCAATTTTGAATCGGAGACTTTTTGAACACAACAATGCACCTATGCCTGTTACAAGTATTGATAAGCCGAATCACTTAGACTTTGAGATAATTAATGATGAAGAAGTTACTGGAAAATCTCCTAAAAAGAAATGTATGTAATATTTCTAATGATTATTTATATAGGTATTTACATACTGGAAATCACAAGTAAAAGTAGAGCTCGTGAATTAAAAATAGTGCAACAGGAAACTGACTTAAAGAAACTGACTTAAGAGCACTCTATTGGATATTATTGGTCGTGTGTAGTGGTTGGTATGAGTAATGTTGTACAATTTGAAATCGATAAAAAATGCTATTTATTTAAAATATTGCTATTATTTAAACTAAAATATAGTAATAATGTTAAATTCTTAAATGTCGCCAGTAGATAAAATAAAAGACGTAAGTCTAATCGACCATATTGGCAATTTATTCATTAAAATGGATCACAATGTTTCGACGTTTTACGTTTTCAAATTATGGAGCCTACGCAGTTTGATACGTTCTTCCAAATGATTTCTAAACGGTTCGGCAACACCTACACGACCTTGATGAAGTTGTGTATCAACAACAAGAAGAAGATCTATACTGCTAATCAACAACTAATTTTCTTACTTCGATGCAGAAGTTACGATTTAATTCCGTCACATATTAATAAGTTAAAAGTTATCATCATGTTTTATAGTAGTAGCATCAATCGTACATTGGAAAATATTACGAAGAAATATCGGTACAGATTGTTGAATTTAGAAATTAAAGACCTTAATTTCAATTTAAATTACAAAAAAAACTTAAATTAACAAAAAATTTGGTACAAATAACGAAACTAGATCAAGATCTATTAAATTACGCAATTAAAAACGAAACATGTTATTAACCACTCCTTGTTAAACGAAGTTATGACATTTCAAGAATAATTAACTTTATTTTCAATCTAAAACATTCAATCTAATCGCACTGATTATTGCGTAAACCACGGATGCCCAACTAGTTTCTCCGAGAGGCCAGATTTCAAATTTTGACCATTGCTCGCGGGCCCCCCAGACTAATATCAATTCATTGCCCTCTTTGCGTTACCTAGGGACTACAACGTGGAGGTGAGACAATAACTAGCGTCTATCCTTTTTTGTTTACCCTCTCTCTCGCTCCTATCGAGACTATCAAGGCGACGGAGAGATATAAGCGCTTTAGATCGCGAGCCAGGTTTTAGACAGACCTGGTCTTGCAGTATGGAAAGGATTTTGTGCACTATTACGAGGTTCGACTGTAGTCTAAATTTCATATTTTCGAATACGGTCGCGGGACGGACTGATAGGCTGCGCGGGCCGGACGTAGGGCATTCCTGGCGTAAGCTATAATTTATTCTCATCATTTGCTTGAGTGGGGAAAACATAATAAAAGCGTTAAAGAGTGTATGATATCCGCAGTAGTAACATAGGTACAAAGCCATATTATTATATATTTCGTTGTTATCATTGTTCAGTACAATGACATTTTTAAGTGTGGTATTAATTTTGCTGGCATGTATTGCCATATGTTACTATATCTTAAATTACCATCGCCGACTTCTATTAAAACAGTCAACTCTCTGCCTGGTCCAAAAACATTTCCGATTATTGGAAGTGCCTTCTATCTTCTGCAGCGGAGTCCTGATGGTAATACTAAAGAGATTGAAATATCTTTAATTATAGAATAATGTGCTTAATTTATGGAAAAATAATGAAGGAATTAGCAATAAAACTTTTTGAAGTATATCAATATTTCAGAATAAAAAATAGTTATTGTTAATATTCTATTGTTGTGTTTAATATAATAAAATGTAGATAAATTATTTCATGTAATATATCATAAAATTCTTCTTTCTTAAAATATTTTTTAGAATTTTTGGATACTATAATTAAGCTAATAGAAGAATACTCGACTCCATTACCGTTTTGGATGGGTAACAAGTTATTCATTACAATAGACAAACCAGATTAAGTACAGGTAGAAAGACAACACTTATATATTTACTAAATTACTTATGTATTTTACTATAAATAGATGAGTATTTATATTTATATAGAGAAAATTTATTCAAAACAAATTATTTCTCATATTTTCATAATATGCCATATCACTCATGTAACGAAAGTGATTTTCTGAAGTGTATGTTAATTGTCTAAATGACACAAACAGATGTGAATATAAAAAATTTTATATATCGTTGTAGACAATTTTGCAAAACAGCCATTGTTTGGATAAAAGTATATTATATTATTTTCTTGAATCATCACTTGGCAAGGGATTAATCACAGCTCCTGGTAAGATATTTAAAAAAAATAAAACTAATTTATTTAATTTTAATAATTTATTTTGTATAATAGAGTAGTTTTAAATCATTTTTACTAAGTAATTTATTTGCATTTTCGTAATTGTACAATATTTTTATTTAGAATAACGAAAGTTTTAGGTTTTTTATTAAAATTTTTAATATTATAATTTCTGTGTGTGTGTGTTATCTTTTTTCGGTAAATCTTGCGAAAAGATTATATCTTATCTTTATCGATCACCTTTAAGTTTCATATAAGCGAAAGTTGCCTAAATAATACCACTTAAGATATTTTATATTATATTTTTTATTTGGCACTAATTTGTACATAAATTAATAATTGGAAATCGTAACTTGATGTTTAAGACATCTACTATTACGTGTTTAACTTTTTGTCAAGAACAAATTAATGTGTTATAATTCCTTTTATGACATAGTGTAAAAGATACGAATTAAGCAACCAGTCTCCTAAATTGTACCTTCTTTAAAAATAGTTTTGCGAATGGAAGTAATAAAATGCGGGTTGCGAAAAATGTGGTTAATTTAATAACATATATTTATACATAGTAAGAAGAAATAAAGAAACATCCACAGCATACAATAATTAAGAAATAATATATTTATGTAAATATTAATTTATAGCAGTTAAGAATTTAAGAATCTCTATATGAAATATAAATTCAAATTTCAACGACTCATAAGAGCCAAATGCGGATGGTAGTGCGTATAGTTTCAAGGACAGTTAAATTTTCGTTGAAATTGATTAATTGTGCACAGGGCACATAGGCTCTTATAAGCAGCTGAAATTTGAATTTATATTAATTCATATCTATTAAATTATATTTTATCAATAAGAAAAAATAAAAAGTATCCAGCATGTAGTAATAATTATTAAATAATATATTTACTTCACTTACAATTGGGACAATAATAAATTTCTGCTTTGATAATATGGTTATATAAGTTTGCTTGTGGTAATACGATTTAGGAAAAATGATCAATTTATTTATAATATTGATTCAAGCTTTATAATAAATGTAATATACACATAAAATGAATGTAATATATTCTACGATAAACTAACTTTTAAAAAAGTACACAAATGCAACATCTTGAATAATGAGTTATTACTTTTCATATGACGTTATAAAGCTACAACGACGAACATTAAAGTTGAATATCTATCAAATCTAATCTATCAGCCAGTGTTTCAAAGCAATAACGAGGTAAAAAAAAAGAGGTTTCTTTATTGTAACTATACAAAATTCAATATGCATAAATCGTAAGAATAAATCACGATTAAATATGTTTTTATATCTTATAAAATATTATTCTAAAAGAAAGATGTTTCAGCTTCAAAGAAACTTTAAGAATAAGAATACGAAATATATTCTTATATCCCAATTTTATATTTAATCTCACTGCTACGGGGCGAGAACAACGAAAGTGTATAAATATCATACATTCTTTGATAGATAAGATAAATATTGCAAATATTATTATTCTAACTTGCACAGTATATTATATATTACACAATCTATTATTACACAGATAATACAGCAGCAGATATATGTATTGAATGAATTGAACACGAATTGTAAGACCAAAAGTGTAACAAATCGTAAGTTTGTTGGTATTTTGTTTGCATGTTTTGATCTCTGTATTATAATGTTGCGCAGACAACAAAATGAGTTTTTTCTCATAGCTTTAGATTGTTTAGATAAATATTATTAAAGTATGCTTCATTTTAATAAAATGCTAAATTTTGTTCGTTGATAAAGCGTCATTTTTTACAGTCCTGCTTTCAATATTAGTTCTCGAAATAAGATAATAATTAACACACTTGTACATATATATGTATACTTATAAACAAAGAAGTAAATATAAAAAAATTTTATTTATTAGGCCACCGACACAATCGCTGTTACAATAGATTTTGTCGTCTTAATGTTAGCAAATTTTCCAGATATACAAGTATGTACATATTAAATATATTCAGAAATAACTTATTTAAAGATCGAAGCATGATCTATTTCTGTGATACAAAAATTTCAGAAAAAATATATATATTTATTTAAGCAATAATGAATGAAATTCTATGTGAATAAATTTTATTTTTCGGTGAAGAAAGGATCTAGCTCCAATGTTTTTGATCTTCACATTTGTTTTGAATGTGAAATTACCATGAATAACCCTCAAAAAGTTTTAGCTGTCGCTTATTGTTTATTCATAAGTTTTTAACAAATAAAATTTTATGCAAAACAAGATTTTAACGTAAATTGAATATAAAAAACTCAATGTTAAACGTAATTTACATAAGTAACTATACTATCTCTCTTTCTCCCTCTCTCATTCTCTCTCCCTCTCTCTCTCCTCCTCTCCCCCCTCTCTCCACCCTCCCTCTCTCCCTCCCTCTCTCTCCCTCCCTCTCACCCCATCTCCTCCCCTCTCTTCTCACTCCCTTTCCCTCTCTCCCTCTCCCTCTTTCTCTCACCCTCTCTCTCCCCCTCTCTCTTTCCCCCTTTTCTCCCCCTCCCCCTCTCTCTTCCTCTCTCCCTCTCTCTTTAAAGAGGTCACATATGAGGAAGTAAATAGAATTATACAAAACTTGGGAAGTAAAAATAGTACAGACGAAGGGATAACCACAAACGTATTAAAAATGGCATGGAAATGTATAAGCGAGAAAATTGTATCAGTAATAAATAGATCTATACAAAAGGGAATCTGCCCAGACAACTGGAAAACGTCAACAATTGTGCCCATACCAAAGATTAGGGGTAGTAAAAAAGCTGAAGCTTATAGACCGATAAATATGCTATCTATATATGAAAATGTGCTAGAGATGGTTGTAAAAAATCAATTAAATGAATATCTAGATCAGCATAAAATAATAATTGATGTACAGTCAGGTTTTCGCGAAAAGTACTCATGTGAAACAGCATTACAAAGCACAATGATCAGGTGTAGAGAAAATATGGATAATAGCGAAATGGTAGGGGTAGTATTTTTAGATTTCAAAAGAGCGTTCGAAATAATAAATAGAATGTTATTATTAAGGAAATTAGATAAGTATGGAATAACAGGAACAGCATATAATTGGTTTGAAACGTATTTGGATAATAGAAAACAACAAGTTAGATACGGGAATACTATTTCCGAGACTAAAGATGCTATACACGGAGTTCTTCAGGGATCCGTACTGCTGTAATATAAAAATAGATGGAGTTCACCTTGAAGAGGTACATGAGCTAAAATACCTAGGAATTATAATTGATAATCACTTACAGTTTAATAGTCACGCGGATTATACTGCGAAAAAAATAGCAAAAAAGGTGAACTTCTTGTATAGATTAAATAAATATGTATCGTCGTATACGTTAGTGACTATTTATAAATCCATAATAGCCCCACATTTTGAATATTGTAACACAATAATGTTAAACTTTAGCGAAAACAGTATGAATATAATGCAGAAATCTTAAAATCGTACGATGAAAGCAATATTAAAATGCAATAGATACACACCGATTCGACAAATGCTAGATGCGCTTAGTTTTATGACGATTAAAGATAGAATGTTATATAATGTATGTTTGTTTGTGCATAAAATGAAATGTGGAATGATGCCGCAGTATTTGTTGAGTGAGGTAAAATTTATTAAAGATGTACACGAACATAACACAAGGCAGAAGGATAATATAAAAATAAATTTTTGTAAAACAAGCGCGGGATAGAGATCAATAACATACAATGGATTTTATATATATAACAAGTTATCGAAGGAAGTAAGAGAATTACAGGACATAAATATCGAAAGGCGTATTAAGGTAGAAGTCAAAAACCTAATGTAAATGCGAAGTGGACTAAATAACAAAATATATAAAGTGTAATGAGGATTGTACATTATAGTTTTTTGTAAGTAAGTAGCCAATGGCTAAATAAATACATATCTATCTATCTATCTATCTTTCTCTCCACCCCCCTCTCACCCTCGTTCCCACCCTCCTTCATCCTCCCCTCCCCTCCCCACCCCCTCCCCCACCCCATCTCCTCCTCACCATCTCCTCCACCCCATCTCCTCCACCCCATCTCCCCCACCCCTCTCTTCCCCTTTCCACTCCCCCTTAACCCTTTCTCACCCTTCCTCCCCCTCACTCTCAAGTGGTGTATAATGAGCTCAGTGTTTCAAACTAATTTGTGTTCTTTTTTTTCTACCACCATCTCGATCTCCTACACCAGTGAACCATCAACTCAGTTTACTTATTATCTCAGAGTCACTCATTTCATGTTTTTCACACAATACATCTAAAAAAATATTTATTGAAAAAATAAAAAGAGAGCAATAAAATTTACAGAATATTTAAAATATTTTTTATAAGACATGTTATGTATATTCACCTTTCAAACATTTATATGTTTCCGTATCGCTAAAATTCTTTTTTTTATTACTCACACTTGCTTACCACAAGCACTGTACAACAATTGCACACCTTTCGATAATATTGCCGAAAATATATGATAAATACTGCTAGTTATACAGGGTGTCCGAAGTCAACCGCATCACCCGTCGTGTGCAAGTAGAGGCAGTTAAACTGAGTAGGAAAGTCCTGTACCGTTTTACGATTTTCGCAATAATTAATAAGAAATTAAATAAAAAAGAGCGGCCAATCCGTGCGAGTAAAAGCGCGCGGCGAGAAGAGACCTCCTACTGTTTACGTGATTCTTGTCGCGCGGCGAAAATAAAAGCCTAATGTTTACGCGGTTGCTACGCACGCGACAAAGCGGGGAGGAGCACTCTACAAAAGACAATGGATAAATACGAGCAATGCATAACGTTGGACCCCCGCGTGGGCTGTCTCTTCTCGCCGCGCGCTTGAACTCGCGCGTATTGGCCGATCTTGTTTAATTTATTTCTCATTAATTATTGCGAAGATCGCAAAACGGTAGAGGACTTTCTTACTCGGTTTAACTTGCTCTATCAGGACACGACGGGAGATGCGATTGACTCCGGACACCCTGTATAGACTATTGTCCAACTGACAGTGTCATGAATGATTTCTGAAGACAAATAAAATAATGTAGAAATATAGAAATAATATAGAAATAATATAGAAATTATTAATAATATAATATAATATAGAAATTATCTTCGAACAGTTTTGAAGCGCGCGTATAGAAAAGAACCAATACGTTTTAGTGAAACAGTTCTGGTACATGTACCAGAATTAAGTTCCACCCCTACCAGTGGCAACCCTGGTACCAAACGATCGCCAAAAATCGCTTATGGATATGTGTCGTGCATCAATTTCAGCATTATTGATGTAAAAGAGCGTCACTTAAAGCGAATTAAATCTCTTAATGTACATGTTATTTAATAGTCAAGTTGAATGTGATCAAAGAGTAAAGAAACACAGGAGGGAATGTATCGGTAGTGGGGGCTAGGCAAACCGCTGACGGATATTCGTTGGCAGCCATCTTGAGCGTCCACTTTTTTGACGCTTTTTTGACACTTTTTTGACATCTTTCAGTTCTTTATTCAATTCCTATTGCTTGCCAATATTTACTGCTCTAATTTTTTTTTTAAATAGTAACAAAAAGGGTTATCGCTTTTCACTATTAAAACCTATTTATTCTGGCTGTGGTTGTACATCCCCTTGACTCCCACGAGATAACTCGCTGATAAAAATTACGAATAAAGAATAGAGTATAATTGCCAAAGCAAATTATCTCGGAAGTCATACTTTAAATAATAAATCATTTTCTAATTGCCGCAGTAAATTTTGAGGTATTTCCAGTATCTCCATGCGAAAAGTCATTCAATATTGGCGCCCGTGAGCGGCCATCTTGAGCGTCCACTTTTTATGCTGGTATATATAGGCACTTCCGTCCGCTTCGCTACAACCATATGCTTCCTCCTGTGTTTCTTTACTCTTTGAATGTGATTTACAGATCTTCCGTAAACTGGCACACGTGCATGTTTACATAATTCCATATATTTTTAAAAAACAAATAATGTTTAAAACTACATGGCAAAAATCTCTCTATTTGACTTGTGCGATATTTAGTGCGTAGTAAATATTATACCCTAAATACGAAGATAATGACCAAATTCCTTACTTCTATTAAAATATACACTATGATCAAAAAGTTCCGGGAATTGGTAAATAAAACAGATTTTTTGTTAATTTTCGGGTACATTTATTTTATCGCCTTCAAAGTAGCATCCATCTGAAGCGATGCACATATGCCAACGCTTAACCCATCCATACACTTTTCATAGTCCGATGAAGGAATGACTTACAATTCCCTCGTCGCATTTTCTTTTATTTCATCTATGCTCGAAAATCTTTTTCCACGAAGCGGTAATTTAAGTTTTGAGAACAGGAAAAAGTCGCAGGGTGCCATATCCGGAGAATACGGTGCTTGTTGGATGGTATTTACTGCGTGTTTGGTCAAATAGTCGGCCACAATGCGTGCTTTGTGAGAGGGAGCGTTATCATGGTGTAAAATCCAAGAATTGTTTTTTCATAATTCCGGTCGTTTTCTACGCACAGCATCTCTCAAACGCCTCATTATGCCCAGATAATACTCCTTATTGATTGTTTGACTCGTTGGCAGGTACTCATAATGAACAACGCCTCGATAATCAAAGAAAACAAATTCCCGGAACTTTTTGATCATAGTGTATGTGCAATATATACTTCTGCAAAAATATTTTTAGTAATGATGACTAAAATAGTTTATTATATCATGTGCCGCTTTATAGCACTTATTATATTCGATCAATGAGTTATTAATGTGCTATTTTCAGGATCTTTGATACATTTACTTTTGTTATAAAAATTATAAAGCATATATATACATATATATATATATATATATATATATATATATTAATAATCTGTGTTTAGTGCTTTTTTTAATAGAGACACAATTTAGAAGACCTGATATATTATTCTCATAATTAATGTATGTAGTAAAATTGAAAAATTTTAGATAATACTGTAGTGAGCAGTGTGTGGAATAGATATTAATAGATGTTTTTAGATATTAACAGTGTAAGCAACAAAAAAGAATGATATCCCTAAAAACTTACTTTTTTAAAAAAAAGTAAAAAAAGGTGCCAAGTACACGCGCCAGTTAAGAAAAACTGTTATATTTATTTAAAAATAGTGTTATTTAACCTACAAAAATAATGATATCAAAGAAAATTGCGCCAATTAAAAATATAAACTTTGAAAAATATTAATTAAAAATAATATTAAATTAAATTAAAAATTAATAGAAAAATTAAAAATTAGAAATTAATACAAACAATTAAAAATTTTTACATAAATTAAAAATTAATACAAATAAAAAAAATTCAAATATTTTAATTCCAAAAACTTGGCGCTGCTAAATTAAACACTATGCTACAATTAACGTATTCTTAAATATGTATTTACATTGCAGTTATTGATGTAACTAAATTAAATATAGTTCTATAAATTTAGATCTAAATTTAATTTATTATTTGTTGGGTAAATATATACTTTGAAATTTAGCAGCGCCAAGTTTTTGGAATTAAAATTTTTTAATTTTTTTTATTTGTATTAATTTTTAATTTAGTAAAAATTTTTAATATTTTGTATTAATTTCTAAATTTTAATTTTTCTATCAATTTCTAATTTAATTTAATATTATTTTTTAATTAGTATTTTTAAAAGCTTATATTTTTAATTGGCGCAATTTTTTGATATCTTTATTTTTGTAGGTTAAAGACACCATTTTGTAAATAAATATAACAGTTTTTCTTAGCTGGCGCGTGTACTTGGGCGCCTCTTTTTACCTTTTTTTTTAAAAGTACGTTTGACTGGCAGAAGACGAGTGCGCGTTTAAGCAAGCGGGTTAAGTTAGTGAATTTTTTTTCGAATATTAAAACGTGAGAACGGTTTATAATTATGAATACTCGAACGAAGCGACCTCGTACCAATGAATGCAAAGATAATTTAAAAAATGTGTTTTATCTGTAGCAAAGAACGATCTCGCAGAAATCGGGTAATGAGTGAATTGCAACAAGAAAAAGAAGCTCAGAAAATTCTGAAAATTACAGGTTACTATCTGGATGAAGTTTTTGAACGGATTGCTCATTTCATCAATGGATTCTTGCTGCGCGATTGCTTTATCATAACAGTTGTATGCGTACATACGAACGTAAATTTGATCGTGAACAAGAATGCGGAGAAGGAGGAGAAAATGATATCGAAAATAGGAGACACAAAGGAAATGAAACTGAAGAGTACGAAATTAACAACAATGAATTTTCAGAAAATGAGACTTCACAAACTGATTGTTATGACGAAGATGACATTGAGAAAGTTAATGCGCTACTGGGTAAAAAAGAATGTATAATAGATATTCTTCTTGGGCTAAAAGATCGTATTGAATCAAAGGAGCTTTTTACAGTCAAAGACATTTGTGATCGTGCTAATACGTTATTGGGTGTTCAAGTAGTGCGTAATAGAGACATAAAAAATTGTCTTTCAAAAATATATGGTGATCAGATTAAGTCTTGCATCCCTGACAACTGTACACAACCAACTATTTTTTTTCACGATAGTGTTACTCGAGAATACCTTGCACAAATTTGTATAGCACAAAACAATCATAAAGAATATGGTTACAGACTACGAGAGATTTTATTGCAAGAAGACTTTGACTTGAATGATTTTTCGTAAAATGCCTTTCTTGAAATTTAATGCAGTATTCTATTTTTTATATATTTTTTATTTTTTTTATAGGAGCTATTCATCACCTGGGGAACAGGAGCAAAAAAAAGACTGATACCACTTCATCGAGTTGCAACTGCTCATGGATATGATTTGTGCAGCATTCTTCCAGCTCTCCACCATTTAACCGGATCCGTTTATACAAGCAAAGTAGGGAAAGGCAAGAAAGCAGCATTACAAGCAAATCCAACAGAATTTCTAAAAGATTTTGCACATGGTAATCTATTTTTACGTACAGCGGTGGTGTTTTTGATATAGTATATATTTTTTAAATTCATTTTTTGCATCATTTTGCAGATACATCTACTGAGGCTGTAGCAGAAGCCCTTGAAAAAGGTGAACAGTATCTGGTTCAGGTTATGCAAAAAAACAGCACATTCAAAACTTTCGATGAGCTACAATCTACGACATATGAAATGAACTCGCCCTTATCAATTGCTGGATTGCCTCCGACAAGAAAATCTATTCGACTTTACATTCAACGTGTTTTTTACATCACTCATAATCAAATCTCACTTCTAAATACCAGCGAATATAACTTGGATTCCTGTGAATTTGGATTTGAAAAAGTCGATAGTCATTTAAAACCAAAGACAATCAATTCTTTGTTTCCACCGAGTGATGTGAGTTATTCCAAGTTGCACTTGTCAAAAATGTGCAACTGCAAAATGCAGGTGTGTTACAGCTAGATTGCCCTGCATTTCATCTTGAAAATGTAATGCAGGTGAAATCTGCCGAAATACTCACAATTCCAAAGACAAATAATATTTTTAGTAAAACAAACATATTATATAAACATTACATAAACATTATATAAACACATTTATTTAATTTATTTAAATTATTTATATTTAAAAAAAGATTATTATATATATAAATATATAATATTATAAATAAACTGTTATCTAATCATATGTTTTTAGCCATTTATATAATTTATTAAAATAGTGTAGTTTATTTACTTACCGCTATGCGACGCATTATTAACTTTCTATACCCGTATTCGAGTTCTTGTCATGAGCGTATATAAAGCCTGCAAAATGCGGTTAATAAAATATGTAATTATTTCTATCAGTTTAATTTCTAATACGATTCCCGTACAAGGAAATTCAGATATTGAACTGATTTTTGGACATCTTTGCGACGTCTTTTAGACTTTTGTGCTATCTGGGAATACTTAGTATTATGAAAATAATAAATATTTTGTAAATATTGTATTCAAGTTGCAGAAATATTGCACAATATAGTTTGGGAGCGGACATATCAAGCGACGCGGTAGTGGCGCGACGCCAAGTATAAAAAAAAGGAATTAAAAAATTTATGAATCAAGAGACACGGTAGTGTCTCGCGCCAAGTACCGCACAGCAGTAGCAAGGCACTCCGTGTATCTTTACGCGAGCCGGCCAGTTGAGAGTACTCGAGATTATCAGACCTCAATAACCACTGAACGGATTGAGTTCTTACTAGGCTTAATCGATAGCTTGGGTTTAAATTATATAAGGAAAGTGTCTTTATTTTTGCTCTACATATTCTATAAGCAGAAGTGTTACGACGCAAAGTCGAAATGTGGAAATTTTTATTTAAGAAACGTCACCGTGGTCACTGTCATCGATGCACGTATACTACACGTACACAACCATGCATAGATATATAGTAGGATTGCGCTACACGTATATACACGTACACAATACATGCAAGAAATAGCAATGGATGCATCTTGTACGGTTGACTTGTTTGACGGAAGATCGCGCTAACAGCGCTCTGAGAATTGACAATTTGACAACAAAGTGACAAGAGTAAATAAAATAATAAAGAAAAAGGTTAACACGGCATGCGTAATTTAAATAATTTTAATGACAGTAAACAATAAATAAATAATAAATATATATATTTATATGTATAAATTATATATATATAATATATACATATTTATATATATATTATATATATATATATACATATTTATATTATATAAATAATTAATAATTAATAATTTATATATACATATATTTTTTTTATATATTTATATATATATATATTTATTATATGTATATATATATATATATCTTGCAAACGTACTGATTTAAGTGATGTATTTACAAATTTTAAAAAAGTAAAAATATTTTTTTTAGACTGAAAAGTGTTAATAAAACGCGTCACGCACGTGTTTGATTGTACAAAAAGTATATAAAAAATGTGGCAGTTTTCTTATGGTAATCAGGTATTTATTTCATACACACATTATAAATAAATCATATATAGTGCGTATGCTTTTAAATTATTGTGTATGCAAGATAACTCGTAATATATGCATCTTTATTACAAATAACTTGGTTCATTAAAAAACATAAAGAATTGTATGTGGGTAAAATTTATAAAATATATTGTTTCTTTAGTTTTTTCAATCAACCAATTAGATGTTATAAAATAAAGAAACAGTTAACAAATTCTTCATTAAAAATACATGTTTTAAATATCAAACTTATTTGTGATTAATATTTAATCATTTTATAATTGTATTTCAATCAGTTCAATATAAAAGTGTCTCGTAATGTATCAGTAACTTCATGAATAATGTTTCATATTCTGCATTATTCGTGAACTGAAGAAATATATAGATAAATCGCAAATAATTTGTCTTTATTACCTTTACTTTTAAAAATAGAATTATATAACTCACTTTTTTCGCTTTATAAACTAGATAAGCACCAACAATTATTCATCATTGGATTTAGAAGCATATATTGTCAATAATAAGTGTATTAAGAACACATTGATTTGTAATTATCCATTATTTTTACAATAATAGTAGCAATGAAGTTTGAAAGATTTGGATATCTATAATAAGCAAAGATGACTGTCATATTTTGATGGAATATGACGGGGGTGGTGGCGGGTTCTTTGCTATTTATTTAAAGATTTATTTAAAGACGTTTTACATATACTACAAAAAAGAATGATATAATCCCTAAAAACTTACCTTTTTAAAAAAGGTAAAAAAAGGCGCCAAGTACACGCGCCAGTTATGAAGAACTGTTATTTGTATTTATAAAGAAGTGTTATTTTAACTGTAAAAAACTACTGTAAAAAACTACCGTAGAAAATTCTTCTACAAATTATTTTAATATTGTATAAAATATTTATTGATATTGTGTAAAATATCTACAAAAATAATGATATCAAAAAATTGCGCCAACTGCAAATAAAAACGTATAAAAATATTTCAATCAAAAATGTTGTACAAAATATGTAGATCTAATTTCCTACAAAAATAATGATATTAAGAAATTGCGCCAAATGAATAAAATTTTATGCTAAAAATTTATTTCTTTTATTATTTTCAATGTCATTGAAAGGATTAAAACTAAAGTGACGAACAAAAACTTGGCGTGCCCGGGTCGGGGCATTAAAATCTGACATGCAATGAACTGTATATGCATTAGCAAATATAAATAAAATTAGCTTCAATTATCTTTATATAATTAAAATAGAATAGGTAAAATTTATTAAAAATACACCCTGTCTTAACATAAAACGTAAAATATAAACAAATTATTTACAATTCTAAAATTTATTTTAAGAATATATTTACAAACCTAACAAATAAAGTGTATAGAAAGTATAAAATTATAAGAGAAGAATAGCATAATTATATCGTACAATATGGTATATTTTTAAACACAAAATCTTATTTATTATTCCTTAAATAAATTTTATAGATTAATTTTTAAACAATTTTATTAAAAATTTATATAATTTTAATGCCCCGACCAGGGCACGCCAAGTTTTTGTTCGTCCCTTTAGTTTTGATCCTTTCAATGACATTGAAAATAATAAAAGAAATAATTTTTATAGCATAAATTTTTATTCATTTGGCGCAATTTCTTAATATCATTATTGTTGTAGGAAATTAGAACTACATATTTTGTACAACATTTTTGATTAAAATATTTTTATAAGTTTTTATTTGCAGTTGGCGCAATTTTTTGATATCATTATTTTTGTAGATATTTTACACAATATCAATAAATATTTTATACAATATTAAAATAATTTATAGAAGAATTTTCTACGGTAGTTTTTTACAGTAGTTTTTTACAGTTAAAATAACACTTCTTTATAAATACAAATAACAGTTCTTCACAACTGGCGCGCGTACTTGGAGCCTTTTTTTTACGTTTTTTAAAAAGGTAAGTTTTTAGGTATTTCTTACGCGGTGAAAAATACGTCGTTATTGTGATCCGTTTGTAACTTCTTGATCGGCGTAGTTAGCGAAAAAAAGTAAAAAAAAAGTGAAAGATATAATTACGAAAAGCAGCAAAAATTGATCAACGTCATCTTCATGCAATACAATCTCAAATATCTCAGATATCTAAAACACAATGTTGCAATTAACATTTTACATATATCAGAAAAAAAAGATAAGGAATAAAAATTATTTATATAGACAAGATCACGAAATTTCCTTTCAGTTTATACATTATAAGATTTTGCAAAAAGTTTTTTATTTCAAATAAAGATTATAACGTAATGCTATGTTGTTGGTTTTAGTAATAAATTTTATAAGGCCGGAAAAACTCACTGCGAAAAGATTCAGACTCAAACAAAGCACATCAACTACTATTAAGAAATGTGATAAGTGAATATAGGAAAATAGATATGTGGAGAACCTTCAGCAGGAAAAAATATTTTATCCTTGTATTTCATATAATTATTATCAGATAAATACTAACTCGATAGCTGTACGATGAATATCTACGTTATAAATTACTTCTTTATGCATTATAACTTCATTCTTTGGGCAAATATTGTTCCGCATATTTATTGCCTTCTCTATGCGGTAACTATAAAAAGTCTTTCCTGCTGCAGGTATACTGATCCCTAAAAACTTAGTAAAAAAAAAAAAAAAAAAAAAAAAGCGCCAAGTTTTTTACATGCGCCAGTTAAGGAAAACTGTTATATTTATTTACAAAATAGTGTCTTTAACCTACAAAAATAATGATATCAAAAAATTGCGCCAATTAAAAATATAAGCTTTTAAAAATACTAATTAAAAAATAATATTAAATTAAATAAGAAATTAATAGAAAAATTAAAATTTAGAAATTAATACAAAATATTAAAAATTTTTACTAAATTAAAAATTAATACAAATAAAAAAAATTAAAAAATTTTAATTAAAAAAACTTGGCGCTGCTAAATTTCAAAGTATATATTAACTCAACACTTAATAAATTCAATTTAAATCTAAATTTATAGATCAATATTTAATTTAGATTCATCAATAACTGTAATGTAAATACATATTTATGAATACGTTAATTGTAGCATAGTCTTTAATTTAGCAGCGCCAAGTTTTTTTAATTAAAATTTTTTAATTTTTGTACGAAATTAAAACAACTATTTCGTACAACATTGTTTGATTAAAATATTTTTAAAAGTTTTTATTTTCAGTTGGCGCTATTGTTTGATATCACATTATTTTTGTAGAATATATTTTACACAATTAAAATATTTTGTAGAACGGTTCTTAACGGTTTTTAAAAGACGAGAAAGAACGATTCATTTTACGCCATTTTTTCATATATTTTTCGCTATTACTTCATATGTTTCAGCGCAGAATTATAATTTTTAGGTGTGTTATAAATTTATATCTCACACAATATTCTTTTTGCGCACATAATTCAAATAATAATTTTATCTAATAATTAACAGTGCAATGGAAGGATGTATTGTTTGTTTTGTCTTGCAGAAATATTTTTATGTCAAAGGATCTGCACGATGAGAGAAAAAGATAATGTACATTTATGCAAATTTATGCAAAGATCTTAAATTGTGATAACAATTTTCGTACATTTTTGGTAACATTTACGCGCAAGGTAAACAGAAATAAAAATTTGTACACGCGCGAGTCGAGTTGAAAATAAATAATAACAGATAATAACACATAAAACAATCGAGTTTCTAATAAATTTATTCGATAGCTTCGTTATTATACGATAAAAGTGTCTTTATTTTTAACTCTACATGTTTCAAGAGAATACTATGTAAAATTATTATACACATATAGTATTCATAAACAGTCGGTATACAGTTTATAGATGATTTACCATTGGCAGAGTCGTTAGCGTCATCTTGCGTCAAAACATTAGAAACGTACATTTTTCTGACGTAGGTGACCGAGACGTTTCTTAATTAAATTAATAAAATGAAATATTTCACATTGAGACTTTGCCTCATAATACCTTCGCTTATAGAGCACGTAGAGCAAAAATAAAGACATTTTCTTTATATAATTCAAACTCAAGCTATCGATTAAGCCTAGTGAAAACTCAATCCGATCAGCGGTTATTGAGGTCTGATAATCTCAAGTACTCTCAACTGACCGGCTCGCGTATAGATACACGGTGCGACTTTCGTTGCTTGCGCGGCACTTGGCGCGAGACGCTACCGTGTCTTGATACAAGCTCAGCAGATGCTCCGTCTGGATCTCAATATTAAATGACGTCGTTATGATAACGATTCTCTTGCGAACGACTGTTTGATGACAATTTGTAAATAGTTTTTCTATAAACATGTCATTCGAGCACGAACTGATTAACTCTGCTTAACGACTTTTTTTAGTAGGTTGGCACTGAAAATCTATAATATGTGTAATGGATATCGTAGATTTTCAGTACCGATAATACATGCAACGAGTATATCACGGGAACCAAACAAAAACAATTCTTAAGAGAGCAGCTGTCTATTTAACATTAAAATTTCTTTGAAATATTTCTTTTTTCCGTTTTTTTTTCTTGAAATCCAGGAGAGATAAGAAAAATTCCAAAGCATTTGTAACATTAATTAGATCGCTTAATAACTTTATTATATTATTAAAGGTAATTTGTCAGATAATAACGTCCGGGGAATCGCGGGTACCGCGCCGCTACTAAGCTTATCCGGAATTCTTGTCATATACGAGAGCTTTCTGTTAAGATATTTCTTGAACTAAAGCCATAATAAAAAATCTAACGGCATTTTGCTTATGTAATGTTAATATAAGCTTTCGATTTCGACCAGTTCGAAGATGATTGGTGCAGTCAATCCCGAGGTCTCGAAAATTTGTACCCAAAAAAGTTATATAATTCTCACGTTTTAAGACTTTCAACTTTTAGTCACTCACATACATACATACTCACGCACACACGCAAATCGATTTTGTCCCTCAAGGCATATTTGCAATGCGCAAATATAAAATATTTCGTTTGTGTGACTTGTTTCACTCGTGTCGTTTGACAGTTTGACAATTTATGTCAAACTGTCAAAGTAAATAACTGTCAAAGTAAACTGTTAAAGTAAATAAAGTGAAAAAAGAAGAGATAAAGTTAATGAAGAAGGGATAAAGAGAAAGAAGGAAAGACGAGAAAATATAAAGAGATATGTATATATGTATATATATATATATATATATATATATATATATGTATATATATATATATATATTGTTTTATCAATTATATAATATTTAAATTATATCAATTATTTAATATTATTATTTATATTTATGATTATATTTATAATTATTAATTATATAATTAATTTATAATAATTACAACAAGAGAAAAAAAAGAGAGAGAAAAAAGAAAAACGAATCGTTTATTTAAAGTTATAGAAGACAAAGAATAAACAAAAAAAAGGGAGAGAGAAAGAAAGAGAGAGAGAGAGAACGAAAAAAAGAAGGAGGAGTATAATATTAGGTAATGATACTGTTCAATATTATTTAATATTATTAATAAATATTTAATATTATTAAATTTAATTAGAGTAGTAAATATTACTATTTAATATTTTCAAATTTAATTAGAGTATTAAATATTACTAAATTAAATATTAAACTTTTTAAATATTTGAACATTATTATATTTAATAATTATTTAAATTTTTTATTTAAAGTTAAAGAAGAGAACGAAGAAAATGTAAAAGAAAGAGATAGAGAGAGGGAGAGAAAGAGAGAAAAGAAAGAAAGAAAATCTTTTATTTAAAATTAAAAAAGACGAAGAATGAACGAGAGAGAAAGAGAGAGAGGGAGAGAGAGAGGGAGAGAGAGAGGGAGAGAGAAGAAAAAAGAAGAATTATAATTAAATAAAATATAATTAATATTATGTCAAAAATTATAATTAAATAAAACTATTATATCTTTTTACATTATACACGGTGCGGTCCAAAAGTTTTAGGACTGAATTTTTTACGGTTGTACTACTAATGTCATTTCCCGGAGCGGAGTGGAATTACATACTAGAAACTCTCCTCGAAGACTGTACCAAGTAACGTTAATGTGGTTTCAGTTGTTGTCAAGCAATGACGTTTCGCGCAACTCGTATTTGTTACCTCTGTCAAAAATTTGAGATGGATGTGAAGGAAGAACAACGTGTCGCAATAAAATTTTGTTGTAAAGCCGGTTTGTCGGCCGCGGAGACGGTGGAAATGATCCAAAAAGCTTACGGGGATGTAGCCTTGACTGATATTTTTCCTCCTACAGACAATGTCCCGACTCATTCAGCAGTAATGATTCGTCAGTTTTTGACGCAAAAACAAGTCGTGACGGTTTCCCCCTCCGTACTCACCGGATTTGTCTCCCTTCGACTATTTCCTATTTCCAAAAGCAAAATTGCAGCTGTCGGCTTTACAACAAAATTTTATTGCGACACGTTCTTTCTTCACATCCATCTCACATTTTTGACAGAGGTAACAAATACGAGTTGCGCAATAAATCATTGCTTGACAACAACTGAAACCACACTAACGCCACATGGTACAGTCTTTGAGGAGGGTTTCTAGTACGTAATTCCACTCCGCTCCGATAAATGACACTAGTAGTACAACCGTAAAAGAATTCAGTCCTAAAACTTTTGGACCTTGTATCTTTTTATTATATCTTAACAATTAAATACAAATTTTAATTTTACGACGTAAAGAATATAGTAATTAGAAAATAAAAATTATTTGAGGAAAAAATAGGAAAGGAATTCAATATAAAAAAATGCCATAATTTCTATTTATTAAAAAATAAAAAAAAATGTATACACATAAAATAAAGTGAGAAAGTGACAAAGCGAATAATATTTATAGTAATATTTTTTTTATAAAAAATATATTTATTGAACATTATGATAAACGTACATGGAAGTAACATTCATATAATCAATTATCAATTCGATAATATAGGTTATGTTACATTAAATATACTTTGAATAATACTTTGAATGACTTTGAATAAACTTTGAAGGTAACTTTCTTTGCTCTTGTTGACTCTCTCTCTCTCTCTCTCTCTCTCTCTCTCTCTCTCTCTCCTCTCTCTCTCCCCCCTCATCCCTCTCTCCTACCCTCTCTCCCACCGCCTCCCTCCCCTCCACTCTTCCCCTCTATCTCCCCCCTCTCCCCCCTCTTTACCCTCCCTCTCTTCCTCCCCCTCACTCTCTCTCTTTCTCCGCCGTTCTCCCTCTCTCCCTCCCTCCCTCTCCCTCTCACTCCTTTCCTCTCCTTATCCCTCTCCCTTTCCCTCTCCCTCGCCCTCACCCGCGGCAAGTATAAAAAAGTTTGACATTGTTTGCAAAATTTTAGAAATATACAGCTCAAAAATAAATATAAGATCATAGCTACTCAGCCAAGTATAAATGCCTTATCAATTTTGCAAATTAATATCTGATCTGATAGAAAGTTTATCACAGAATTATTTTTGTATTTTTAAGAATAATATTATCATCTGTATAATCAAAACGATTTAGATCCGGCGTTGAAAGGATTAAAACTAAAGTGACGAACAAGAACTTGGCGTGCCCGTGTCGGGGCATTAAAATCTGACGTGCAATGAACGGTATATGCATTAGCAAATATATATGATAAATAAAATTAGCTTCAATTATCTGTATATAAGTAAGTCAAATATAAATAAAATTAATTAAAAATACACTAGAATTAATGATAAAAATACATTAGAATAAATAATAAAATATACTTTAAAATCTGACATGCAATAAACTGTATATGCATTACCAAATTTATGTATATAATAAATAAAATTATCTTGAATTATCTGTATATAAAAAAATATATATAAATAACATTAATTAAAAATGTACTGTCTTAACATAAAATGTAAAATATAATCAAATTATATAATTACAGTTTTAAAATTTATTTTAAGAATATATTACAAGTCTAACAAATAAATTGTGAAAAAAGTATAAAAATATAAGAAAAGAATAGTATAATTGTATCGTACAATATGGTATATTTTTAAACACGAAATCTCATTTATTATTCTGCACAAATCAATTTTATAGATTAATTTTTAAACAATCTTATTAGAAAATTTATGTAATTTTAATGCCCCGACCCGGGCACGCCAAGTTTTTGTTAGTCACTTTAGTTTCAATCCTTTCGGATCTAAATCGTTTTGATTATACAGATGATAATATTATTCTTAAAAATACAAAGGTGATTCTGTGATAAACTTTCTATCAGATCAGATATTAATTTGCAAAATTGATAAACCATTTATACTTGGCTGAGTAGCTATAATCTTATATTTATTTTTGAGCTGTATATTTCTAAAATTTTGCAAACTTTGCAAACAAAAATGTCAAACTTTTTTATACTTGGCGTGTTTTTTTCTTTTGTAAAGCTTTTGTTGTGATCTATATTGTGGCAAGCTTTCAAGAATATTGTATGCAATATTCCAATCTTGCAAAACAATATTCCCGCAATATTTCATCAATATATCGTGCTGTAGGGGATGTGTAATGAAAATCATAGATTTTCAGTACCGGTAATACATGCAACGGGTATATCACAGGAATCAAACAAAAACAATTCTTAAGAGAGCAGCTGTCTATTTAACATAAAAATTTCTTTGAAGTATTTCTTTTCTCCGTTTTTCTTTCTTGAAATCCAGGAGAGATAAGAAATATTCCAAAGCATTTGTAACATTAATTGGATCGCTTAATAACTTTATTATATTATTAAAGGTAATTTGTCAGATTCTAACCTCTACAGCGTGATTTGTTATACATATATGTGTAACTGTTTACTTATAGAGAATGGATAATAAAGAAGAAAAGAGAAAAAACGTGCTGCTAAAACTACACGTAGGCAATATGAATTGTATTTGGAAGAATTTTGCGCAAATAAAGCGTTTAGAGAAAACAAGTTTGATGCAACACAACATAATATTATTGATGAATCGTGGCAAAATCTTTGCAAAAAACTAAATGCTTCTGGGGGACAAATAAAATCAATCAAAGAATGGAAAAGGGTTAATTTCAGTGTACTGTTTTAATACTGTAAACCAGTTTAAACTTTGCTATATAATATTTCTAATGATTATTTATATAGATATTTACATACTGGTAATCCCAAGTAAAAGGTAGAGCTCGTGAATTAAAAATAGTGCAACAGGAAACTGGAAATAAGGAAAATAACATGAAATTGTTAAATGACTTAAGAGCACTTTATTGGATATTATTGGTCGTGTTGTAGTGTATGGTATAAGTGATGTTGCACAATTTGGAATCTGATTGTTTTTTCAAATCAATTTTTATAGATTGCTGATGTTAAACTATAGATTTCAACTCGAAATACTTGCTAATATATTTATTTCTCTGACTATACAAGAATTTTGCTTTCTAACGCTGTCGATCACTTCTTCCTCGTCACCGAAAATTCGATGGCAATTATACTGAAATCCCTACTCGTGGATCGTCCCCACTCGTCGTTTGATGTGCGCAAATATATATATATATAAATTGATTCTCGCGCAGGCTAAGGCCTACTTCACGTCTCATACAAATACTCAACATCCCGCCCACCAATTAATGTCAATTAATTATTACATAGCGTCATTCATTGAGTCAGTCATCGGTAATTTACACAATTTCGTTATTGCTCGTTTGCACGTTCCATTGGCGATCTTTAAAGTTACGACGCGGACCTTATTGTCCGCACCTGCGTGAATTTCAACTACCTTTCCTAATTTCCATTTTAATGGTGGTAAATTATTTTCTTGAATTAAAACAATGTCGTCGATTTTTAAGTTCGTTGTTTCACGCTTCCATTTAGTTTTCCCTTGCAATGAAGTCAGATATTCCTTGCTCCAACGACGCCAAAAGTCCTGCGAAATTTTTTGTACTAACTGCCAACGGTCAAGCCGATTCATCGGTACATCCGTTACATCTACATCGGCGATTGTTATTAACGATTCTCCAATAATAAAATGACCCGGTGTTAACGGCAGGAGGTCTGTTGGAGTTGACGGCATTTGAGAGATTGGCCTTGAATTTAAACAGGCTTCGATTTGTACTAATGTTGTCGTTAGTTCTTCAAACGTTAATAGATTTTGGCCAATGACTCGTTTTAAATGCTTACAAGATTTTACACCCGCTTCCCACAAACCCCCCATGTGAGGCGACGATGGCGGTATAAATTTCCATTCAATGTTATTTGGAGCAAGAAATTCATCGTTAATATCTCTCGAATTCTTCTCAACAGCTTGCCGTATTTCGTAAAGTTCGTTTCGCGCTCCTACAAAATTAGTCGCATTATCGCAAAAAATCCGCTGTGGGCACCCGCGACGTCCCACAAAACGTCTAAGCGCCGCTAGAAACGCACTCGAAGTAAGATCGCTCACGGCCTCGAGATGTATTGCCTTCGTTGCGAAACAGACGAATAATGATATGTAAGACTTAGTTGTTTTTCTACCGCGACCTCGATTTAATAACGTTGTGATTGGTCCGGCGAAATCGATTCCTGTTACAAAAAATGGACGTTTAGGGATGACTCGATCTGATGGTAACTGTCCCATTATCTGTGATAATGTCTTCGGGTTATTGCGAAAACAAGTCTTACACTCATGCACCGTCCTTCTCGCAATATTTCTTCCCTTGAGCGGCCAATATTTCTCGCGAATTGTATACAACAGCATTTGCGGACTCGCATGTAATGTTCGACGATGTTCTCGCTCGAATAACAATCGCGTCAACCTACTTTCGGATGGCAGAAGGATAGGATGCTTGGTGTCGAATGTCGCAATTGAACGTTGAATTCTGCCGCCCACCCTGAGGAGTCCGTTATTATCAATGAATGGACTGAGCGGCAATATCTTACTTGTAGATCTTATTTGTTTATTCGCCTTAAGGTCGGATAATTCGTTTGCAAAATGGATTCTCTGAGTTTCTAGAATCAATAGTTGATTTGCCTGATGAATCTCGTTTATTGAGATGTTATCGTATCTACGTTGATTTTGATTTATTCTACAATTAAATATGAATCGTAAGACTCTTGATAGAATGCGTTCGATCTTAATTAACGAAGAGTAGCTATTCAAGATATATAGAAAAACATGTTTTGACTCATTAATATTTAACAATGCATCCACTTCCGATTTATATTCAGTTTTAACAATATTGATCTCGCCTTGAGATAAATTTATCGATTGTGATTCATTCCGCAAACAATCATCGATTTTCGATAACCAAGCAGGACCCTCCCACCAGAGTTTATAATTCTGTAATTTTTCGAGACTCGTACCTCGCGAAATCAAATCGGCCGGATTATCTTCGCTCCTGACATGACGCCAGTGTAATTGCGGGAGCGTCGATTTAATTTCCGCTGTTCTATTCGCTACGAACGTCTTTTGCCGCGATGAATCGCCACTTATCCACGCTAACGCTATCGTCGAATCACCCCACGCGTACAATTTATCAATTTTAATATTTAGAGCTCTCAAAACATTCTTGACAAGTCGTGTCAAAACAACGGCGCCGCAAAGCTCAAGTCTAGGTAACGTAGTCGTTTTGCTTTTTGTCGGCGCAACTCGTGATTTGGAGCAAAGCAAGGCGCAGCTAACTCTGTTATCGCTATCAGCCGTTTGCAAATATACGCACGCTCCGTAAGCCCTCATTGACGCGTCACAAAAGGCGTGCAGAAAAAATCGATCAACATTATTTTCTGAGATAACCCTACGCGGAATTTCAATTGAATTTATGTCCTTTAAGTCGTCTACATAATCGTTCCATGCTTGTTGAAGATCGATTGTTAACGGATCGTCCCAGTCTAAATTTTCCGACCTAGTCTCTTGCATGATTATTTTTGCTCTAATTAAAATAGGACTAATTAGGCCCAATGGATCGAACAATTTGGAAATGGCTGATAGTACTCCCCGTTTTGTTTCGCGTAAATTTCTTGTTATTTTTATAGAAAATTCAAAAATGTCTCGCTCGGGCTACCAATTTAAACCGAGCGTTTTTGCATTATTTATGTCGTTCGCTTCGCTCGCTACATTCAATGATTCGCTCGCTCGCTCGTCCAATTGCAAATTACTTAGAACTCTTTTACAATTTGATCGCCATTTGTGAGGTTCAAATCCACCGCTGTTTAATAATTTTTTCAATTGATTAATCAATTCAATCGCGTCAGTCTCACAACCACTTCCGGTAAGAATATCGTCCACGTATAAATCATTTTATCAAATCTAGTTTTATTCCTAATTTTTTACACGCTGCTGACGTGATAAAATTTGTTTCGCTTGCGCTATCTAATAATACTCGTAATTTATAAATATAATCATTTCGCCCGGTAACGTTTACAATAGCGGTAGACATGAGAACACGCTTACGATTCGTGTCACCTTGCATGTGATGAACAGCTGGGCCGCTCGATGTATCGCTTGATGCTCCGTGACCAGCTGAGACCTCTTGTTTTGAATTTGCCATCTCCTTGGTAAGATGACATAATGTGTTGTGAGCCTTTCCGCACTTTCGACATAGACTCGATTTGCACCTTGCTACTAGATGATCGTTGCGGAGGCAGTTAATGCATAGCTTCAGTTGTTTTACTGTCTCAATTCCATTTTCTACGGTCAAATTTAAAAATTGATTACAGTGATAAATTAAATGTTGGCCTTGACAAAAACAACATCGGCGTCCCTGAGATGTAGCAGCTAATGTTGTTTTGCCTTGAACTCTCGAATTAAACGACTGTCTTTTGTTACCGTCGACCTTGTCATTGTTATGATTTCTTGACCTAATTTCTCCAACACCTTCGCTTAAGGAAGCTCGCTCTAATACTTGGCATCGTCGTTGTAAAAAGTCCATTATATTATCCGTCGTTGGATTTTCCAGAGCTTCTACATGTTCTTCCCAGCGTCGTTTCGTGGCTTGATCTAAATTCTTTTCTATTAAATAAATTATTAATTCTCCCCAGCTTTCAGTCGGGGATTTCATCGATTGTAAAATTCGGATATGTTTTTGTACATGGTCCACGAGATCTCGAATAGCTCCGGCAGACTCACGAGGCACGCGTGGCAGCTCGAATAGACATTGAATGTGTCGTTTGCGAATGACTTTATCATCCTCGTATCGTTTTTTTAATAACTCCCATGCGACAGTATAATTTTGATCCGAAATTTCGATTGATTCTATTACTTGTGCTGCAGCACCGCTTAATGAACCGACTAAATACTGGTGCTTTTGTACATTTGATAGATCGCTATCATGAATTAATGTTTTAAAAGTATCAGCATACCTTTTCCATTCTTCGATTGCTCCGTTGAATGTAGGTAATTTGAGGATCGGTAGCTTCACGTGCGGTTCTCGTGGTGTGCCTGTTGATCGTACGCTTAATTGTTCTAACATTTGTCCTTGATGTTCCAGTATCCGTGTTAGAGCATCATTGCCTGTATTGTTTGTCTGCTCCGTGAGTTGCCGCATGATAATCATCTGCTGCTCCAAGATTCGCGCCAACACATTCTCGCTCGTTCGACTGCCGCCGCCGGTAGTAGCCTGGGGTGTGGCTTGTAATTCCTCGAGAAATTTTATTAACGATGCTCTCGCCGCCAAATATCGGTCGTCAAACTCCGTTTCCTCCGACACATCCCACTCATTGGATTCGTCTTCCGAAATTACTGTTAACATCTGCTGTGCGATTGCTTGAAATTTACCATGTATTTCTTCCAGACCATGCAAACATAGCTCGATTTCCTCCTTCGTGGTTGATTCCAGGTCATTTTTGATGCGATTCAGAAAATTTTCTGTTGCTGTTAATTTTGCCTTAATTGCTCCTCTCTGTCTTCTTAATTGCTCCGCGGTCATCTTGTTAATTAATCGTCGCGCAAATTTTCACTCAGAACCGTTGAACTCGACGTGTACATTTACTGTCCTTGTGATACTTGAATTCTCGAATAATAACTGTAAAGGTCACGTCAACACGCAGCCCGATGCGAATATATCGGTTTGCTATTGTTCTGGATTAAATTTCACCTGATCGACGCGTGATTAAATATTTTTGACTGCAAGTATTCGTTTAGTTCAATTGAAAAAATGTAATTGTTTAACGCAGTTTAATCGATACACATAGTACGAATAAATTATTGATCGGAAGTTACTCGCACACGCGTATCCGGCTCGAAAGACCAAATTATGATTGTTTTTTCAAATCAATTTTTATAGGTTGCTGATGTTAAACTATAGATTTCAACTCGAAATACTTGCTAATATATTTATTTCTATGACTATACAAGAATTTTGCTTTCTAACGCTGTCGATCACTTCTTTCTCGTCACCGAAAGCTCGCTCGCAATTATACTGAAATCCTTACTCATGGGTCGTCCTCACTCGTCGTTTGATGTGCGCAAATATATATATATATATATATATATATATATATATATAAATTGATTCTCGCGCAGGCTAAGGCCTACTTCACGTCTCATACAAATACTCAACAGAATCGGTAAAAAATGCTATTTATTTAAAATATTGCTATTATTTAAACTAAAATATAGTGAAATTAGAAACATAATTTTAAAATAATTTTTAGTCGATTATCAATATACACAAGCAACAGACGTACAGAAGGAAAAATTGATAGAAAATAATCATAAGTCAATTTTGAATCGGAGACTTTTTGAACACAACAATGCACTGTTACAAGTATTGATAAGCCGAATCACTTAGACTTTGAGATAATTAATGATGAAGTTACTGGAAAATCTCCTAAAAAGAAATGTATGTAATATTTCTAATGATTATTTATATAGGTATTTACATACTGGAAATCACAAGTAAGAGTAGAGCTCGTGAATTAAAAATAGTGCAACAGGAAACTGACTTAGAGAGCACTCTATTGGATATTATTGGTCGTGTGTAGTGGATGGTATGAGTAATGTTGTACAATTTGAAATCGGTAAAAAATGCTATTTATTTAAAATATTGCTATTATTTAAACTAAAATATAGTAATAATGTTAAATTCTTAAATGTCGCCAGTAGATAAAATAAAAGACGTAGGTTTAATCGACCAAAATGGCAATTTATTCATTAAAATGGATCACAACGTTTCGACGTTTTACGTTTTCGAATTATGGAGCCTACGCAGTTTGATAAGTTCTTCCAAATGATTTCCAAACGGTTCGGCAAAACCTACACGACCTTGATGAAGTTGTGGATCAACAACAAGAAGAAGATCTGTACTGCTAATCCACAACTAATTTTCTTACTTCGATGCAGAAGTTACGATTTAATTCCGTCATATTAATAAGATAAAAGTTAACATCATGTTTTATAGTAATAGCATCAATCGTACATTTGAAAATATTATGAAGAAATATCGGTACAGATTGTTGAATTTAGAAATTAAAGACCTTAATTTCAATTTAAATTACAAAAAAAAACTTAAATTAACTAAAAATTTGATACAAATAATGAAACTAGATCAAGATCTATTAAATTACACAACTAACTATTTATCTCGATCAAGATCTATTAAAATACGCAATTATAAAAGAAACATGTTATTAACCACTCTTTGTTAAACGAAGTTATGACATTTCAAGAATAATTAACTTTATTTTCAATCTAAAACATTCAATCTAATCGCACTGATTATTGCGTAAACCACTGATGCCCAACTAGTTTCTCCGAGAGGCCAGATTTCAAATTTTGACCATTGCTCGCGGGCCCCAGACTAATATCAATTCATTGCCCTCTTTGCGTTACCTAGAAACTACAACGTGGAGGTGAGACAATAACTAGCGTCTATCCTTTTTTGTTTATCCTCTCTCTCGCTCTATCGAAACTATCAAGGCGACGGAGAGATGTAAGCGCTTTAGCTCGCGAGCCAGGTTTTGGACAGACCTGGTCTAGCAGTATGGAAAGGATTTTGTGCACTATTACGAGATTCTACTGTAGTCTAAATTTCATATTTTCGAATACGGTCGCGGGACGGACTGACAGGCTGCGCGGGCCGGACGTAGAGCATCCCTGGCGTAAGCTATAATTTATTCTCATCATTTGCTTGAGTGGGGAAAACATAATAAAAGCGTTAAAGAGTGTATGATATCCGCAGTAGTAACATAGGTACAAAGCCATTTTATTATATATTTCGTTGTTATCATTGTTCAGTACAATGACATTTTTAAGTGTGGTATTAATTTTGCTGGCATGTATTGCCATATGTTACTATATCTTAAATTACCATCGCCGACAGTCTTCTATTAAAACAGTCAACTCTCTGCCTGGTCCAAAAACATTTCCGATTATTGGAAGTGCCTTCTATCTTCTGCAGCGGAGTCCTGATGGTAATACTAAAGAGATTGAAATATCTTTAATTATAGAATAATGTGCTTAATTTATGGAAAAATAATGAAGGAATTAGCAATAAAACTTTTTGAAGTATATCAGTATTTCAGAATAAAAAATAATTATTGTTAATATTCCATTGGTGTGTTTAATATAATAAAATGTAGATAAATTATTTCACGTAATATATCATAAAATATTTTTTAGAATTTTTGGATACTCTAATTAAGCTGATAGAAAAATACTCGACTCCATTACGGTTTTGGATGGGTAACAAGTTATTCATTTTAATAGACAAACCAGATCAAATACAGGTAGAAAGTCAATACTTATATATTTACTAAATTACTTATATATTTTACTGTAAATAGATGAGTATTTATATTTATATAGAAAAAATTTATTCAATACAAATAATTTCTTATATTTTCATAATATACCATATCTCTCATCTAACGAAAGTGATTTTCTGAAGTGCATGTTAATTGTCTAAATGACACAAACAAATGTGTATTAGAGAAGTATTTAAAAAATTTTATATAATGTTGTAGACAATTTTGCAAAACAGCCATTGTTTGGATAAAAGTATATTGTATTATTTTCTTGAATCATCACTTGGCAAGGGATTAATCACAGCTCCTGGTATGATATTTAATAAAAAATAAAACTAATTTATTTACTTTTAATAATTTATTTCGCATAATATAGTAGTTTTAAGTCATTTTTACTAAATAATTTATTTGCATTTTTATAATTGTACAACATTTTTATTTACTATTTTCAGGTTTTTTGTTAACATTTTTTAATATTATAATTTTTGTGTGTTATCTTTTTCGGTAAATCTTGCGAAAAGATTATATCTTATCCTTCACCCTTCTTATCAATCACCTTTAAGTTTCATACAGACGAAAGTTACCTAAATCATACCACTTAAGATATTATATATTATATTTCCTATTTGGCACTAATTTGTACATAAATTAATTATTGGAAATTGTAACTTGATGTTTAAGACATCTATTATTACGTGTTTAACTTTTTGTCAAAAACAATTTAATGTGTTATAACTCTTTTTATGACATAGTGTAAAAGATACGAATTAAGCAATTAGTCTTTTAAATTGTACTTTCTTTAAATATAGTAAATTTGCGAATAAAAATAATAAAATACGGTTTGCGATAAATATGGTTAATTTAATAACATATATTTATACATAGAAAGAAGAAATAAAGAAACATCCAGCATGCAATATTTAAGAAATAATATATTTATGTATATATTAATTTATAGCAGTTAAGAATCTAAGGATCTCTATATGAAATATAAATTCAAATTTCAACGACTTAAAAAAGCCAAACGCGGACGGTAGTCGGTACAGTTTCAAGGAAAGTAAAATAACTTTTTAAAAAAATGTAAAAGAAAGGCGCCAAGTACACGCGCTAATTGTGAAAAACTGTCATGTATCTACAAAATAGTGTTATTTTAATCTACAAAATTGTTATCTTTATCTGCACAAAAGAGTGTTTTCTAAACTATTAAAAACTGTTCTATAAATTATTTTAATTGTGTAAAATATATTCTACAAAAATAATGTGATATCAAACAATAGCGCCAATTGAAAATAAGAACTTTTAAAAATATTTTAACAAAAAAAAGTTGTACACAATAGTTGGTTTAATTTCCTACAAAAAATAAAAAATTTTAATTAAAAGTACTTGGTGCTGCTAAACTAAATAATATGCTTAAATTAACGTATTCTTTAATATATTTACATTGCAGTTATTGATGTAATTAAATTAAATATAGTTCTGAATTAAATTTAGATTTAAATTAAATTTATTCGTTGGTTTAATATATACTATGAAATATACTTTGAAATTTAGCAGCGCCGGGTTTTTTTAATTAAAATTTTTTAATTTTTGTAAAAAATTACACCAACAATTTTGTACACTTTTTGTTGTTAAAATATTTTTAAAAGTTCTTATTTTCAATTGGCGCTATTTTTGATATCATATTATTTTTGTAGAATATATTTTACACAATTAAAATAATTTATAGAACAGTTTTTAACAGTTTAGAAAACACTATTTTGTGCAGATAAAGATAACAATTTTGTAGATAAAAATAACACTATTTTGTAGATACATGACAGTTTTTCACAATTAGCGCGTGTACTTGGGCCTTTTTTTACATTTTTTTATATAGGTAAATTTTTAGGGACTATATCATTCTTTTTTGTAATATTTAATTAATGACACCAAATCCACTAGCAAATATATATATTATGCTTTGACGTATTAGATTACCGAGTTAAAAATATCTTAGATTATCGGATCTTAATAACATATAAATTCTATTATTTAAAAAACGAGAAAGAACGAAATCGAGAAAGGAGAGAGAGGGAGAGAGAGAGAGAGAGAGAGAGAGAGAGAGAGAGAGAGAGAGAGATTTATAATATATTATTATAAGTAAGAAAGAGTGAGTGAGAGAGAAAAAGAGGGAAAGAGAAAAACAGCGAAAGAGAGAGAGTGAGTGGCAATAAGTAATATATAGTTAAAAGGATTATTAATGTTACCGAATCCATTAGCAAATATATAAGTATTATACTTTGACGTATTAGGTTATTATAGTAACCGACGACGGTCGGTAATATTAATAATATAACTAAATACACACAGTGGATTGTTGACTGCTCGAACCTTTTTTCGCACATGCGCATTGGAGACTTTGACGACGACCACGACGACGGAGACGTTTCTTAATGATAAATTTTAACATTGAGACTTTGCATCTTAATGTGTCTGTTTATAGATCATGTAGAGCGAAAATAAAAACACTTTCCTTATATAAATCAAACACAAGCTATCGATTAAGCCTATCATGAATTCGATCGGTTCAGCGGTTATTGAGGTCTGATAATCTGAGATACTTTCAACTATCCGACTCGCGTAAAGATATATATTGTATATTCGGAGTGCCTCGCTGTTGCTGCGCGCTACTTGGCGCGAGACACTACCATGTCTCTTGATTTTCGTTGAAATTAATTAATTGTGCACAGGGCACATTGGCTCTTATAAGTTGTTGAAATTTGAATTTATATTAATTCATATCTCATTAAATTATATTTTATCAATAACAAAAAATAGAAAATATCAAGCATATAGTAATAACTATTAAATAATATATTTACAACACTTACAATTGGGACAATAATAAATTTTTGCTTTGATAATATGGTTATATAAGTTAGCTTGTGGTAGTACGATTTAAGAAAAATTATTAATTTATTTATAAATATTGATTCAAGCTTTATAATAAATGTAATATGTACATGAAATGAATGTAAAATATTCTACGATAAACTAACTTTTAAAAAAATACAAAAATGCAAAATAAAACTGCATTGTTAGATTTATTATCAATTGAAATAAAAAAAAGAGCAAAAGATGCATCAACCGTATTTGATTCTTTAAAATGTTTGTAGCACGCACAAAATAAGATTTAATCTGGAAATCTTTTGTTTTTGTTTCTAATTTCTCATTTATTACCTTTAAATGTCGTTTATATTAAATAATAAAGAAATTGATGGTACGATTTAAGTGACTGGTACGGATTAGGCTACTCTTCCTTATAATATAATGTATAGAATCCTGAATCAGGCGCAATTTGAATCACATTGCGAACTCTTCTATTTTCTGAAATACGACAATTTTAAGTATTGCGTGTATATTGCTGTTAATATTCACTTTATCGTATGGTATGTTATTCATATCTCTTCATTGATATCTTTTGTTTAAGTACTCTATCTCTTTTATATGCAATATGACTGTTACATTACCATCAACAGATTCTTCTATTTCATCTATTTCTGCGAGTTCTTAAACAGTTTTCGATATGCAACTACACGAATTTTTGAGTCTTATTACAGATAGAGATATAATAAGAAGCCTTCTTATTGATCGGAAGTTATTCATGGAAATATTAAATATCCGCAATGTGAAAGAACATTAATTTTAAATCGGGAGTTTATACTTTGTATTTGTCATACAAAATATAAACAACTACATTTTATTGCTTTACTGCAAATTATATACGTGAGCAGAGAAGGGACTCCGCCCCTATTTCTGCACCCTCCTTTCGTAAAAATTTTAATCTAATCCAAACTAATTTCTGTTTACTAAATAAAAATTTGAATGAATATTTTTTGGATAGCGAAGCAGGGGGAAAGGCGAAGCCATTTTCTCGCCAACGCATGTACTTTACAATAAAGGAAAACAAAAAATAACTCGTTTTCCACATAAGTTAGAAGTTTACTTTCTTTTACTAGTAATCCTCGTACTACTTTGGATAATGTGGTGCAAACTCATGCAAAATTATACAATTAAAACATTGAAAGTATACTAATATCTTTGAACATGTCAAAGTCAAAGTTATTAAAATTGATAATGACTCGATCAATTTACATGCGTTACACTTAAGATATATTATTTTCAATAGATTTAAAAAGTACAAAAGTGACATATCTCAGAAACTCAGAAGGGTTCGTGATTCGAAGTGCGCGTGAGAGATTCAAAACTCTATCTACTTTAATATATGTGAAAATCAAAGTGATCGGTGAGCTTGAACCTTTTCGAAAGATTTATTTTTATTACTTTATCTAATCTTATTATCTTCTTATAAAATTTACTTTAGCATCTATATGGACTGAACATCGAAAAATGATAACGCCAAGTTTTAATACAATAATGTTACAAAAATTTTTTGATATATTTGTCGAACAATCCTTAGTATTTACGGACAAATTAGAAAAAGTTGAACTAAACGGGAATGAAGTTTTCTTTCGTCAACATATGACAGAATATACTTTTACTGCTGCATGTGGTAAGGCGAAGTATTTTTATTTATTTATAAAGCATCTCATATGATAAACGTTATTATAACGTTCGTTATTATAATGAATAATCGGCATCGTAAAAATGAAAAAAGATTCAGAAAATTCGATAAGGTTGAAAAAAAACATATACGGTACAACAGTAATTACATTTTATAAATTAAATAATAAATTAAACGTTATTTATATAAAGATAAGATTTCGAAGAATATCAAATTGTGTATTAATTTTGTAATACCAGAATCAGATTTATAATATTTTATTCGAGTTAATTATAATCATAAGTTTGCATCAAATAAGTATAAATTATAATATAAAAGTGTCGTAATAACGTAAAATATAGGAAAAATGCTGTAAAAGATCGTTCAAAAATTTGACACTAATAATAAGTTAATAATAATAAATTAATATTGCAAAAGATTATAACAACAGAAGCAATGAAATACGTATATTCTTGCACAGCTGATTGTTATTTTCAAATACTTGGAATAAAAGCATCCATTTTCAATTTAGAAATTACACATATCACATTTGTTTAGTAAATATAATGTTTAATGCGTAATTGAATATAATTAGTCAGTTACTAGCTGCTACCTTGAATAATGAGTTATTATTTTTCATATGACGTTATAAAGCTACAACGACGAACATTAAAGTTGAATATCTATCAAATATAATCAGCCAGTGTTTCAAAGCAATAACGAGGTAAAAGAAAAAAAAGATGTTTCTTTATTGTAACTATACAAAATTCAATATGCATAAATCGTAAGAATAAATCACGATTAAATATGTTTTTATATCTTATAAAATATTATTTTAAAAGAAAGATGTTTCAGCTACAAAAAAACTTTAAGAATAAGAATACGAAATATATTCTTATATCCCAATTTTATATTTAATCTCACTGCTACGGGGCGAGAACAACGAAAGTGTATAAATATCGTACATTCTTTGATAGAGGTAAATATTGCAAATATTATTATTCTAACTTGCACATATATATATATATTATATATTACACAATATATTATTACACAGATAATACAACAGCAGACATATGCATTAAATGAATTGAACACGAATTGTAAGACCAAAAGTGAAACGAGTCGTAAGTTTATTGGTATTGTATTTGCCTGTTTGATCTCTGTATAATATTGTTGCGCAGACAACAAAATGAGTTTTTTTTTCATAGCTTTAGATAAATATTATTAAAGTGTGCTCCGTTTTATTAAAATGCTGAATTTTGTTTGTTGATAAAGCCTCATTTTTTTCAGTCTCGCTTTCAATATTAGTTTTCGAAATAAGATAATAATTAACACACTTGTACATATACACTTACTGACAAAAGTTAAGAAACAAAATAATCGTTTGGTAACTACTGTATGTTCTTTATTTTTTAGATACATAGGTTGGAAGCAAAAATCGCATAAAGAGATAACATTTCATACATCAACACACTACAAGTTTTTTTTCGATTGTACTTGTATAAAGACTACAATTAATATTGAGTCGAAGAAACGAAATAAAACTTTGTGACAAAAATTAGGAAACATAGTTTACGTATTAGTTATTTGAATAACACAGGTATGCGTTCTGGGTAACAAAAGTTGTTTCTCACGTAATTTTGCTCGCAGAATTCGAATCTGCCAGCAGAATTGCTCTATCACGTCAGGTTCCCGAGATAAATGGGTTAAAATAGCCAAAAAACAGCGATTTTGGTCATATTCATCCTATTATTAATAACAAAGCAATTTTTTTCTTAAAAATACTCAATGGCATCTTAAAGTACTGGTTTTTATCTTGAAAATGAATTTTGGTTTTCAACAGTACGATTTTTTTTTGCTGAGATATTCCATTTCGAATGTAGAGAGTTTATAATGCATTATAGCATAGCATCTTAGGCTAATAGACCACATTTTCAATTTCTGTAACCCTTCATGTGGCGTGTGTGTCACAATTATCCTTGTGACACATACAGACACACACACAACAAGAAGGTAATTAGTAATTCTGCTGCCAGATTCGGATTCTGCGAGCAAAATTACGTAAGAAACAACTTTTGTTTACCAGAACGCATACCTGTGTTATTTAAATAACTAATATGTAAACTATGTTTCCTAATTTTTGTCACAAAGTTTTATTTCGTTTCTTCGACTCAATATTAATTGTAGTCTTTATACAAGTATAATCGAAAAAAAACTTGTAGTATGTTGATGTATAAAATGTTATCTCTTTATGCTATTTTTGCTTCCCACCAATGTATCTAAGAAAATAAAGAACATACAGTAGTTACCAAACGATTATTTTGTTTCTTAACTTTTGTCAGCAAGTGTATAAGTATATTTAAATGTACGCACACACACACGCACTTACAAAAGAAAAGCTTACTATTTTTGAATTGCATTCTTTGAATAATATAGATGAGATACTTCTTCACATTCTAATGGAAGCATCTTATAAAAATAAGTGCACACAAGAGATGATACGCGATAACATAATTACTGTGCTATTAGCGGTATGTAAAATATCTTTACATATAATTCTTATTGTACGAGGGTGGTCTGAAAAGTTTCCGACCTCAACGTGAAGATGACAACACTCGTAAATAAAAGCTACTGAATTTCGTTGTTCATCTGTTGACAGTTACTCATCTAAAGTTTCAGCCATTTTGGACGCGCAGTTTTTATGTAACAGTCGTTTGAGTGAGTTGGTGTGAGTTTTTTTGTGAAAATGGACAAAATCGAGTATCGAGCTGTCATTAAATATTTGTTTTTGAAAGGAAATACGCCTACGCAAATCAAAGATGAGTTGGATTCTGTGTATGGGGACTCTGCACCATCATTTACCACAGTGAAATTTTGGGCAGCTGAATTTAAACGTGGCTGTAAGAGCTTGGGAGACGATGAACGTTCGGGACGTCCAAAAACTGCAACTACCGACGAAAACATCGCCAAAGTTCACCAAATGGTGCTAGACGACCGCCGAATTAAAGTGAGAGAGATAGCAGAGGTTATGAACATGTCAAAAGAACGTGTTTGTCACATATTAGATCAACATTTAGGCATGAGAAAGCTGTCCGCGCGTTGGGTGCCGCGTTTGCTCACGTTAGACCAAAAACGTGTTCGAATGAACATTTCCAACGCTCTTTTGACGCAGTTTAGGCGCAATAAATCCGAGTTTTGGCGCCGATTAATTACTGTAGATGAAACTTGGATACACCATTATACGCCCGAAACAAAAATACAATCCAAACAGTGGACTGCAAAGGGGGAACCGGCTCCAAAAAAAGCAAAAACTGTTTTTTCGGCTGGGAAAGTGATGGCGACTGTTTTTTGGGATAGTCATGGAGTTATTTTAATCGATTATCTTCAAAAAGGAAAAACCATTACAGGAGCATACTACGCATCATTACTTGACAAGCTGAAGGCAGAACTTGCGGAAAAACGGCCACATTTGCAGAAAAAGAAAATCCTGTTTCACCAAGACAACGCACCGTCTCACACCTCAGCGGTTGCCATGGCGAAAATCCACGAATTATCGTTTGAACTGCTTGACCATCCGCCTTACTCACCAGATCTAGCCCCAAGCGACTTCTTTTTGTTCCCTCATCTAAAAATTGCGCTCGGAGGACAAAGATTTTCGTCAAATGAAGAGGCAATCACCTTCGTGAACAATTATTTTGCAGAGAAAAATGCCGAGTACTATTTTGACGGGTTACAGAGATGGGAGCATCGCTGGGAGAAGTGTGTAGAGTTACAAGGAGACTATGTTGAAAAATAAAAAAAAAATTTCAGAAAAAATGTGTTGTATCTTTGTTAGGTCGGAAACTTTTCAGACCACCCTCGTATATAAACTAAGAAGTAACTATAAAAAAATTTTATTTTTTTAGGCCACCGACACAACCGCTGTTACAATAGATTTTGTCGTCTTAATGTTAGCAAATTTTCCAGATATGCAAGTATGTACATATTAAATATATTCAGAAATAACTTATTTATAAAACGAAGAATGATCTAGTTCTGTGATACAGAAATTTCAGAAAAAATATATATATTTAATTAAGCAATAATAAAAGAAATTCTATGTGAATAAATTCTATTTTTCGGTGAAAAGGGGACCTAGCTCCAATGTTTTTGATCTTCACATTTGTTTTGAAAGTGAAATTACCATGAATAACCCTCAGAAAGTTTTAGCTGTCGCTTATTGTTTATTCACAAGTTTTTAACAAATAAAATTTTATGCAAAACAAGATTTTAACGAAAATGGAAAATAAAAAACTCAATGTTAAACATAATTTACATAAGTAACTATACTATCTCTCTCCCCTACTCCACCCCCCCTCACTCGCTCATTCACACACACTCTCTCTCTCTCTCTCTCTCTCTCTCTCTCTCTCTCTCTCTCTCTCTCTCTCTCTCTCTCTCTCTCCCTCTTCCCCTCTCGCCCCACCCAACCACCCAGCCCTTTCTCATTCTCCACATACACATACCTACACACAGAATTTTATAAGATGTTAAAAAATGTAATTTCTTATGATATATATTGCATATGTTTATATTTAAATAATTAAGAATTTTATTTCATCTTATAATAGGAGAAAGTATATAAAGAATTATGGGAAATTTACGGGACAAAAACTCCAAAATCTGCCCCAATTAAATATGAAGATTTACAACATATGAATTATTTGGATCGTGTCATTAAAGAAACTATGAGAATATTTCCTGCTGTTCCTATTATTGGGCGACGTCTATCGGAAGACATAAAAATAGGTATGTTTACATTAATATATAAATACATAGTTATTTTTAGTGCCTATTATATTATTGTTTGCATAATTATTATTGTGTATCACCTAAATACGAAAAAAATTTGTTTTAAAAGAAACTGTATTTTATAAATAAAATGTATCTTCAAAAAATTATTAAAAATCAAATATATTTAAAGAGCACAAGAAATTGTGTTTACTTTTATCAAAGATTAATACCAACAAATTTGAAAAAATTTATTTCAAATTTTAACAAGAAATATCGTTTTGTAAACCAAATACACACTTGCCTGTACAATAAAACAAATGTCGATTTGATTCGACTATTTCCTCTATTGCTTTATTTATAAACTATTTGTTAAGTTTCTATTATAATAACATTTAAAAACAAAAATATATGTTTCAGACGAGGTTATTTTACCAAAAGATTCTGACATCGTTATACCATTTTTGACGTTGCACCGAAACGGAAAATATTGGCCCAATCCGTTAGAATTTGACCCGGACAGATTCCTTCCTGAGAGAATAGGGACATCTTATAAGCGTTATTACATGCCGTTCAGTATGGGACCCAGAAATTGTATAGGTAGATATGAACAAATCACAAAAACAACATGTATCACGATAAAATTGATTTGCATATAACTGCTAAACTTTTGCAGGTATGAAGTACGCGATGATTTCAATGAAAGTTATGCTAGCAACTTTGATACGAACATTTATGTTCAAAGTAGATAAAAGCATCGAGATCGATAAAATAAAGTTAAATTTTGACATAACACTATCTACTGTTGAGCCTATAAAATTCAAAATTGAGAAACGAAATCTGTATTAAACGGAGCAAGTATACAGAACAACATTATGGGATGAAACAATATATTTTATGTATATGTGTGAGTGATATTTTATATATAGTATACTATACGGTCACGCAGAGAAGATGATAAGCCGCAATTTATTTATAACGCGTTTACATATAAATAACAGCCCACAATAGCGCCACGAATAGTTGGAAAACTGAAATTAATTATAAAAGATCGGCCAATCCGCGCGAGTATAAGTGCGCGACGAAAAGAGACATCTCAATGTTGCATTCTACATATATACAATAATTATATACAATAGTTACAAACAATATTTGACATTTAGTGAATGTTTGTTAAAATGAGCGAGCAAAGTATTTTTGTTGCATAACTCTTCTTAATAATTCTTCGCTTTCTAATTAATACTATGATTAAGGTAGCAGAATTTTTGTTTGCATTTAATGTTCAGTTTAATGAAACAATTTTTCTTAAACAATTCAAATGTACAATTAGACGAAATCTTACAAAGAAAAACGAATAGCAGTGAAGAATGAAAGTTATTCCTGCCGCCAGCCTCTTAAGTTTTGCATTAGCATAAATCAGTGAGAATTTATAAATCTGAGTACGAAAATTTTTATAATTCTGGCTTAAGTTTTAAATTACCTGAGCGAGAGAAATTAAAGTTGTATCAGAACATTGTATTAAAAGTCAGAGAAAGGTTATGAAAAGGTCTTAAAAAGATATATACACTATGATCAAAAAGTTCCGGGAATTGGTAAATAAAACAGATTTTTTGTTAATTTTCGGGTACATTTATTTTATCGCCTTCAAAGTAGCATCCATCTGAAGCGATGCACATATGCCAACGCTTAACCCATTTATCCATACACTTTTCATAGACCGATGAAGGAATGGCTTTCAATTCCCTCGTCGCATTTTCTTTTATTTCATCTATGCTCGAAAATCTTTTTCCACGAAGCGGTAATTTAAGTTTTGAGAACAGGAAAAAGTCGCAGGGTGCCATATCCGGAGAATACGGTGCTTGTTGGATGGTATTTACTGCGTGTTTGGTCAAATAGTCGGCCACAATGCGTGCTTTGTGAGAGGGAGCGTTATCATGGTGCAAAATCCAAGAATTGTTTTTCCATAATTCCGGTCGTTTTTTACGCACAGCATCTCTCAAACGCCTCATTATGCCCAGATAATACTCCTTATTGATTGTTTGACCCGTTGGCAGGTACTCATAATGAACAACACCTCGATAATCAAAGAAAACAAATTCCCGGAACTTTTTGATCATAGTGTACAACTATTGTAATTTATCGTTAGAAATAAACTTAAATAGTAAAAAATTTCTGTTTATAAATTCTGGTTTATAAACCACCCTCGTATATTAAACAATATTAAAATATATACTTCTATAATTATATTTTTAATTTATAAATATATTTATAATGTTAAAAAATATTGTTATAATATTAATATATTATAAATATATACATACATACATATATATATATATATATAATATTTGCACAAAATAAGGAAAAATGTATTATGTTAAACTTTATTTATCTTATACGTAAGTTTTTGCATGTATATATAAATTTTTTCAAAGATTTAGCTACATTCCATTGAACTTTGTATCTACGAAATAATAGCTAGATAACAAATCCATTATTGGAGAAAATGTAATAATTATGCGTATGCACCTTTTAAAAAATGTATTAAGATAACTTATATTAATGAATATATTAGGTAATGATCCGACTTTGCAAAAAATTTATTGGTATATACTATATTTGTGAGCATCATATATTTCTTACGCGGTGAAAAATACGTCGTTATTGTGATCCGATTGTAACTTCTTGACCGGCGTAGTTAGCGAAAAAAAGTAAAAAAAAATTGATAGATATACATAATTACGAAATGCAGCAAAAATTGATCAACGTCATCTTCATGCAATACAATCTCAAATATCTCAGATATCTAAAACACAATGTTGCAATTAACATTTTACATATATCAGAAAAAAAAGATAAGGAATAAAAATTATTTATATGGACAAGATCACGAAATTTCCTTTCAGTTTATACATTATAAGATTTTGCAAAAAGTTTTTTATTTCAAATAAAGATTATTACGAAATGCTATGTTGTTGGTTTTAGTAATAAATTTTATAAGGCCAGAAAAACTCACTGCGAAAAGATTCAGACTCAAACAAAGCACATCAACTACTATTAAGAAATGTGATAAGTGAATATAGGAAAATAGAAATGTGGAGAACCTTCAGCAAGATAAAAATATTATTTTATCCATGTATTTCATATAATTATTATCAGATAAATACTAACTCGATAGCTGTACGATGAATATTTACGTTATAAATTATTTCTTTATGCATTATAATTTCATTCTTTGGGCAAATATTGTTCCGCATATTTATTGCCTACTCTATGCGGTAACTGTAAAAACTTTTTCTGCTGCAGTTATACTGATCCCTAAAAACTTACTTAAAAAAAAAAAAAAAAAAAAAAGCGCCAAGTACATGCGCCAGTTAAGGAAAACTGTTATATTTATTTCCAAAATAGTGTCTTTAACCTACAAAAATAATGATATCAAAAAATTCCGCCAATTATAAATATAAGCTTTTAAAAATATTAATTAAAAAATAATATTAAATTAAATTAGAAATTAATAGAAAAATTAAAATTTAGAAATTAATACAAAATTTTAAAAATCTTTACTAAATTAAAAATTAATACAAATAAAAAAAATTAAAAAATTTTGATTCAAAAAACTTGGCGCTGCTAAATTTCAAAGTATATATTAACTCAACACATAATAAATTCAATTTAAATTTAAATTTATAGATCAATATTTAATTTAGATTCATCAATAACTGTAATGTAAATACATATTTAAGAATACGTTAATTGTAGCATAGTCTTTAATTTAGCAGCGCCAAGTTTTTTTAATTAAAATTTTTTAATTTTTTACGAAATTAAAACAACTATTTCGCACAACTTTGTTTGATTATAATATTTTTAAAAGTTTTTATTTTCAGTTGGCGCTATTGTTTGATATCACATTATTTTTGTAGAATATATTTTACATAATTAAAATATTTTGTAGAACGGTTCTTAACGGTTTTTAAAAGACGAGAAAGAAACGATTCATTTTACGCCATTTTTTCATATATTTTTCGCTATTACTTCATATGTTTCAGCGCAGATTATAATTTTAAGATGCGTTATAAATTTATATCTCACACAATATTCTTTTTGCGCACATAATTCAAATAATAATTTTATCTAATAATTAACAGTGCAATGGAAGGATGTATTGTTTGTTGTATCTTGCAGAAATATTTTTATGTCAAAGGATCTGCACGATGAGAGAAAAAGATAATGTACATTTATGCAAATTTATGCAAAGATCTTAAATTGTGATAACAATTTTCGTACATTTTTGGTAACATTTTCGCGCAAGGTAAACAGAAATAAAAATTTGTACACGCGCGAGTCGAGTTGAAAATAAATAATAACACATAATAACACATAAAACAATCGAGCTTCTAATAAATTTATTCGATAGCTTCGTTATTATACGATAAAAGTGTCTTTATTTTTAACTCTACATGTTTCAAGAGAATACTATGTAAAATTATTATACACATATAGTATTCACAAACAGTCGGTATACAGTTTGCAGATGATTAACCATTGGCAGAGTCGTTAGCGTCATCTTGCGTCAAAACATTAGAAACGTACATTTTTCTGACGTAGGTGACGGAGACGTTTCTTAATTAAATTAATTAAATGAAATATTTCACATTGAGACTTTGCATCATAATACCTTCGCTTATAGAGCACCGCGTAGAGCAAAAATAAAGACATTTTCTTTATATAATTCAAACTCAAGCTATCGATTAAGCCTAGTGAAAACTCAATCCGATCAGCGGTTATTGAGGTCTGATAATCTCAAGTACTCTCAACTGACCGGCTCGCGTATAGATATACGGTGCGACTTTCGTTGCTTGCGCGGCACTTGGCGCGAGACACTACCGTGTCTTGATACAAGCTCAGCAGATGCTCCGTCTGGATCTCAATATTAAATGACGTCGTTATGATAACGACTCTCTTGCGAACGACTGTTTGATGACAATTTGTAAATAGTTTTTCTATAAACATGTCGTTCGAGCACGAACTGATTGAACTGATTGCTTTACAAGGAGACTTTACGTTTCAAACACACAATTTTGACTATTAATTTTTAGTGCATATAAATATCATACATTGATCTGCTCTGTCGAGACAAAAAATATTAAAAAAGTAAAAAAAATTCAAATATATACATAAAAATTAAAAAAAATGTTTTTTCTATAAATAATTAAGTTAAACATAAGTTATACCTCATAAGTTAAACATAAAATATGTTACACATATACTTCTTAGTTTTAAAATCTATTATGTATTTATAGGATTTAAATAAATAAATTAACCACCGATGAGAGTAACCAAGTAACTCACATGTTAAAAAAAATAAGTTAATTTTTTAGTTTCTATAGGCTTATTAGTTATGGCTAGACCACGCAGTGCGATATGTTTACATTAATTTCATTACATTATATCCATTTAATTTCGTTTAGTTTTGTTACATTTATTTACATTAATAGCAAAATAAGATGGAGATTTGATCAGACTTGCATGTATCCGTTGCAGAGTCGGCAGGAGCGCGAGACAGAGCACATGTCTCTGTACAAATTAGTAAAGTAAAAAAATGAAATAAAAAAGTGATTAGAGAACCAAACAGATGTGTGTGACGTCATTTTGCCATTAGAAAAAGTTGTTGTGCTCGACTAGCACAATCTGGCACAAGTGGAGAAAATTCGAAAAAGTTAAATTTTTCTTTCACCCCCAACCTCTTCGAATGATCTTTGGCTAACCCTCGAGGGTAGCGGAACTTCTCTTGTACTGTTTTTATTCGTCTTGACTAGCACAACTCAGCACATGTAGAGAAATTTGATTATCTGTTACGGTTTGAAAGTTATAAGACTATAAAGTTTTACATCGGAAAAATTAACATTTTAATTTTTTTTTCTGAAACGGGAAGAAATACGGTTGTGATGTTTGCGGCACAATGTGCAGTAGCTAAAGCTCTATCCAGCACAATTTTTATTTTGTCGCTAAAACAAGATGGCGGTGCTGGCAAAAAAATGATTTTTGTGATCTAACGCTTTGTTTTTTTAGATATGTGATTCATTTTTGCGGCAAAATGTAGCACAAACCTAGCACAACACAGCACAATTTTTTATTTTATTTTTTTACAAAATGGCGGTGCTAACTTCACGTACATGGGAACCAAACAAAAACAATTCTTAAGAGAGCAGCTGTCTATTTAACATTAAAATTTCTTTGAAGTATTTCTTTTTTCCGTTCTTTTTCTTGAAATCTAGGAGAGATAAGAGAAATTCCAAATCATTTGTAACATTAATTGGATCGCTTAATAACTTTATTATATTATTAAAGGTAATTTGTCAGATTTCATTCTAATCTCTACAGCGTGATTTGTTATACATATATGTGTAACTGTTTATTTATAGAGAATGGATAATATAGAAGAAAAGAGAAGAAACGTGCTGCTAAAACTACACGTAGGCAATATGAATTGTATTTGGAAGAACTTTGCGCAAATGAAGCGTTTAGAGAAAACAAGTTTGATGCAACACAACATAATATTACTCGTATTGATAAATCGTGGCAAAATCTTTGCAAAAAACTAAATGCTTGGGGACAAATAAAATCAATCAAAGAATGGAAAAGAGTAAATTTCAGTGTACTGTTTTAATACTGTAAACCAGTTTAAACTTTGCTACATAATATTTCTAATGATGAAACTATTTATATAGGTATTTACATACTGGTAATCCCAAGTAAAAGGTAGAGCTCGTGAATTAAAAATAGTGCAACAGGAAACTGGAAATAAGGAAAATAACATGAAATTGTTAAATGACTTAAGAGCACTTTATTGGATATTATTGGTCGTGTTGTAGTGTATGGTATAAGTGATGTTGCACAATTTGGAATCGGTAAAAATTGTTATTTATTTAAAATATTCCTATTATTTAAACTAAAATATAGTGAAATTAGAAACATAATTTTAAAATAATTTTTAGTCGATTATCAATATACACAAGCAACAGACGTACAGAAGGAAAAATTGATAGAAAATAATCATAAGTCAATTTTGAATCGGAGACTTTTTGAACACAACAATGCACCTATGCCTGTTACATGTATTGATAAGCCGAATCACTTAGACTTTGAGATAATTAATGATGAAGAAGTTACTGGAAAATCTCCTAAAAAGAAATGTATGTAATATTTCTAATGATTATTTATATAGGTATTTACATACTGGAAATCACAAGTAAAAGTAGAGCTCGTGAATTAAAAATAGTGCAACAGGAAACTGACTTAAAGAAACTGACTTAAGAGCACTCTATTGGATATTATTGGTCGTGTGTAGTGGTTGGTATGAGTAATGTTGTACAATTTGAAATCGATAAAAAATGCTATTTATTTAAAATATTGCTATTATTTAAACTAAAATATAGTGAAATTAGAAACATAATTTTAAAATAATTTTTAGTCGATTATCAATATACACAAGCAACAAACGTACAGAAGGAAAAATTGATAGAAAATAATCATAAGTCAATTTTGAATCGGAGACTTTTTGAACACAACAATGCATCTGTGCCTGTTACAAGTATTGATAAGCCGAATCACTTAGACTTTGAGATAATTAATGATGAAGAAGTTACTGGAAAATCTCCTAAAAAGAAATGTATGTAATATTTCTAATGATTATTTATATAGGTATTTACATACTGGAAATCACAAGTAAAAGTAGAGCTCGTGAATTAAAAATAGTGCAACAGGAAACTGACTTAAAGAAACTGACTTAGAGAGCATTTTATTGGATATTATTGGTCGTGTGTAGTGGATGGTATGAGTAATGTTGTACAATTTGAAATCGGTAAAAAATGCCATTTATTTAAAATATTGCTATTATTTAAACTAAAATATAGTAATAATGTTAAATTCTTAAATGTCGCCAGTAGATAAAACAAAAGACGTAAGTCTAATCGACCAAACTGGCAATTTATTCATTAAAATGGATCACAATGTTTCGACGTTTTACGTTTTCAAATTATGGAGCCTACGCAGTTTGATACGTTCTTCCAAATGATTTCTAAACGGTTCGGCAACACCTACACGACCTTGATGAAGTTGTGTATCAACAACAAGAAGAAGATCTATACTGCTAATCAACAACTAATTTTCTTACTTCGATGCAGAAGTTACGATTTAATTCCGTCACATATTAATAAGTTAAAAGTTAACATCATGTTTTATAGTAGTAGCATCAATCGTACATTGGAAAATATTACGAAGAAATATCGGTACAGATTGTTGAATTTAGAAATTAAAGACCTTAATTTCAATTTAAATTACAAAAAAAACTTAAATTAACAAAAAATTTGGTACAAATAACGAAACTAGATCAAGATCTATTAAATTACGCAATTAAAAACGAAACATGTTATTAACCACTCCTTGTTAAACGAAGTTTTGACATTTCAAGAATAATTAACTTTATTTTCAATCTAAAACATTCAATCTAATCGCACTGATTATTGCGTAAACCACGGATGCCCAACTAGTTTCTCCTAGAGGCCAGATTTCAAATTTTGACCATTGCTCGCGGGCCCCCCAGACTAATATCAATTCATTGCCCTCTTTGCGTTACCTAGGGACTACAACGTGGAGGTGAGACAATAACTAGCGTCTATCCTTTTTTGTTTACCCTCTCTCTAGCTCTATCGAGACTATCAAGGCGACGGAGAGATGTAAGCGCTTTAGCTCGCGAGCCAAGTTTTAGACAGACCTGGTCTTGCAGTATGGAAAGGATTTTGTGCACTATTACGAGGTTCTACTGTAGTCTAAATTTCATATTTTCGAATACGGTCGCGGGACGGACTGATAGGCTGCGCGGGCCGGACGTAGGGCATTCCTGGCGTAAGCTATAATTTATTCTCATCATTTGCTTGAGTGGGGAAAACATAATAAAAGCGTTAAAGAGTGTATGATATCCGCAGTAGTAACATAGGTACAAAGCCATATTATTATATATTTCGTTGTTATCATTGTTCAGTACAATGACATTTTTAAGTGTGGTATTAATTTTGCTGACATGTATTGCCATATGTTACTATATCTTAAATTACCATCGCCGACTTCTATTAAAACAGTCAACTCTCTGCCTGGTCCAAAAACATTTCCGATTATTGGAAGTGCCTTCTATCTTCTGCAGCGGAGTCCTGATGGTAATACTAAAGAGATAGAAATATCTTTAATTATAGAATAATGTGCTTAATTTATGGAAAAATAATGAAGGAATTAGCAATAAAACTTTTTGAAGTATATCAATATTTCAGAATAAAAAATAGTTATTGTTAATATTCTATTGTTGTGTTTAATATAATAAAATGTAGATAAATTATTTCATGTAATATATCATAAAATTCTTCTTTCTTAAAATATTTTTTAGAATTTTTGGATACTATAATTAAGCTAATAGATGAATACTCGACTCCATTACCGTTTTGGATGGGTAACAAGTTATTCATTACAATAGACAAACCAGATTAAGTACAGGTAGAAAGACAACACTTATATATTTACTAAATTGCTTATGTATTTTACTATAAATAGATGAGTATTTATATTTATATAGAGAAAATTTATTCAAAACAAATTATTTCTCATATTTTCATAATATGCCATATCACTCATGTAACGAAAGTGATTTTCTGAAGTGTATGTTAATTGTCTAAATGACACAAACAGATGTGAATATAAAAAATTTTATATATCGTTGTAGACAATTTTGCAAAACAGCCATTGTTTGGATAAAAGTATATTATATTATTTTCTTGAATCATCACTTGGCAAGGGATTAATCACAGCTCCTGGTAAGATATTTAAAAAAAATAAAACTAATTTATTTAATTTTAATAATTTATTTTGTATAATAGAGTAGTTTTAAATCATTTTTACTAAGTAATTTATTTGCATTTTCGTAATTGTACAATATTTTTATTTAGAATAACGAAAGTTTTAGGTTTTTTATTAAAATTTTTAATATTATAATTTCTGTGTGTGTGTGTTATCTTTTTTCGGTAAATCTTGCGAAAAGATTATATCTTATTTTTATCGATCACCTTTAAGTTTCATATAAGCGAAAGTTGCCTAAATAATACCACTTAAGATATTTTATATTATATTTTTTATTTGGCACTAATTTGTACATAAATTAATAATTGGAAATCGTAACTTGATGTTTAAGACATCTACTATTACGTGTTTAACTTTTTGTCAAGAACAAATTAATGTGTTATAATTCCTTTTATGACATAGTGTAAAAGATACGAATTAAGCAACCAGTCTCCTAAATTGTACCTTCTTTAAAAATAGTTTTGCGAATGGAAGTAATAAAATGCGGGTTGCGAAAAATGTGGTTAATTTAATAACATATATTTATACATAGTAAGAAGAAATAAAGAAACATCCACAGCATACAATAATTAAGAAATAATATATTTATGTAAATATTAATTTATAGCAGTTAAGAATTTAAGACTCCCTATTTGAAATATAAATTCAAATTTCAACGACTCATAAGAGCCAAATGCGGATGGTAGTGCGTATAGTTTCAAGGACAGTTAAATTTTCGTTGAAATTGATTAATTGTGCACAGGGCACATAGGCTCTTATAAGCCGCTGAAATTTGAATTTATATTAATTCATATCTATTAAATTATATTTTATCAATAAGAAAAAATAAAAAGTATCCAGCATGTAGTAATAATTATTAAATAATATATTTACTTCACTTACAATTGGGACAATAATAAATTTCTGCTTTGATAATATGGTTATATAAGTTTGCTTGTGGTAATACGATTTAGGAAAAATGATCAATTTATTTATAATATTGATTCAAGCTTTATAATAAATGTAATATACACATAAAATGAATGTAATATATTCTACGATAAACTAACTTTTAAAAAAGTACACAAATGCAACATCTTGAATAATGAGTTATTACTTTTCATATGACGTTATAAAGCTACAACGACGAACATTAAAGTTGAATATCTATCAAATCTAATCTATCAGCCAGTGTTTCAAAGCAATAACGAGGTAAAAAAAAAGAGGTTTCTTTATTGTAACTATACAAAATTCAATATGCATAAATCGTAAGAATAAATCACGATTAAATATGTTTTTATATCTTATAAAATATTATTCTAAAAGAAAGATGTTTCAGCTTCAAAGAAACTTTAAGAATAAGAATACGAAATATATTCTTATATCCCAATTTTATATTTAATCTCACTGCTACGGGGCGAGAACAACGAAAGTGTATAAATATCATACATTCTTTGATAGATAAGATAAATATTGCAAATATTATTATTCTAACTTGCACAGTATATTATATATTACACAATCTATTATTACACAGATAATACAGCAGCAGATATATGTATTGAATGAATTGAACACGAATTGTAAGACCAAAAGTGTAACAAATCGTAAGTTTGTTGGTATTTTGTTTGCATGTTTTGATCTCTGTATTATAATGTTGCGCAGACAACAAAATGAGTTTTTTCTCATAGCTTTAGATTGTTTAGATAAATATTATTAAAGTATGCTTCATTTTAATAAAATGCTAAATTTTGTTCGTTGATAAAGCGTCATTTTTTACAGTCCTGCTTTCAATATTAGTTCTCGAAATAAGATAATAATTAACACACTTGTACATATATATGTATACTTATAAACAAAGAAGTAAATATAAAAAAATTTTATTTATTAGGCCACCGACACAATCGCTGTTACAATAGATTTTGTCGTCTTAATGTTAGCAAATTTTCCAGATATACAAGTATGTACATATTAAATATATTCAGAAATAACTTATTTAAAGATCGAAGCATGATCTATTTCTGTGATACAAAAATTTCAGAAAAAATATATATATTTATTTAAGCAATAATGAATGAAATTCTATGTGAATAAATTTTATTTTTCGGTGAAGAAAGGATCTAGCTCCAATGTTTTTGATCTTCACATTTGTTTTGAATGTGAAATTACCATGAATAACCCTCAAAAAGTTTTAGCTGTCGCTTATTGTTTATTCATAAGTTTTTAACAAATAAAATTTTATGCAAAACAAGATTTTAACGTAAATTGAATATAAAAAACTCAATGTTAAACGTAATTTACATAAGTAACTATACTATCTCTCTTTCTCCCTCTCTCATTCTCTCTCCCTCTCTCTCTCCTCCTCTCCCCCCTCTCTCCACCCTCCCTCTCTCCCTCCCTCTCTCTCCCTCCCTCTCACCCCCTCTCCTCCCCTCTCTTCTCACTCCCTTTCCCTCTCTCCCTCTCCCTCTTTCTCTCACCCTCTCTCTCTCCCCCTTTCTCTCCCCCACCCCCCTCTCTCTTCCTCTCTCCCTCTCTCTTTAAAGAGGTCACATATGAGGAAGTAAATAGAATTATACAAAACTTGGGAAGTAAAAATAGTACAGACGAAGGGATAACCACAAACGTATTAAAAATGGCATGGAAATGTATAAGCGAGAAAATTGTATCAGTAATAAATAGATCTATACAAAAGGGAATCTGCCCAGACAACTGGAAAACGTCAACAATTGTGCCCATACCAAAGATTAGGGGTAGTAAAAAAGCTGAAGCTTATAGACCGATAAATATGCTATCTATATATGAAAATGTGCTAGAGATGGTTGTAAAAAATCAATTAAATGAATATCTAGATCAGCATAAAATAATAATTGATGTACAGTCAGGTTTTCGCGAAAAGTACTCATGTGAAACAGCATTACAAAGCACAATGATCAGGTGGAGAGAAAATATGGATAATAGCGAAATGGTAGGGGTAGTATTTTTAGATTTCAAAAGAGCGTTCGAAATAATAAATAGAATGTTATTATTAAGGAAATTAGATAAGTATGGAATAACAGGAACAGCATATAATTGGTTTGAAACGTATTTGGATAATAGAAAACAACAAGTTAGATACGGGAATACTATTTCCGAGACTAAAGATGCTATACACGGAGTTCTTCAGGAATCCGTACTGCTGTAATATAAAAATAGATGGAGTTCACCTTGAAGAGGTACATGAGCTAAAATACCTAGGAATTATAATTGATAATCACTTACAGTTTAATAGTCACGCGGATTATACTGCGAAAAAAATAGCAAAAAAGGTGAACTTCTTGTATAGATTAAATAAATATGTATCGTCGTATACGTTAGTGACTATTTATAAATCCATAATAGCCCCACATTTTGAATATTGTAACACAATAATGTTAAACTTTAGCGAAAACAGTATGAATATAATGCAGAAATCTTAAAATCGTACGATGAAAGCAATATTAAAATGCAATAGATACACACCGATTCGACAAATGCTAGATGCGCTTAGTTTTATGACGATTAAAGATAGAATGTTATATAATGTATGTTTGTTTGTGCATAAAATGAAATGTGGAATGATGCCGCAGTATTTGTTGAGTGAGGTAAAATTTATTAAAGATGTACACGAACATAACACAAGGCAGAAGGATAATATAAAAATAAATTTTTGTAAAACAAGCGCGGGATAGAGATCAATAACATACAATGGATTTTATATATATAACAAGTTATCGAAGGAAGTAAGAGAATTACAGGACATAAATATCGAAAGGCGTATTAAGGTAGAAGTCAAAAACCTAATGTAAATGCGAAGTGGACTAAATAACAAAATATATAAAGTGTAATGAGGATTGTACATTATAGTTTTTTGTAAGTAAGTAGCCAATGGCTAAATAAATACATATCTATCTATCTATCTATCTTTCTCTCCACCCCCCTCTCACCCTCGTTCCCACCCTCCTTCATCCTCCCCTCCCCTCCCCACCCCCTCCCCCACCCCATCTCCTCCTCACCATCTCCTCCACCCCATCTCCTCCACCCCATCTCCCCCACCCCTCTCTTCCCCTTTCCACTCCCCCTTAACCCTTTCTCACCCTTCCTCCCCCTCACTCTCAAGTGGTGTATAATGAGCTCAGTGTTTCAAACTAATTTGTGTTCTTTTTTTTCTACCACCATCTCGATCTCCTACACCAGTGAACCATCAACTCAGTTTACTTATTATCTCAGAGTCACTCATTTCATGTTTTTCACACAATACATCTAAAAAAATATTTATTGAAAAAATAAAAAGAGAGCAATAAAATTTACAGAATATTTAAAATATTTTTTATAAGACATGTTATGTATATTCACCTTTCAAACATTTATATGTTTCCGTATCGCTAAAATTCTTTTTTTTATTACTCACACTTGCTTACCACAAGCACTGTACAACAATTGCACACCTTTCGATAATATTGCCGAAAATATATGATAAATACTGCTAGTTATACAGGGTGTCCGAAGTCAACCGCATCACCCGTCGTGTGCAAGTAGAGGCAGTTAAACTGAGTAGGAAAGTCCTGTACCGTTTTACGATTTTCGCAATAATTAATAAGAAATTAAATAAAAAAGAGCGGCCAATCCGTGCGAGTAAAAGCGCGCGGCGAGAAGAGACCTCCTACTGTTTACGTGATTCTTGTCGCGCGGCGAAAATAAAAGCCTAATGTTTACGCGGTTGCTACGCACGCGACAAAGCGGGGAGGAGCACTCTACAAAAGACAATGGATAAATACGAGCAATGCATAACGTTGGACCCCCGCGTGGGCTGTCTCTTCTCGCCGCGCGCTTGAACTCGCGCGTATTGGCCGATCTTGTTTAATTTATTTCTCATTAATTATTGCGAAGATCGCAAAACGGTAGAGGACTTTCTTACTCGGTTTAACTTGCTCTATCAGGACACGACGGGAGATGCGATTGACTCCGGACACCCTGTATAGACTATTGTCCAACTGACAGTGTCATGAATGATTTCTGAAGACAAATAAAATAATGTAGAAATATAGAAATAATATAGAAATAATATAGAAATTATTAATAATATAATATAATATAGAAATTATCTTCGAACAGTTTTGAAGCGCGCGTATAGAAAAGAACCAATACGTTTTAGTGAAACAGTTCTGGTACATGTACCAGAATTAAGTTCCACCCCTACCAGTGGCAACCCTGGGGTAAATATACCGATGGAGGGACTCAGTCCCGATGACCTTGACCTTGACATATATTGTCAAGGTCACTGTCCTGAGTAACATGCAAAAGGTTTTAGCCGTCGCTCATTGTTTATTAAAAAGTTATTAACAAAAGAATTTTCACGAATTATATGCAAATTTCAGACACCATGTATGTTTTATAAAATGAATCTCTACCAGATTCATACATTTATGTGTGGTAAG